>OU015768.1:11899838-12161589 GCA_907173295.1 Fagus sylvatica | reverse complement strand
TAATAAAATTTTCTCGTACCGTCGAGATTTACTTACTTGATATTCCAGCCCACCCTAAAATAAATTCTTGGCTTCGCCCCTGACTGTCACTCTCACCATCATCAAACAGTTTGATACTGCTGCTGCTACTTCACCTCTGTTATTCTTGACGCGGGAGACAGAGTGGAAGAGAGAAAAAAAAGTATTAATTAAAACTTTTGAGGATGAACAGTAGCTCCTCAAACATGAGGAGCCACTGTTCACCAGCTTGCATATTTCTCTCGTTTGGGGAGGCTGGTGTGATGCGGTTTTTCCCATTTTTTGTCATATTCAGGTTTTTTATATGGCATAGAGAGCCTACTGTGAGTGCTCTTATGCAGCTATTACCCAAATTAGGATAAATATGTCTTTTACCTATTCTTTTCCTCTTCTCTTTTTGTTGTTTCGAAATCTGCTTGGAAAAATGGATCTCCAAGTATTTGATGTAATCAATTCATCATCCCCCCAATTCAAATGACCCATTCACACAAACGAAAGATCAGTAATTAATTTATAATGGAAGATATGGCCTCCTGGGTCACTTGAAGAAAAGGTATAGAATCTTGTAAAGACATGGGAATTGGAACTTTTCCATAAAACCAACATAGATGAGTTCAAGTCCCTTGATCCCTAGAATACACTTTCAGCTTAAATGGTATTCATTACATAAAGCTCAATACATGAAACAACCAATTATTCTCAACGAGTTTTCACCACAACAATCCCATGTGGGTTAGCTTTGGAGATTCTCCAAGTTTTATATAGGGCCGTTGTTAAGCAAAATCATGAGGAACAACCTCTTCATTTACCTATTCCCAGACATTATTTGAAAAAAAAAAAAAAAAAACCCAGATCAAGAATCTATGGGGTGATCCTTTTCCTTCAGTGAATAAATGATCGAATCCAGGTGGAATGTCTATGCTGGAGACGCTCTGCGAAAGTAGAGGCTTCGTTGGATCTCACGATTGGCTGAAAAAAGCTTGTCACGAAGAGCAAATTCATAGTCCGATTTTGAAAGACTTTGAGATTCTCCGAGGAAATTAGATTATCTCTCACCGTTGTTGGTAGCAGTGAAAAGCTAAACCAAGAGATGGAAACTGCGTGGATCACCAGACCAGCGACGATGTAGTGGGTCTCAATCAAAACATATAGAAAGACTGGCTAGGCAATGATATAAATTGGCTGGTCTTGAGTTTTGTTTTGATGGGTGAAGCGTTTGAATTGGCTAGGTAGTGAGAATTTTTTTTTTTCTTTTATATTTGATCTAGAGTGAGTTTGAGGTAAATAGTGAGAAAAAGTTTGTTAGATCCATTTTTTATTTGTATTTTTAAACGAAAAACAATGAGGTGGGTAATAGTAAGTAATGGAGCCAACCTTAAGTTGATAAAGTGACATTTTTCAAATCACCTGTAAGTAATATTAAAACGGCATTAACTATAGGTGGGTAAAGTGGAATTATCCCTTGTATTTATTATTCTCTCGGTTCTCCCTCTCTTATTCACTAACCACGTGGACCACTATTGCCATTAATGGCAACTAAACAAACCCAAAGCCGCCACCAACCATTATTGTGTGTGTATGTGTTTGAGAGAGAGAGCAACAAAGAAGAAGAGAAATTGGCTTAAAGAAAAGTTAAATAGATTGAAATGGAAGGACCACTAGTATTAATGTGGAAGTTAAAAAGTACAGGCGACATGGTCGAGATTTGCAAAATGAAGGGAGCGTCATAATTATATCAAAAGATTTCTATTCCAAATGCTCAAACTTATAATGGGAAATAAATGGATGTATAATGACAAGTATTAATGTGAAAGTTAAAGAGAGAACATGGTTTGATTAGAGCTTGGACTAGGCAAATTTTTTCAAAAATTCGACCCTAAAGGCTGGTTTTCTATTTTAGGTAGTCTATTTTCACATGACATGCATCAAACTCTCAATTATTCTCTATTTCTAATTGAATATTATTTTTATTTATTTTTCTCTCTATTTATTCTCTCGTCGCCTCTCCATCTCTTCTTCACTGACCACATGGACCATCATTGCCATCAACGGCGACCACACAAACCCAAAGCCACCACCAATCACTGCTACAACCTTTTTAGCTAGTCAAATTTGGCTATGCTTCACATAAACCTAAAGTCGCCACCAATCACTATTACCACCTTTTATGCTAGTCAAATTTGGCGATGCAATTACAAGCTAGCCCAATTTGTAGAGACGGAGCTACTTGGGGTCCAAGGGGGGCCCTGGCCCCCGCTAGCTCTAAAAAAAAAAAAGCACTAGTAGGTATGTTGGACAAAAAAAAATTAAATTGGCCCTTTCTAACATAATTTTTGGGCCCTTTCAACAAAAAATTAGCCAAAATCACAATCAAATATGCCCAAATCACCAAAAAAGAAATCCAATTTTCAACAGATCAGAAACTTAAACTTGATCTCCATTAAAATTGTAGAAACTTTAAACTTTGGTTTGTCCAAATTGAACCATATTTTGGATTTTTGCTAGTATTTACTGCAAACTAAACAATTAAAAAAAATAGAGTTAGAGATAAAGGTTACACTCATAAAAGAATAAAAGTCTTAGAACTTTATTCAAACTCTGGAGTATGGTCTACAAAGAAGTCATGGCCTTCTTCGCCTTCATGGTCTTTCTCACGCCCATGAATTTGATTATCCCTTCCGGTTGGAAGCCATTTTTGACGTCCATTCACTTGCTGACCTCTTCAAGAAATAAATCAAGTTGAAGATTTGAACATTTGAATAAATAAAGATCAAAGATGTAAAGAAGAGAAAATAAGAAAGAAATGAGATGAAGTATCTGGAAGAGGAAGGAGAGAAAGGAAAAAATATATATATATATATAAGAAAAGATAAAAACAAGGAAACGTGTGGTTGGGAGAAGGAGAGCAGATAAAAAGGAAAAGTAAAAAAAGTGTTAGAACTTGGGCTTGGTTGGTGGGTGGATTGGTGTAAATGGGCTAAGGTATAAGTTATGGATAAAATTGAAATAAAATTAGTGATTGGCCTACTAATTACTAAAGTTAAAAAAGAGACTATTAAAATTTTATTTTATGCATGTCCATAGTCATTTTACTAAAATTGTTTGTTTTAAAAACTTTTCATTTTTTATTTATTTTTATTTTATTTTATGAAATAGCTGTAATTGTGGGTATTTTGAAACGGTATACCGGTATCAATTGATATTGAGATATTTCGTTCCCCCGACCAAATCGAAACATCTTCCAGTACAGTATTGACAACCTTGATTTGTTGTGTTAGCTGGGTAGATTGACTATTTTCATTGCTCTTCTTCATGATAGTTGAATAAATAAAAAAATTAATCAAGAACTGATAAATTATGTGGTAGTAGTATATAGTGGCTGATGCATTTAATTAATCATATATTCATAACTTAATTTAATTTAATAGCTAAATAAATTCATAATGAGACCATTAGTACGGATTTTCATAGATGATTTCAGTAATTTAAAAACAAGTCAAATTTCATTTTCTTATAATTGTATTGTAACGTATTAATAAATAGTCTTTTGTGTCTTTTCAGTTGTTGGTATTTTGTAATATAAAATAGATGCTACTTTGGATTTTCATGAGAAAAAAAATTAGTTCATACATTGGCCCCTGCTCAATCAAAATCTTGACTACATCCCCGTGCAATATGGACCTCCTTTTTTGGGCTGGCTAATCCAATTTCAACTGAATCTATACTATAATGTAAAACCGAAACTTTTTTACTTTTGGTTGACTTCATCATGTTGTGCCACATAAGTTTTTGAAATCTCACAATTTTACACCTCATTATTTTAATATATATTTTCTAATTGAATTTAAATTTTATTCTATTATTAAACCTTTCCATTAGAATTTTGACACATCATATTTTCTTTAATATAAGAATATATTATTCCATATATAAAACACAATCATAATTAATGTCTAATACTAAAATATATTCCATATATAAACACAATATAAATATCTTTTAATAATAATCATAATTATCAATTTTCATCAAGATTTTTAGAGTTCCTTTTTTTTTTTTCTTATGTATTTCATTTAATTTTGTTGCTGGCAATGGAGAAAGATGGATGGATTTGTTATAATGAAACCATGTGAGCTTGAAATGAGTTATGAAAATTATTTAGGTTTGATCATATAATCATGTGTCCTATGTATTTATTTGTCCTTCTTCTTATTTTAAGTATCATTTATTTTATTTTTGGATGGAAACATGATCCATATGGTAAATATAAACATGAATCGTGTTTTATAAAAATTGGACTATATTCAACTTATGCCAAAAGAAAAATTACATTATATTAAATTTTAATTATCCTATGGTAAATATACTTTCTTAGTTATTTTTTTTAAACCAAAAAGTAAGATTTATCCTAAATCCGATCTGTAAAGTCTCTTTATTAATCTTGCCTACAACATTTTGAACTACAAAAAAGAAAAAAAAAACAATACATATTCAACATAAGAAGTAAAATGGAATCAAAATTAATTTAGATTTTATTTTCAATAATTTTCCTGTGCATCGCCCGAGTTTGCGACTAGTTAGCCGAATGACTGGCTCCCAAGTCCCAACGCCTACAAAATGGAGGGAGAGTATTTTTTGCAATGGAAGATTTTTCATTTTTGTTTCAAAATTGCAAGCATATAATAGAAAAATAATTGGCTATAAAATGGGCCTGGACGCCTGGTAGAAAGGTTTTAGTGCCCCAAAATCTAACTTCTAATGGCCCATTAGTTAACATCTCACCCAAAAAAGTGAGTTGATTTCATCACAATCCAGTATTATTAATCACTATAGCAACGATTTTATTCCAATCGAACTGAAATTGAGATCATCATTGGTTCTCTTTGCTGCTTATGAAAATATTATATGATTTCTATTTCCCGTCCCGTCCCGAAACTGAGCTCCATTGGACCTGTGATGGAGCCCATGGTCCACTAGAAAGAAGGAAGGTCCTAATCAAAGCATGGGTGCTTCCACATAGAACTAACGGAATAAAGATGGTTCAACCACTCTTGTCAACTTCAATTAACAATATTCCAGTGAAGTGGACGCGAAGAAAACGAAGCCCCATGATTTGATTAACATTCCATTAGCAACGACCTCTCTCTCTCACTTTAGCAAATGTGTATTAAAAGGTGATCATTGCCACAACCACTTCATTCAATTTCATTCCCATTTTTTCTCATTCTGTTTTCTAGAGTGGACACTTCTTGTCAAGTGCTAAAAATGGATAGAGAAAAGGATGGCGTAGTGGTCATGGGGCGAGCTGAGATTGACACACGAGCGCCTTTCAGGTCAGTTAGAGAAGCTGTTATGTTGTTCGGGGAAAGAGTTTTGGCCGGCGAAATCTACGCCAACAAGCTCAAAGAGGTCCATTCTCTCTCTCTCTGTGTATATGTGTGTGTTTAGGTGCTGGAATGTGTAAACAATCAACATAAAGCATCACCAACTTCATTTTCAAACTGAACATCATCTCAAACTCATGGCCCTGCCTTGTTTCTAGGATTTTACACATGCACATTACATGTTCAATTGCTAGCAGTAGCAACTTTAACCCCCCTCCCCAACAAAAAAGAAAGAAAGTGAAATTACACTTTTTCACCAAATATATAATCCCTCTTAAATTATCAATTTACTCCATTGATACTCCAGTTTGAAAAAATTGTATCAATATACTTATTGTTCTTTAAACTGGATGTTAAATGAGACAGAAATTGAGTGTAATTATGAAATTACTCTTATTGTTTGCACTGAAAAACCACAATTTTCATCTAATTAAACTTTCAATTTAGACAATAGAAGGTATAGTGATACAATTTTCTCAAATTGGGATTGTAAATGAGATGAAAGTTTAGCGTAGAAAAATATAATATTTCCTAAAAATAAAATACTAATGGTTTTGAAAAAATGGGCTCCAAATGATTTATATATCCTTGCAGTCACTTTATGCAGCATGTGTGGGAAGTTACTTTGAACATAAAAACATGGTGCTATACCATAATCTACGAACAACCATACAAGTTGTAGCTACTGATATTGTTATGTACGTACTTACAATGCTAAAATGCTATATATATATATATTTTTTTTAATGAATTGCTAAAATGCTAAAATCAGCGCAATAAGAGATGTCACAAAGTGAAAACCACCCTTAGATGGATCGGAAGTTGACAAAGGTGGTCTCTTTTCTTTTTATTAGTAACCATTGAGATCAAAGGTGGTCCGTGGAAATTTGGACTTTTTAATTAGCTCTTTTTTGAATTCAAAATAAAATTCACATAACAACAGAAAAAACGGGGACTGAAATTTGAAGTAACATTCTTAAAAATGAAAAATATGCACTTTGCAGTTTAATGTACATTATTTCTCTTTTAGATGCAAGCTGGAGCAAATGAAACTGGTCATGGTCAATCCAGAATTGGGGCCTTAAGAGCTGAGCTTGAAGAAACAAAGCAAAGCCTTCAAAAAGCTAAAGAAGAAGGTAACTTATTGGCAAATAGCATAAAATCCCTTAGAGAAGAGCTTGAACAAGCAAAGAAAGAGCTACGAGAGTTGAAGAAAAGAGAATTCCAAAAAGAGCCACTTGATCCTGAGATCGAAGACCTCAAATTCATCGAAAATACAACAAAAGTTGAGTTCAAGACACAAGCCGAAGAAGCAAATGAGTTTCAAAAAAAGAGATACGTGAAGTTTGCCAGCCCTCCTTCACTGGCTCAAGTTATTATCAATAAAGATGAGTTACTAGAGAGACCTCCTTCTGTTAAGAAGACAAAGAAGAAGGCATTAATGTCACTTATAGGATGGCTTTTTTCAAAAAAGAAGGGAGCCCTCGAAGGTGAGTCTCCAAGAGACTCCAGGCCCTTGGCCGAATAAGCAAATTAATCCTCCACAGCTGTTATTCATACCTTGAGCATTTTTGCTACGTCTAAAGAATTATAAACCATGAAAAATATTCTTTTTTGTTTTTACCTAGTCATTTGATTGGAAAGAAATAATCAGAGATCTCAATATATCACAATTTATTCCTTCTTGTCCCCCACTTCTCTGCGGTCCTAATCCTTTTATATTCCCTCATTTTTGTAAAAACACCAAAGATATTGCCCCACATTTTGTAAGTTTAAAGGCTGAGTAGATATTTTCTTCTTCTTCTTCCTCCTCTATATAATATATAATAGCAGAAGACATGAGCGTTAAAACCTAGAAGGTCTTACATCATGACAAGTGACATGTCTGCATTATATCTTTTAAATTTATGAAATGATACGTTTTTTAAATTTTCTAAGTTGTTTGCATGTCTATCTATCATTTAAATTTATGAAATGATACGTTGTTTAAATTTTCTAAGTTGTTTGCAAAAAATGTTTATCTACGTTGTTTAAATTTTTGAAATGTTATTTTAAATCAAAATAGCATTTTTCTATTTAAAGGTTGAAAATCTGTATCAAAATTACGATTCCAAGCTACTTGCATCTGTTGAGATTTATTTTTTTTCTTCTTTTTTTGAGGTTTCCACATTGAAATCGTAAGTCCTAAAATCGTGTTTTAGAAACACGATTTCAAAAGAAAAAAAATAATAATAAAAGAAGAAGAAGAAGAAGAAAAGAAATGTTATTTTCCCAATTAATATCATAACAGTGTTAATTTAAATAATTAATATTAAAATAATATTATTTTGTAAAAAAATTCCAACCCACCTCAAAATAAATTCTTGGCTCCGTTCCTGGTTTTAACTACGCATTGATGGGTCTTCTTTTGGAAAGCGAGGTATATTGAGAAGTAGTGAATTGATCCAAAACAGCCATGGTCAATTGGTTAAAGCAATTTCGTGTGAGTTTGGGAGGAGTAAAATACGTCAACTTTTTGCTTATTTTATGGATCCAATGCGGACCCGTAAAAAGTCAAGCTTATTTTCCTATCTCAATTTTAGCTTTTTATTTTGAGTGGTGTTATTTCCACATCATTATTATATTTCCACATCATTAGTGTGGAAATATAAAAAAATGGTGTGAAAATATCATTTCCCTTTCTTTTTTGTTATAATACTTCTTGTTATAGTATTTTCAAGATGTCATCCAAAAAAAGAAAAAGAGAGTACCCAACTTATCTTATTTCCTTAGTTTATTTATTTATTTTTTTTAAAGCCAAACGAACTTTTATACTAGATCAATGGGGATAGCAACCAAGGTAGTAGCTGAAACTTGGCAGTGAGAGAGAGATGGGTTGCAGTTAGCTTTAAGCTTGGTAACTGATATGCTTGAAATTGAGTTGTACATCGAAACAATTATGCACTTCTTGAAAAATCCTAACTTGGCTAAGGATTTGTTAAGCCTCATACCTAGTGATCATAGGTGATTAATCACACAATTCTGTCAATGTGACTATGTGAGCGGAGTTGTAAAGCTAGGATGCTACCAGTCGGAATATTTTGTTATTAATCGTGTACATCCCTAGCAAATAGCAATGTCCTTTTTTTTTTTCAAAATAAATAAATAAATTAGGAGCAATGTCTTTTTGTGGTAGCTTCTAGGATTTTTAATTCTTTGCTGCAATGTTATCCTTTATTTAACACCTCTAACAAAAGAAAGACATTGTATGTTCTTGTTAGGTTTTAGAAGTTGCTAATTCTATGTGACAAAATTAGAGTAAAAAATATTTGAAATTAATGTATTAAGTTAGGTTAGAATATTTGTGTCAACAATATGCGAAGTTGTTGAACAAAATCTAAAGAATATAATTTTGCTCAAGCAATAAGATGGACTTCGCTCAAGTGTAAAATATGAAAGAAGGTAGAAACTTCATTAAACTCTTTCTCGAGGCGAGATTGCCTAGAATCAGAATCTGAGTTTTGCTAGTAGTGTGATTTCTCCAAGGCTATATCTTACTTATATAAGACACCCTTAAGCACAATTTTCTATAGAGAATGTTGTCATACTTAGAGTCATACCAAGCCAATCTAGAAAATCTTCTCCTTGAGCACAAATTGACAAAATGCCTCTTGTGTTTTGATCTTATACAGTAAAACCAATTGTGTTGATCTTGATACACATTGAGCTTAAACAGAGCTTGAAACCACATAGTTTATTCTCAAACAGTGGGTCGTTGTTATTGAGTTTTGGGTTGCGAATAAGGTTCATTCATGGAGGAGATTCACTTGGGAAGATTCCAGAAAATTCTTTAGGCACTAAGGTGAAAAGGAAAACAAGGCGTTTGTAAAGCTTCATTAGATAGTCTAGCTATGTAAAAGTTTTGTTAATAGACTATTTGTAATTGTCTTTCTTAAAGTGAATTTTCTACAAGACTATATCCTTGAAATAGTTTTTTCATTGAAAAGGTTCTTCATTATTTTTTCACTTGTCGCCAAATTTTTTGTGCCTTTTCCTACTTCATTTATTATTGTTTTGATTTGGTAATCACTTGTTGTGGTTGAATTATTGTGTTAGAAATATTTGTGTGAATAACTTCTTGAATTAATCTAATTAACCTGTTGATACTAAATAGATTTTTGGGAGAGGATCTCGAATCCTCCAATATCCTCCCATTTTTATCTAGTAAGAGACACTGGCTTTTAAAAAATCTAATGGTCTTAAAACACTCATTGAAACCACATAAAATTAAATAAATGCCATGTGTCACAATTCTAGTTTTTCATATATTCCTTAGTAAGCAAGGATAAAATATAAGCTCTTCAAATTGCCAAAATTACAAAAAATAAAAATAAAAAATAAAAAATTGTTTTTGACCCTATTTAATTTTTTTTTTCTTTTTCTCTATGCTCTCCCCTCTACTCCATGCTCTCCTTTGTTCTCTGTTATTTTGTGGTGGTGTGATGGTTGGCGGTTGGAAATTGGGTTTGTGTCGACTCGATGGCGTGGTGGTAGATGGAAATGAGCTTTTACTCTTTTGATTTTGATTTTGGTTGTTGGGTTTGCTGTTTAAGCTTGGTGGAGTGGTGGTTGTTGCTGGGTTTTGGATGTTGGGTTTGCAGCTTGGTGGAAAGTGGTGGTCGTTGCTAAGTAGACAAATAAGGATTGAAATCTGGTATAATAATTTAAAATAGATAAAATAGAGAGTTTGTTAGAGTGTAGTTGAAAAAATGGCTTTCTAATGTGGATAACGAGATAAAAATTATATTGTTGGAAAAAAATTACTTTTAAGCAAGGATAAAATTGGATAAAATACATGGTATGGAAATACAAATGTTTTTACTCAAAAAAAAAAGAAGTAAAAATAAGGATTGAAATCTAAATAATTTTAAACTTTAAAAATTATATAAAAAAATTACAATTTGGATGGTCTAAAAAAATAAACTAACTTTTCAATCTCGATGTCTAATACTATTGCAGCGAATCTCCGGGTCCAACAAAAAGATGGTTCTTTTACTAATTTTAACAGGAGACACCCCCTCTTCCCCCATTGTTTTGTGCCACTTGTTTTCAAAGTACCAGGCCACCAGTGGTTTCCCCAATTCAACTTCAAAATTCTATCTCATGTCTTGGTTTTTTTGACTTTGTTGCTTGTGGCACTACGTCATTTTTGGGATAGGGTAAACCATGGCATTATGTGTTCTTTCTTAATTTCCAAAGAGGTTGTTACTTTCTTTATTTCTCTGTATATTTTTCTTGGATCAGACAAAGAATCTACCTTGAATTGCTCATCAATCACTATCCTATATAGGGATGCAAATGCATCCAGTACTTGAGATATTATATAGAAATTAAATAGATCACTCAAATGGAAATGACTTTTTTTTCACCTCATTTCTTTTTCTTAGTTTAATAACTTTAAGTGTCAGTATTCATCCCAAAAGAATAATAATAGAGATAGTCTAATTGTTTTTTGTTAGAATGAGCCGCCCTCAGAATATGTTGTCATTTCAATGATATAGTGACACACAGGAGAAGCGCCAATTGGAAGTCCGGGACAAGACCTGAAAGGAAACATGCAGGAACGTCTAAAGAGAAATTTGGACAAGTAGAGTTGCGTTTAAAACAAAGAATGAAAGATAGGAACTGGTGGAATTGATATGTTTATGAATCATTCACTATAATTAGAAGGGGTCATTAGTATAGTAATGGTGAAGATAAAGTCTCGAGCTGTTAATTGATTTTAGAGTGTTTTCGGTAAGCCCTTCTAAATGGATCAAGTTAAAGAAATATTACAAGGTTTTAATTTACCTCATGTCTAGAAAGTAACACCTATAAGATTTCCAAGAAGCAATGCTAATTGCTACACACACTAAACGGATTATATATATTATTTATTTGGCCCGACAAAAAAAATAAAACATTTATTATTATTAGAAAAATTACTATCTACTTTGAATGAGAAAACAATTAATATAGAGACATTAATAGCTTCTCATATGTAATCTTTATATCAAAAATCATATATAAAATGATGCAACAATTTTGATGTATACTACGAGATATCATTGTTTAATTATGTTTGACACTTCATTAATCTATTAGAAACTAATAGAAAAATAAGATTAAATAAAAAGATTTTATTTATATATTTTTTTCTAAAACGGAAATTCAACTCTAAAACACACACACAATACATATGAGACAGAGAGAGGAAGATAATCGAACCCACGCCCAATTAGGTGAGGAATGGAAAATATACCACTGAATTAACCGTTGATGTAACTTTTTAATTCTACGTGAAAAGATAAAGGGTACCCCAATTTATTGCAAGTCTACAAACAAAATAAACTCAATTTTATGATTTCAAAACATCCTTTAATTCACAGAAGTGTGCAAAATCAGTTAATAGAGGCTCCTGTCCTTTCCATGCCAAATAGTAAAAAGGTACTTAAATGGTTATCTATAAATAATAAAATTTAAATATTAAAATAATACAATAAGGGTATTTTAGTCATTCATTATTATAATATTAAAATTTTGTTCATAAAGTGTAAGCTTATGCAACCATTGTCCTTAAAAAATCCATAGTAAAATACTTAAATATCTATAAATTCAATACAGTTCATACTTATGTCGTGGTCGAAATTATTATGTTTTAACATAATTAGAGTGTGTTTGAGTAAATTTATTCCTATTGACTTATTTTGTTTTTCTAAATTGTATATGAAGTTCTTTCTTCTTGTGTAATTATTCACTACTCTATTGTAGGTAACTTTAATTACATGTTGGAGGCAGGGCCGGCCCAATTATTTTGGGGGCCTCAAGCAAATCTCAAAATGAGGCTTTTTTTTTTTTTTAATATAAGTAATGATTTTTATTTTTATTTTTGCAATATTTTGAGGATGATCCCAACTGCACAAAATGCACACACTAATGCTCAACAATGGTGGGTAAATTATTCTTCTCAAAGGTCATAACTTCATCTACATATCAAATTTCACTTGACTTCAGGCACAAATTTTATTGCATACTTTAAGATAAAATATCTTTTATCACAAACATATTTGATCAAAGAATTATCTTTTTTTTTTTATTAGATGGATTTTTATTGAAACAGAAAGATAAAATTTGAGAAGAGAAAGAAACCCATTTCAAAAACTTACAAGAGAGAGAGAGAAGGGTAGCGCCTATTACATAGAAGAGAGAGAAAAAAAAAATTGGACCCTAGAGAAAAGGAGAGAGGGGCCTTGGAGAGCGAGAATTGCTAGGGAAGAGGAGATAATATATATATATATATACAGAAATTGGGGCCTTCCACAATCTCTCTTTGACCAAAAATAAAAAAAATAAAATAGACGCGGTCAAAACAAAAATAGAATTGCTGGGAATTGTAAAACAAAGAAAGAAAGGGAACACGTTAGGGGAATTTTGACCACTTAAGAACATATTAAAAAAATATATATAGATATAATAATATATATATATATATATATATATATATATATATATATATATATATATATATATATATATATATATAATATATATATATATTACCTACTTAAAAATAAAAATGAGGCCTTGCTCTAGGTTGGGGCCTCAAGCAATGGCTTATCTTGCTTAAAGGTAGGGCCGGGCATGGTTGGAGGTTAGAGTGATAGTCTAGTGGTACCGCATCCTCGTATTTAGGGTTCAAATCTCATCTCCCTATTTTGGTTAAGGAAAAAAAAAAAAAACCTTCAATTACAAGTTTCTTGAAGAAGGTTGTGTATACTTGTATTATTCTATCAATGATAATATAAAAAATGGATTGAGAAATTCAATGAAAGTGACAAAACCACTAGAGATGTCCCTCGTCCACTTCTGTAACATCAACGTTTATAAAATATATGAAGTTTGGGATCGTAGGAAACTTTTCTTTTGAGGTAATCATTCTTAACACTTTTTTTCTATTGGTAATATAATCTTGCACTCCTCAAAGATTTTTTTTTTGTTTTTTTGATAATCAGATAGAAAATTTTATTCAAGAAACAGGGAAGATTACAATTGAGGTCTAAAGTTAGGGAAGGAATATACATTAGACCTACAGCTATCATCCAACAAAATATTTGCCAATGAAGGTGGGCCAGCACCAAAATCAAAGGAACCAGTGAGGTGATTTTGTAAGGACCAGGTGGCTAGTTCATGGGCAGCACGATTAGCCCCTCTTCTTACCCAAATAAATGAATAATCAGATAGAAGAGAAGTTAAACGGCAAATTTCAGATAGACAGCTAGAAATTCTCCATGGCACATCCAAATTCTGAGTCCTCAGCGCCTCAATACACGTTTTGGAATCACCTTCTATAACAACTTTTATACCAGTAAATGACCCCGCTAATTGGACAGACCACAAAAGCGCCTCTGCTTCAGCTTGAAGAGGTACATTGGTGTTAGCCTTCTTTGATAAGGCAAATACCAAGGCACCTCTCCAATCTCTAGCAACTGCTGCAATAACTGAATAATCTTTTCCTATTGCTGCATCACAATTAATTTTCTTTGTACCTGGGCCTGGACAACTCCACTCCATTGCATCTCTTTGGGGTGAACTTGTCTTAATTGTCTGCTGCACCAATGCTCTTTAACAAGCTTAAACACACCACATATATGACTGTCCATATCCAGCACTACTCTTTCATAAATTACAGCATTTCTAAGCTTCCAAATCTTGTCTAATATCAAAGCACCATTAAGGAGGAAATGAGATGATTGCTCCTCTGTCAAAACCAAGTCTAGTGGCGGACAAAACGAAAATTCCACCAAAGCCAATGGATTTTCCATATGGATTTTATCCACTCTAATACCCCATCCACTTCCAAACCATAGAGACCTGGCTACATGACAATGCCAAAACAAATGAATCTGGGATTCCACTTCATTCCCACAAAAATGACAACTAGGATCAACATTAGAGGCAAATCTTTGGAGTTTATCCTTGGTTGGCAGCAGGTCTATCGCAATTCGCCAAAGGAGCATTTTTAACCTATTATGGAGCTTCGCTTTCCAAATCTTCCCTAAAACCTCATTGCAAGGAACTAGCTCTTCCAAAGAAATCAACTCCTTATAGGCTGATTTAACAGATAACTCACCACTAGTTGTTTTCGTCCATACCCATTTATCTTCAAGGTTACCATGCCACACTGGAATTTTTAAAATTGCCTCCATGAATGGGCATCAAATAACTCCTCCAGTCTTGAGACATCCCACCTTGTTTTGTTCCGATTCATTAGTTGAGAGACAACTAGGCATTGGTTAATGCCATTATTTTCTCGCGGATTAGGGCTAAAAGAAGGTAAATCAGGAATCCATGGGTCATCCCAAACTAGAATGCTGTCCCCGTCTCCAACAAGCTTGCAAGAACCATTCAACAAAATATGCTTAACTCTTTCTAAACTTCTCTAAGTCCATGAGGCACTTTTTACTGGAGGAGCTTTCAACCAGTTTTTACCCACTTTATATTTGGCCAAAAGAACTTTAATGCAAAGAATATCCTTACCTGAGAGAACCCACCAAGCCAACTTGGCCAACATAGCAGCATTTATATTAGAGAAGCTTCTAAATCCTAACCCTCCTTCCTTAAGAGGTTTGCAAAGTACCTCCCATGCCTTAGGAGAAAAATAATTTGAAGCATCTTTCTTGAGGTTCCACCAAAATCTCCTCACCACAGTATCCATGTCTTCACATAAACTTTTAGGGAGTTGGAAAGCAGCCATTAGATAGATTGGAATGGATTGAGCTACCGATTTAATCATAATAGCCCTACCCATCCAAGATAGGCTCTTGCATTTCCAGCCACTAGTTCTTGACTCTAATCTTTCTTTGACATAAGAGAAGTCCTTTACTCTATTATTAGATAAGAATAAAGGAACTCCTAAATATTTAACCCCCTGGTGCAACCTCTTCAACCCCCAAATGCTCCTAATTTGGGATAAGAAGTGAGCATGGACTCCTTTTGATGCAAACACCCTAGTCTTCTCCAAGCTAATAGACTGCCCAGACCAGAAGCAATAGGAATTTAAGCATTTCATGAGAGAGTCCACCTCCGCTAGCTTGGCCTTACAAAACAAAATTACATCATCTGCATAAAAAAGCTTAGAAATTTTTGGGGCCCCCACAACAACTTGAACTCCAGAAATAGACCTCTAATAACCTCCCGATTAATGAGTCTCGCAAGAACTTCACTGCCCAGAATAAAAAGATAGGAGGAAAAGGGGTCCCTTTATCTTAGACCTCTAGAAGGATTTAAATTTGGGCCTTTACTTCCATTGAGAAGCACTGTATAACTGACAGTAGAGATGCATTAGTAGACCAAGGAAACAAATTTATTATCAAATCCCAAGACTTTCAACACTTGCACAATGAACTCCCATTCCATTTTATCATAAGCTTTGTGAAAATCAAGTTTAATCCCCAGGCTACCTTGCTTTCTCTTCATACGTTTAAAGCTATGTACAACTTCTTGGGCTATAACAACATTTTCATTGATCCATCTGTTAGGAACAAAAGCTTCCTGCTCTGGATCAATTATTTTGGAAAGAAGAGGCCTCAGCCTATTCACAAGAAGCTTGGAAATTATCTTATAATATACATTACACTAGCTTATTGGTCTAAATTGATTGAAATTACACACACCTTGAACTTTAGGAATTAGTGTAATGAATGTATGATTCATCTCCTTCAACATCCATCCATCATGAAAGAAACTCTGAACTGCAGCCACAACTTGCTCTCCTACTATCGACCAATAATGTCTAAAAAAGAGCCTAGGGAGACCATTTGGGCTGGGTGCTTTCAAAGGGTGCATTTCAAAAACCACCTTCTGAACCTCTTCAGATGTGGGAATACGACTAAGTTTAGCATTTTCTTCTCTAGTTATACAAGGCTCAAGCAAATTATCTAGATTTGGAGGTATTGGAGGATTAGAGGATTGGAAGACTTCTTGGAAGTGGGTTGCAAAATAATTCTCTATTTCTCCTCTGTTATTTATCCAAGTCCCGTCTGCCATTTTGATTTCAGCAATACAATTTCTTCGCCTTCTCAACAAAGTGGATAGATGAAAGAACTTAGAATTCCTGTCTCCTTCCTTAAGCCACAATTCCCTGGATTTTTGCTTCCACTTCAATTCTTCTCTTTCCAGCCAATCATTCAGTTCAAGACTCAATGCTGCCTCCTGTTCTAAGTTGCTTAGAGATGATTCTAAATCCTGCAGATCAGCAATTCTTTTTTCTAATTCCTTGATTCTTGTTTTAGCGTATCCAAAACACTCTTTGTTCCACTTTTTCAAAGCCCATTTCACTCTCTGCAATTTTTTGGCAAGTTGGAAATTATGTGAACCTTCAATATTGCACTGCCACGTGTCATCAACCACCTCCATAGAAGAAGAATCTTTGATCCACATAGCTTCAAAACGAAACGGCCGAGCTCCATAATCCTTCTCCATACGAGTATCTAGCAGAATGGGGCTGTGATATGATGTTGGGGAAGTAAGGTGTTTCACTCCAGCTTTGGGGAACATACACTGCCAGTCAACATTACACAGACCTCTATCTAGCCACTCCTTAATATTAGCTAGACCAACTCTCTTGTTTAACCAAGTATATTGATCGCCACTAAAACCAAGATCAATGGCCCCAATACTAGCTACAAAATTCCTAAAACATTTAGTTGATCCTTCCCCCACTTGCTTACCTCCTTTTTTTCTCATAGCTATTTGAGACACTATTGAGATCCCCAATTAAAAGCCAGAGCCCCGAGTAGACCTAGCAAACGGGTCGGGTCAATCGGGTTTGGGTTAGACCCATACGGATTCGGGTCAAATGGGTTTGTGTCAAAAAACAGGTCGTCCTAAATGGGTTGCACAACCTATTACCCATACCCGGTCTTTTAAGGGTTGGGTCAAAACCAGGTTGACCCGTATTTTTACACATGAAAATATATATATAAAATGAAAATAAACTTGATCTTATAGTCCAAAATTATTATTTAGTTTTTTTTGTCTTCCTTTCAATACAAATAAGAGAACCCATAAACAAAAACACTCATAACTAAAAGAATATGGGAAAAAAATACTAGATGTCATAGACCATATCAAATTATCAACCTCCTTAGATGTACTTAGTCGCATGAAAATTATGAAATTAAATTAAATTACCTATCAAGATGACTATATATATAAAGTTTCAAGAATAAAACATAATATGTTAGGTAAAGAAAAATAAGTAAATAAATTAACATGAATTGGGCCTTAATCTACTCGAAGTTGGTAATAGTTCTAGGCTTCTAGCAGCGAAAATATTTATACTTGAAAATTGCACCTCAAGTTGGTGAATAATTTCATTAATATTTTCATTTACAATACAAAGTTTTAATATAATTTTAGTATACAATGTAAATGGGTCAATAAATATTTAAAAGTTAATAAATATGGTTATTCTATTAATGGATTAGATATTATCTTCAAATCCATTTAATTAACTTTAAGTGCAAATCAAAGTTTCTACACTTTTTGGCAAAAGACAAGATTGATACTAAGAATTTTACCTCCAATGCAAAAAGTTGATTAAGAAGTAAACGCAGTTATAGTAATACTCAAAAGAGCGTGTGCCATTAAATAAAACTAAGAAAATAGATTGCAATTCTCTTTCTACCAAGAGAGAACATCCAATTTTGTGTGTTACTTTAGTTAAGTCTAGGCTATTTCAAATACAAATTTAATTTAAGAATTGTTTTTTTAATTGGCATTATGTGAACTTTTATAATAGTCAAATTTCAAATCATTAAAAAAAAACAAACTCTCATAATACTTTAATTCCTTACATAATAATATAGACTCAGAAAGCCATAAATTTTTTTTTTTTTTTTTTTTAAAAAAAAAAAAAAAATCCTTTGAAAAACGGGTCGACTTGTGTAACCTGCAGGTTAACCCGACCTGACTCGTCATTTTGCAGGTCGAGTACGGGTTGACACCATATTTGTTCCCGGGTCGAAAAACCCTACCCATATCCATATTTTTCCTTTGGGTTCGGATCAGGAAATGGGTCCAGGTCAAATTTTGCCAAGTCTAGCCCCGAGAATGAATTGATCAACTCTTCCATTAAACCCCAAAACTTCTTCCTTTTAGCAAAATATGGTAGGCCATGCACATTAATTAATAACCAAGCTGTCTCTGGAGGATCAGAATGTATCAGAGATGTAATAACATTTTTATCCGAGTAGATAACTTCAATTTCCACA
Source organism: Fagus sylvatica (assembly GCA_907173295.1). Classification (NCBI taxonomy): domain Eukaryota; kingdom Viridiplantae; phylum Streptophyta; class Magnoliopsida; order Fagales; family Fagaceae; genus Fagus; species Fagus sylvatica. The sequence goes on along the minus strand of OU015768.1, from coordinate 12,142,895 downwards.
CCCTTTTTCCAGAACAATGCTAAGCCCCCTGCTCTGCCAACTGCCTCCACACAAAAATAATCTGCCATACCCATACCCATACACAGTTTCTTTATTTTTGGAGAATTAGATTTAGATTCAGCAATAAATACCAAGTCTGGATCTTCAGTCCGGATTAGGGCTTTAAGGGCCCAAACTGTCGAGGCTCTGCCAGCACCCCGACAATTCCAGGATAGGATCCTCATGGTGAGGGGTGGGGCGTGATAAGGCCTGCCTCCTCGGCCGTTTGGACTGATGAGAGAGAAGACTCACCCGTTGCACTCAGCACAGCAACCGGATCTGCTGACATTTGAGGAAAATTCTTCTTTGTCCTTCTCCATGTGTTTCCTGCTTTGGCCTTGGCCAATGACTTTGGTGAAGCTCCTTTGGCTGCTGTTTTAGATAAACTCAACACTTTCACCATGGTTGGAGGGGTTTTTTGCTTAACTGGATTTGGAGAAATCAAGTGATTACCCATGTTTCCTTCAACTTTAGCTTTTTTGGCTTCCGAAATGGATTGGTCCTCCTTCTGCTCTACCCCTTTCCTTTTAATGGAAGAGACTAGAAGGCCCACTTCAATATTCTGTTGAAGAGTGGAAGACATTGGGCCCTCAAAATTAGGCCCATAATTCACACTAAGTCCAGGGCCTTTTAATGGTTGGTTATCTGGTTCCTTCTTGACTACATTAGTTGGGATATGGTGGGTCCGATCAATATTGGCCAAAGGGAGCATGATGTCATCTTCTGACATGGCCAAATCCTCCTTGTCCTCGGTCTTTCCTCCAGTTAATCGAGCTAGTGTCATCATTTCTTCCAACCCCACATCATGATCAATATCAAACATATTGAGCCCCAAAACAGTCACATCTGTCTTTTCCTTTCTTTCTATCTCATGCCACATGTCTGAAGCTGTTTGGGCTGCTTTTGCCCACTGGAACTGTGTTTTAAGTTGAACGAGAACAATCTTCTCCGACGTCTCTAAGCAATCCCTTAGGAGACACACCACCCTCCTTGCTTGCACTACATTCAATTATATCTGAGTTCCTAAGATTGATGAGGTCTATTCCAGGCTGGAATTCCCCATTATCTGCTCGGAGCCAGTTACCAAAAATACCCATGTTCACTCCTTTGTTACGTATGCAAATAGAATCTTGATCACAGCAATTTTTAACTTCATGTCCAATTCTACCACATCCGTAGCAAAAGTTCCCGAGCTTTTCATATTTGAAAGGAATCCATAAATTAGGAAGCTTCTCTCGATCAAGAGGGAATCCTCTCAAGAGTGGAGAATTGACCTCTAGACCCACTCGTACTCTCACAAACCTTTTCCAACTGTTCCCAGCAAGATCTACATCAATAACACTGCCAAATAATCTGCCGATTTTTAACGAACTTGTTCGATTCTGCCAAATCAGCGGTAACCCATGAACTTGGACCCAGAAGTCCGAAGTAGAGAAATCCACTTCATTGAAACTTTGATCTGGCATAAACTTCTTCAATATTAAGTGTTCGCCTTTTATAGACCAAGGTCCTTCAAACATCCGTCTCATGTTTGAATGAGAAAATGAAAATATATTTATCAACAACTGACACTTCTACTTCATTAACCGTATTCCAGGACTTTGTAATAATATCTTTGACAATCGAATGAGAGAAAGGTTTTAGGGATAAAATCTTACCAATGGGGCGGAGGAATTCCGTTCATACCTTTTGTAGCTTAAAACTAACCCATCATCAATTATAAATTTAACATTTTTAAAATTTTTCACATGATTAATTCACAAATCACAAACAAATACAATTCACAAATCACAAATGATAAAAGCACATCTACACTTCTATATTATACAGAACAACTCAAAATAATAATAATAATAGAACACTTTGTGTTGGGCTGATTTGTTATTGCAAATTCATTTTTAGGCTTTTAAGATATTATTGGCCTTTTTCTTGACAAGGAAGCAAAAATTCATCCTGTAACATCACAGTTTGTCCAAATCCACTCTTTAATTGTTGAACCAAATTTTGAGTCCAAGCACCCTTATTGATCTCAGTCAGAAGACAAAGAGCATTCTACATTTTTGAAACACCCATATTTTCCAACCATCCCCAATAGGCCCTGAATGGGCATGGCGATGGGTTTAAGAGTTGCCTTCCTATTCCAACTTGTTTGAGTAATAGACATGCCGCGCCTCGTTTTCCTTCTTGCTCTGTTACCTTTTAAATAAAAATATCCAACGGCTAATAAAGGATGGTTATTAATTACTTTTTAGTTTTTAGTTCATATGGTATTGGTTAATGGATATTGGTATATTGTTACGTAGGAAAATGTGTATTTTGTTATTTGCAGGGAAAGCCCGCCCATCCAGAATAAAGGGTAAAAGATGGCCCCTCAACAATGATCTCAGAAAACTCATTTCCAATGAAACATAAATGAGAACACAGATAAAACTTTGATGAACCCCATGGATGGTACTTTCACACATTGAGACGGCCCCCATTTCTGATCCACATCTTTGGCGCATGTACTCTTTTTCTTGGATGTTTGTTATTTGTGGTGAGAAGATGAGTAGTAATTTTAATACATTTATCTTTCTTAATTCTTTTTTCTTCTAAAACATAGACGAGGATTTAAAACAAAAATGTAATTAATATCTATATTTTTTGAATTTATATATACTAGAGAACACCCTGGTCAGAAAGAGCCCCTGCTAGAAAAGAGATAGCAATTAAGGCAATCGAGTTTCTCTGTCTTCGAAACTATTTTCTCTATCAATCCTTATTCATGATATGAGGGAAAGCAAGAAAAGAAATATTTTAGAGAAGAGAGAAGATGAGTAGTGTGTAATTAAGACAGAGAGAGAGAAAAGAGATAGCAATTAAGGCGGAGAGATAAAGAAAGGAGAAGAGAGAACAGAGATAGCAATTAAGGCTAAAGAAAGGACAGCCTCAGAGAAAGCTCCAGAATGGAGAGAGAGTGAAAGGACAAGCCTCGGCAAGAAGTCGCACTCCTCAAAGATTTAAGCCATAGGCCAGACTTCAGATGTATAGGTGGTATTATTTTCTTTTCTCCTCCTTAAATGTCAAAACGTGATTATCACTACCTAACAAGTTATTTGGGAACGAAAAGTTGCTATTGGGTCACCCTCGTTTGTTGTCATGACTCATGACCTCTCTAGCACAAAAAACAACGCTGATTCAATAGCCCATCCATGAATCTCGTCAAACAAGATTTGAAAATAAAAGCGTATCCAAATTTATTTGTTACAGGCATACTTTTTTTTTCTTTTACTTAGAAAATATCACTCATAGGCGATCATTTATGTGGCCAAATTATAGGTTTCAAATTTGTGCATCCAAAAGTCACGCTTAGTCTTTTATGGCAATGAAATGCACGCCTAAGGAATTAAGCTATACATGTGTTAGATGTGTACAACATGGTGGTGAATAGAGGCCTCAGCCTTTTTTGTTTCTTACATTCAATTTTTTATTTTTTTTGCTAAATTCTTACATTCAATATTACTAATGCTGTTACCATGTGCCTGCATAAATGAATTGTGGAAGGTCTCCGGCCATGGTGCATTGGAGAAAATTGGATGGGGTTTGAGTGATAGTCCAATGGTATCGATACCCTGTGTGGTGTCCTGTGTCAGGGTTCGAAGTTTGAACCCTACCACCTTCTCCTCCCCCCACTATTTACCTAGTAAAAAAAAAAAATCATTACTTTGGATTTTTCTAGTAGCTATTTGGTGGGCTAATACCTTTTTTATTGAAATCAAAATGACTACATATCTTGGATATTAAGGGTCTGTTTGGTACGTGTTTTCGTTTTCTGTTTTAGTTTCGTGACCTTTTTTAGTATTGAAGTTGGAATTTTAATCCTGATTTGAATTCAAGATTGTAAAAAAAATTCTGTTTGGTACATAGTTTTGATTTCTCAACTAAAATCACAATTTTTTTAAAAAAAATTGTGTTTGGTACATAGTTTTGGTTTTTAAACTTAGTTGCACCTATAATAATTATAGAGGATTTACACCCTTCTTATATACTAAACAGAAAGCTCTACCTCTCCCTCTTCACCTCACCGACAAACACAAACCCTCCCTCTCCCTCTTCACCCTTTTGGCCGACGCAGATATCGGAGGCAGGAGGCCAACGGCGCAACTCAGACCGGCACAACCCTCCCTCTCCCTCTTCACTCCTTTGGCCGATGCAGATACCAAAGGCAGGAGGCCAACAGCGCAAACACCCTTTAGGGCTCGGAAGTTGCAGAAAGAAGCTTATCGAGTTCACGAACTACTTTGACTCTCTCTCACTCACTCTTTCTCGCTCTAAAGAGGTATGTTTTTACTTCGTTTTTACTTTAATTTTCACTTTACTTGTATAAATGCATGTGTAATTTTTGTTACCAGCTTTGTTTGGTTGAAGAGAAAATGTATGGAAAGAGAATATATATTGATGTGGAACTTGTTTAGCAACTTGTAGCTCAACAAAGGAATATATATTGATGCAAAGCTCGGTACATGATTAAAATTTATTCCTGGGGCACTGTTTACTGTTTCAGCAATTTGCTGTGTAATGTAAGACCATTTTTGGTTACTTGATAGTGAAAATTGAATCTTTGTTCTCTAGTTGTTTTTCTCTCTTCTTGAATGTAAGCAATTTTTTCCAAGAACAATTCTAAATAAGGCACTTGTATTCATTTTCTTTATTTGTGAGTATGTCATGCGTTCACAATAGTTGCTACACAGGCGTGGAAATGCACTGTCTTTTGATATATTCATGTAATACTGTAGTCTGTTACTTTTTATATTGCCTTGTAGACAAGAAAAAATGTCTTAAGTTTAGAACGCTTGAATGCATTCTATTCAACATAATTCAAAGTTTAAGGTGCCCAAGCGTATCTCAGATTCTCAGCATTTTCTTGAAGCAAATTGAAAAAGAAAGAGGTCCAGACTTTATATTAAGAGTATAGCAAATTGCTCTTTTTGCTGATGAAATTTGGTATTTCATTTGTCCAATTACTTTGGGGGCTCAATTTTGTAAGGTCACTAGTAGCCAGGAAACTTGACAAAATTCAATTACTTTTAGTATTTTTTCTGACTATCCAGCATGGATATTTGGGGTTTAGCCTTCTCTTTCTGTAAGGAAAAAATTAAAACAAAAAATACAAGTAAAAACAGTTTTCTATTGTGATAAGGGCTTGTAGGGATAGAATGGATGTCCAAATGGGTAGAATGATTCATGAAGTTGGTTTGAAATTTGGGTTGGAGCTGGACCATGTTGTTTGTGCTGCATTTGTGGATATGTATGCAAAATGTAGGGCAATTGAGGATGCTCGACAGTTGTTCGATAAATTGTAAGGGTCTGTTTGCAATTGATGTGGCTCTGTTTGCACCCTTCTTGTTTTGTGCAAAATTGTAAGGGTCTCCTGCACTTCCACCATCTCCCATCATGAAGTACAGGTAACCATAGTAAATATTCTTCTGACTTCCTGGAGTTTGACACTTATTACCTGTAATTGAGTTGTAAAGAGCATAAATAGTGAATATTTACTTGTTTTATCATCATGGTTTATCATGTATTTACTTTATTTTAACTATTACTTGTTTCATTCTTAATAGATATCACACTCAAGTAATAATTACAATGCTGGTACTGGCCTGAAATATGTAAATAAAAGATGTCGTTGTGAACAAAAAACCATCGTCAAAATAACTGAATCTGCGAATAACAAGAATAAGTTGTACTACGCTTGTGCTGATGGATGTTATGAGTGGATTGGATGGTGTGTGCCAATCAATGAGCAATATGTGTCATCATCAGCGGGTGAATCATCTGACTCAGTCTTACTAGAATTGCATGAATTGCGGACTGAGTTAAAGACATTCCAAATCATGTTCCAACCCATTGTAGACTATGTTGAATTGCTCAAGAGGTTGATCCTTGTTGGACTTGTAGTCCTCTTGTGGATTGCACTGTTATTTTTATTTTTCCTTTAGATGTACGTTTATAATTTAATTTCAGACATTTAAGAAGAACTTTTAGTCCTTGTAGTCCTCTTGTTGGACTTATAGTCCTCTTGGTAAACATGGAACTTTTATGATTCAAATAGTTTTTATTGATCTTAGATATTGTATAAATTCATAAAGTTCACAAAATATAAGTTCCAATCAGGGTCTTCTCCAATATTAGGATCTACTTCCACATCTACATCCATATCCACATCAACATGCACTCCAATAGTAATGAACCTTTCATCAAGTTCACGCTCCTTATCAGTATTAGTAGGATCATGTGTAGATGCAAATGCCATGACACCAGTGGCAGTGGTCTTGTTAAAGAGTGTCCCCAACTTAATATAGTTATCACATCCCTTTCTCCTAAATTCCTTCGCCTTTGGCATTGCCTATCAACAAACAACATGTATGTGAGATCTAACAGAGAAATACACCGATTCTAACTTTAACAACCAAATACTTCACTTACCGCAAGTACATTCATCCACACTTCATCACTACCAGAGACTGTGTTGGTTTTTGCATCCCAACCCAACCCAGTATGTTGTAGGAGTTATGAGAAGATACGATGCCTTTGCCTCAACCGATTGAATTTTGTTTTCACTTGTGAAAACTTAAAATTCTGTTTGGTTTGCCGATTGAGTTCTTCCAATATCTTATCCCAAATTCCCTTGTGGAAAACACTTTCTTGCATGTTCCCCTTAACCATTTCCTCGACCATGAGTTGTATAAACAACTTCTCAACATTAGGAGGCCACAATTTCGCATCATCAGCATCATTCAATTCAGTCATCATCTAACCACATCAACAACATCAATCTTAATCACATCAACAGCAACAATACATAACTTTTTACCATTTGGAAGCTATAAAAATAGTTTCCATGATTACACGCCAACCAAATTTAGTAGTAAGCAAGTTTTATACAAAACCATTGATCAGGCAGTATCAGCTTTTGTTTCAGGGTACTGCTAGTGCTGGACCTAATGCAATCATTCATTTTTTTTCCTTACAACCTCAATGCCATACCTTGATTATGATCCAAGTTATAGTGATGTATGGTGGCTGTACAATGTTTATCAATCAGGGACATGTTTGATCATTATTTGTGCCTTTCACAGAAAATTAGCAGTTTTTTCATGTCAATTGGAATTGGAACCTTTAAAGTCCTCAAAGTGATTTGTTGCATTCATTCTAATCTTAAGGGGGCCACTAGTTTTTGGGCTAAGATTACTTAAATGGATAGTGTCACGTTTACAATAATAATAATAGCCAAACTTTGTTCTCAAAATTTTGAAATGATTGTGTCAAAAAACAAAACAAAAAAAATCTTATCTGACTTATTTTTCTATGTGACATCTAAACAACTCCTTTCATTAGAATATAAGTACAATAAAATTGGTGACTTGCAGTATATATATACAAAAAAATTGTAACTTGCAGAACCTAGAATATATATAATCAACCACCCTTTTTCATATTCTAAATATAATTAAATTGTAACTTGCAGAACCTAGAATAACCTTATCGAAAGGCATTTAACTTGTTACTGTGAACATAAATATATTCAACAAGAATCTACCACTCCCAAGCAAGTACACACGTCTCAAAACACTAAAATATATTCATCAAAATCAAACCAAGATAGAAATCTCCAAATATCACAGAGCAGGCTCAAACACAATCTGACATATGAAGACCATTTCAGCAAGAATGGTACCAAGATTTCTCAATTCAATTGCATAAATATCTACTCCATCTATGCAAAATACTAAAAAGTTGTGGAAAGAAACTAATTGCATTTTTATGTTCACTTAGAAAGGGCTTTTTCTGTGTTTGACAGGCAAATTTTTTTTTTTTTTTTTTACAGGAAATAATGAAATCAGAGAGTGTTATACTGGAACAAATTCTCATACCTGTGCAGATGGTTGAGTTAACTATATTCCCTGCATAATAAAACCAAAATACACAAATGTGTTACAAATAAAAATAAACCCATGACAGCAGATGCAAAACCAAAACCAAAATAGATGAAAAAAAATCAAATGATGCATGCAAATAAGCCAGTGAGTCCGAGAAAAATATAATGAGTTCAGATGGTTGAGTTAACTATATCCCCTACATAATAAAACCAAAATACACAAATGTGTTACAAATAAAAATAAACCCATAACAGCAGATGCAAAACCAAAACCAAAACCAAAATAGATGAAAAAAAAGTCAAATGATGCATGCAATGCGTCTGAGATAAAAAAACCAAAAATCAAAACCAAAACCAAAATACAATTTGAGTCCGAGATATATTAAAAAAAAAAAAAAAACCCAAAATACAATTTGAGTCCGAAATCACCTCCAGTGATAGACAAAAAATACAATCAATGAGTCCGAGATAAATAGCTAACCTGGGAGTTGTCGTTGCCGTCATGGAGGTTGTAGCCGCCTTGCTCTTCGTCTAGCCACAAATAAGCCAACTCTCTCTCTAGATTCACCACTTTCGGAGAACCTATTCTAATAATAAAGTGGATTGTTGCAAAAATTAATTGAAAAGGAAGGTGGGAAGGTGAAGTAATGAGGACCAGTGTGGGGGTTTGGCCGAGAGTAATGAAGAGAGAGAATATGGGGCTCTGTAATGGGAGAAGAAGGGAGTGGTGTACTGTGGGGGTGGATAGGCTTAATGAAGGGACTCTATAATGGTCGAGAGCAAGAGAGAGAGAAGCAGAGAAGCGTCTGTAGGAGAGAGAGAGAGAAAAAAAAGGGGAGAAAAGGAATATGGGCCCAGTAACGGTAATAAAAATGGGACCCACATAAATTCAGTTCGGATTTGAATCCAGCTTGGATTCAAAAACAGACTCTTGGATGTTCTCAAATTTGCCATGGAACCCACATAAAATTCAACTTAGGATTTCAATTTTCACTTAAATTGTGTGTACCAAACATCTTTTTTTTTTAGTGGGATCCAATGATTATGGATTGTAATCACAGAATCACAACTTGAAAACAATGTACCAAACACCACCTAATTAACTAATTGAAAGCAATGAACCATGATTGAGAATTGAGATATTGTTGGTGCCATTACTCATATATATTCCAATTTCAGCATAAAATGGATCTAATAACCTTGACAAATAGATAAAATGAAATGGAACAAAAATGAAATAGTAAAAAAAAAAAATGGCAGACAATTTGAATTGCAATCGGTGCCATTACATCACATGCCTCAGTACAAAAAGGATCTAATAACCAAACACTTAGACCAGAAGACCAAAAAAATTGGACCAAAATTGGGCAACCCCTATGCCAAAATTAGAACTTAGCAACAGTTTATGCTCATATTAGAAAATTGACTAGACAAGGCCGACCCACCAGCCAAATTGCTCCTCTTGGACTTCACCATTGGAGGTGAAGGTGCCCATTTGCTGTAAACATGTCCATGTGCACCACCTTTTGGTTCCTTATTCTCTCCTGCAGCAGAGACTTTGTGACATGCCAGAGAGCCATTTAGACTGCATGTAAGTGATAGTCACCACCTTTTGGTTCCTTATTCTCTCCTGCAGTATGTGACTTTGTGACAGCCAGAGAGCCATTTAGACTGCTCTCTCTAAGTGATAGTCCTCCAAGGGGGTATGTGGAGGCCTCTCTCTCTAAGGGACTGTTTGGCAGCTGAGCATAGAATTGAGATTATCTTGTTGAGCTTGTCCTCAGTCCCAACAAAGATGTGTGGGAGTATATCTGTGAGCTCCTTGTAGGTTGGTGTAGGCCTTGCTAGCTCAAACTGTGACTTGAAGTCTATATCCACTATGAGCCTCATTGGATCACCATTTTCATTTTGCATTGTGATATCAATGCATTCATAATCACCTATTTAAAAAAAAAAAAAAAAAACAAACTAAAGAGTGTTAATGTTAACACATACATAACCCAAGGGGACCACCGAAAACACCTGAAACTCAGGCGAGTATCTCACACGCGCTTCAATTTGAGGTGACCAAAAAGACTTCCAACTCCAAACAAAAAAAATTAAAAGATGCATTTTCATCTAGAGGACAAGGAAATTGGAACATATATGCATTTGTTGGGACATTCTGAAGAACAATTATTCTTTTCAAAGGTTTTGCATAAAGGTTTAGTCTTTTTCAGGGAACTTCAAAATTTGTGTTTCTGGGGTTTTAGTCTTTTGAGACCTGAAAAGAGTACTTAAACAAACCTTTAAAGAAAGTGAGAGAGAGAGAGAGAGAGAGAAGACTCACCAGGCAGGGCATCCCAAGGAAGTGAGCCAAGATGTATGACATAGAGAAGCATTATAGCCATCCATTTTGTGCTTCATTACAAGCCACTTTTTGAGACTGCTCGTTTTCTTAGCTTCCCTTTTATTGCTTCTCATATGCCTCAACACACTCTCAAGGATCTCAGCCTCAACTTGTGTCCCACTCCCAACAATCTCCTGAAACCACACAAAATCAGCAAAATGAATATAATATATAATACAAATACAAGAATAACAAATTATAAGCCTTCTGGGTTTGGACCAATTTGAAAGCATCATGAAAAAAACATACATACATATATATATACCTGTAAAGTGAGATATTGGGTGTGAGGAAGACACGCTGAGGAAGCAGAAAAAATGGGTGATGATGATTCTGATTCTATAAAATCCTCAACCATCTGAACCAGTCTTTCTTCTTCTGAGCTGCTCATCTCTCTCTCTCTCTCTTATTTTTTGGGGACTTTAAAAAAAGATAAAGTAAGAGGAGTCGGGTGTTGCAGAACATTGTTTATTGGGTATTTCTTTATATGGAAGGCAGACTGTGGTTTCTATGGCGGTGGGAAATTACGGCCATATGGTGACAGATGAGGTCATGAAAAGAGATAGCAGTAGTACTACTTTTGATTTTGATTTTGCATGGTAAATACATTAGATATGGTAAAAACAAAGAGAGTAAAAATATTAGTAGTGGAATATTGTATATTTAATTGAGAATATACGAAAATGTGTACTGTGACTCTGAAAATGACACCAAAAGGTTTTATTGTGCTGCTTCAGAAGCTACTTCAAAGCTTCAGTTTTTCACGTTCTATGATCTTTTTTTGTGAGCAAAAAAAAGATTCAGTTTTTGACGTTCTATGATCTTTAACTCATAGTCTATGCCTAGGAAATCCTTCCTACCTTAGCTTGGTGTTCTAGACTAGACCTTTAATCAATTATGGACTGGCTCTGTCTCTGTGACCTCCTTTGCGTACGTTGTAAATTAAAGTGGGATCAAATTGTGGGGATTAGGGACTAAAAATCTTCTTTGGTGTTGGACTTGGACGCAATTTGATTAGGGGATTCATTGATCCCTAGAACTACACGTTTAACTTCAAACTCATCTTAAATAGAATATTTTATTTGATGTTCTAATTAACCTGGATAATACAAGAGAAAGTTTAAAATAATTTTATATATCTTTGTGATTTTATTTTATTTTTTCACAACTGTGAGTTTTTATATATATATATATATATAGATTATTATACATTTACTTTATTTATATATATTTTTTATTTATAATTCAATAGTTATTGAATAAAAATTTCAAAAAATTTCAACTAGGTGTCTATATTAGAAATTACTTATCAATTGATATACGATTCTTTTAGTTACCACATTTACACTATCAAGTACAATAAGAAAGTAGATTTTCAAAAAAGTACAATAAGAAAGTACATTGATTTATGAAAAAATGTAGTACATATGATGTGACTATGCCTTAATTTTAAATGCTAGTAATGGAGTTTGGTGCTCTGGGTACTATTCCATTTGATGGACAATCGATAAAAATTATTTATCACGTCTTTCTTTATTATTATTGTTATTATTTTTTTGATAAGTTATAATAGAATTTAAATTTATAGTGTTTACTCTAAAATGATTTCTCAAGTCTAGATACTAATTAGTTTTTAGTACAGGCACAACTCAAGTCTCTTATTCTAACAAAAGACTTTATCGGTTAACTAGAATCCACTCCACTTCCTTCCTTAATTCTAACAACTATTGAATTGCATTTTTATTATATATTAAATCAACTGGAAAAAACAATCAAACTGCATCTATTACTTATTGTTTCAAAAATCTATCTAAGCAAAAATCATTTTCAGAATATTACTTAGTTATGCAAATTAATTCTCAAGGCAGGGAAAAGGTTGTTCTGCTCTTGTTTTGTTGTCTAATATTGTCATTTGATTAAAAAAAAAGAGCCAGGCCACAAATTATTCTTCTTTGGGCCTGAGTCAGCCAGTGCTAATACCTCGGCACTTTCTTCTTGGACCTGAACTGAAACTATAAAATGAAGATGAAAATCTCATGAGACTTTATTCATCATTTGAATTGGTTTTCCCTTATCCAATTAAAAGTCTTACTAAAGCATCTTAGAATTTCCTGATATTCTAGAATCGGATGCAGATTTTATTTATATATTTATTCTAGGATGTCTTACTTTGATTTCGGCACAAACAGTGGAACTCACTGGTTTTGCAAACCGTATGCTGAGGCACATAGTACATTGTACCTGTCACACCTAGATGGCTAGATTAATCATCCTCAAAATAGTGTATTTTTTATGTGTTGGGAGAGAGATATTGGGGTGACTTTGGTCTAAGCAAGGTATCATTTGTTGTAATATATCAATCATCATTTGTAAATAATATATCAATCATTTATAAAATGACATAAATGACATCATGGACTATCCCATAAAGGACCAAAGAGTTTTCGTAATCTGCAAGCAAAGGTTTATATGGACTTAGAATGACATTGTGTGAAGTATTAGGTTAGGAGAAGACAAGTTTGCTTCAAACTGTCCAATTCTTGGTGTGACCGGTCCTTGTCTAGTTTTGATATTGGAGATAAATGTTGTGTGGAAGTCGTTATGGAAATTACAGCTTCTCAACAAAGTCAAGCTATTGGTTTGGAGGGCATGTTAAAACACTACGTCTACAAAGCTGAAGTTGTATGATTGGAAACTCATAAATAACCCGTCTTGTTTCGTATGCCAAAATCAGGGGGAATCTGTTACTCTTATCTTATGGGACTGTCCATCTGCTTGTGGTCCTTAATTCTGGGGGCTAAACTACATATTATAACCTCTCTAAGTTTCTTCAAAATTCAAATTTACTCCACTAAGTTTACTCAAACTTTAATTTAGTCTTCTAAGTTTTGACCATTTTAATATAGTAAATTTGTTTTGGTTTCAATTGAAATAATCAAAACTTAGACGACTGAATTGAATTTTGACTTAAACTTAGAATGTGTAATTTGTAATATAGCCTTCAAAAAATGCCAATTGTTGCGGTAGATTTTTTTTTTTCTTCACTATAGGCAGGCTCTAAGCTATTAACAAAGACGGAGTGTGAATAATGGGCAGTGACGCTGTGGGCTTTATGGAATGCGCGAATGATGATTTGCAGCTACATCATTCTCAGAATTCTTGAAAATGGCAACAAGAATTGTTTTAGACTTTTAGCTAGCAAACTCCCATAAAGTTCAGTCTCTTGTCTCTGGTAGTTGAGGTGATGATAGTAGATAAAGGTCGAGGCCTTATAGTTGTGAGGCCTGTTTTATTGAGTTATTTATTCTACTGGCTTTCTGTCACTTTTATTTTGTTGGTTTTTTATTGCTTTGTCTTCCATGTAAGGCTTGCTTTTTGGGGGAATTTTCATGTGTTTTCTCTATAATTTACTTACTTGTACACTCTTTTTTCATATGAAATAAAGCTCTAACATTTTAAGATATCAGTCAAAAAAGTTTACAGTCACAACAAAATCTCACAAACAGTTTCACAACAAACTTGTTTTGAGTTGTGATGAGTTCAATGTAATCTCTTTTTATGTTATATTATTTTGAATTGTGATGGACTAACACCTCCGATGTTGTGAAAATGTTGTGTCGGTAGAATGAATCATATGAATTGGGTCATGGGTGGAGTAGTCAATAGTGGGGGAACAAATCCCACAATCTAGATTTTTCAAAATTAGAATAACTGGCAATGGCAAACATTCCAACAAGAGGCACTGATCAGATTATGAGACATGTTAAATCAAATGAGATATGATGCCTAAGATTGATGTACTACACATATTTTGTGTGGGACTTATTGAAGAGCTGTGGCCACCCGTCCACAAATTGTAAAAATAAATTGACCAACATATTTACAAATTCATAGAGGTATACGAGGAATGTACTAGATCTTGGCATCCTCTTTTGGTCATATATATTCAATGGATATACAATTGAAAAACCATCTCAATGGATGTGGTACATTACTTACGTGATGTTATGTGCTCTAAGCCATCTTGGCCAGCACTACATTCACTTGGAAGCTTGAGACAAATTTCGTCTCACATTGTGTTGGATATATAGCATGCCTCTTTGATGCTCTCTGATTTTTAGCAGTAATATATTGCTCAATTAATATCTTAGGTTTGCTTAGCTAATTTCACAATGTTGTTTTGCAAAGCATTTTTTTATCCTTGTAGTCATAGTAGTCACACTCAAAATAGGCTAGTGATGTAATAAATGAGCATTTTGAGACTGGTTTTTGTGGGTCTTATGACAAATGACCATATTAAAGCAAATATAGGAAAACTAGTAGCGACATCCATTCCATATGATAAATGACCGGATGCATGCGCAAGAAGACCAAAGTTATTCACAACAACAGAGCTCGGTCCATTTGTGGGGTATAAAAAATATTTTTATTACTTTTATTATTTCTATTTTAGATTATTTTTTATGTATTGGCATTGGTGGATCTTTGTTGTGATGCTTGCCCTCAATTTTAAAAAGGGTCCACCAATAGTTCTGTCCAATTCCAAAAATGTTTTGACTTCTAAAAAAAAATAATATAGATATTGAACTTAAAAGTTAAACCCTATGAATTATATATATGTAATCCACTTGACTATTTGTCCATCACATCATCCCATGTACCTTTTTTTTTCGATTTTAAGCTTTTCTATTTTTTTTTAATCACGTAAACATCATCTCTTTTTTTTAACATCTTGTATGAAAGAGAAAGCAAGAAGGTTAATTTATATTATTATAATATATTAATATAAAATAATTTTTAAATGAAATAATAATCCACTCCCATGTAGTTACTTAACATGCTAATCATCTTCATTAATTTTTTTAATAGATCCCTCATTAAATTACCTAACACACCCATTACTTTATCAAACCTAAAAGTCTATCCCATTTTTTTTCCCTCTCTCTCAAATTCATCCCCCTCTTTAGGCACGCTTAGCCTGCAAACCTCCATTCCCCCCAAAAAAAAATATAATAATTTTTTTAATAAAACTCTATGAATTATATAAATTATAAATATGGATGAAAAACACATACATAACTACACAATTATGGTGCCCCAAGATTAAATTTCTGGCTTTGTCCCTGTTGGACGGGGATTCTTTTTGCTTCAACGTATTATTTAATATGGATATTATTGATTGTGAACATTTTTAATGCATTTTTTTTAATTCATTTATTATATTGTCGTGTGTGAATTTATTAGAATCTTCATTCTAATTTTATTATAACACTTTGTAATATTAAATGTATTTAAAAAATGACAAGATAACCTTAACAATATAATTAAGTCATATTTTGTAGTTTATACTTGAAAGAACCATTTTAATTATTCAAACGCTCAATTGACAGAAACAATATTTTTTCACAATTTTTACCAAATGCTTAACAGTGGGTTTCGAAATCATGTTTTAAAACGACATTTCAAAAGTGGAGGGATTTAAGAGGATGTGAGATTTTTTTGTGCATTTTTACAAGTTGAAAATGTGTCATCAAACAAATGTTTAAGGGTATTTTAGTTATTGACACCCTAAAAATGTGATGCGAAAACGTGATGTGCGTTTTAAAATGGCGTTTCAAAAAAGCTAATAAGACATCCAATTTCAAAACGCCAGTTTTTAGCATTTTTAAAAATGTAATTTCTAAAAAATCGCAAGGCCTAAGACAAATACTATTACGTTTTTGTTTGAAAAAGAGTGTTTGCCACCACACAATCATGGGGTGAAATAGAATCAGAGATTAACGTGCTTTTGTCTTAAAAAAAAAAAGGTAAATTACAAATACTACCCATGTGGTATACCCTTAAAACAAGAAACTATCTTATACTTTATTTTGTGACACTTAACTCCCATATGATTTATTTTGTTAGATATTTTTATTAACTACAACATAATTTGATTATATAATATAAATTTACTATAAAAAATGCATAAAGCAAAATCTTTTTATAATACGTTTATTTGTCAACCACCTCACACACGTGGAGGATCAACATGCCCTTTGGGATTTTCACCAAGTAATCGTCCATGAACACCTAGATTGCCTCGTCCGGGTTTAGGAGTTGGATTTAAGCATTGCCCACTGGGGCCTTTGGTGGTAAAAGGAGTTCAATGTCGGGTTAGGCTGTGTCTAGGCTTTGAGAATATTAAGATTTTGAATTTTGGGTTGCACTAGAGTTTTGAATTTTGGTTTTTATTTTTTTTAGAACGTGAGATGTGGTGGTTAAACTAAGATTTGTTTGTATTGTGGTTGAGTTATGGGGGCTTGGTAGGTGGATTTGTTGTCGGCGTTATGTTGGGTGTGTGGTTTGGTTGGCCATGCACAAAGAAAGTGATGCTTCTTCGAGTGGCGATATTCTTTTTTTAACCCTTATTTATTTGAGTTATTTTGGATTATGTAGCATAACCTAACATGTGGATAATGCATGAGTCAGATGCTTATTCAGTTATTTGGGACTTTACGACCAGATCGTTCACAACATGAAGACCATTTTGAAAATGAACTCAAATGTATGAATTAAAATGATTTTTTTTTTTTTTTAATTTAAATGACCAAAATGAAAACAATATCAAACTTAAAGTGGCTAAAATGTAATTTAGTATTTTTATCATCTTATCTAGCCAATAGCCAAATGTTTATTTAGTATTCTAGAAGCAATTCTCAATTCTTTAGCATAATAGTGAGCTCACTAACTAAATTTATGACAAGATTTATGATTTATTACTCATATAAGAAAAGAGAACATTATTTTTTAAGTATTGAATAATTTTTCATTATTAAGATTGTTTCTATGACATGGAGTTGATAGTCACCGGAACACGTGTGGCACCACAATTGGTCTAGATGGTCAATGCAACAACTCGCTAAATGTGTACCAATGTGTTCACAAATCTAGCAAACAAACAAACCGACAGCAAATCCAATTCAAAGCATGGGGAGAGATTCAACCCCACATTGTTAAATATTTTCAATCCCTCACGCTGTTACGCATCCATTTCTCATCCACTCGGTGATGAACACGCTCTCCGGTCCATTTGAAGGCTTATATTTGGACTTGAGGATTTGGAACGAAGAATTTTAATTATTTATTTATTTATTTAACTTTTTGCATATTGTTTTAATGAAGTTTAGTAGTTTACATAAGGATAAGAATAAAAGGATAAGAAAAAAAAAAAAAAACATTTAAAAATGAATTTACAATAACATTTGCACCTTTATTCAGATTTGACGCATCAATATGTTTGCAATCCACCATAAGGCCTTTATTAACATTAGAAAGTTATATTTTTCACACCACATTTCTGAATTTAATATTGATTCAAGTCCCTTCTTTATCCAAGTGCAACCTAGGTGAAACGTGGAGGAAGAACATTTTCTGTTTGTTGCATTCAGAGATTTTTTTCGGGGTACGACACTTTACACTCGGAGATAAACAAGAGTTAGATTTTTTTTTTATGGGTCGGTAAGTCGGCGGAATTGAATAATTTCATAATTTGGTTCAAGCAAGAATGGGTACATTCATTAAAAATACATAACCATGCACATGTAACCATGTGAGCCATAGCAGTCAAGACAAAATTAAAGTGTACTACCAATGACATACTTTAGCTGATCTGTGCGGCAGCCATAAGCCTTTGGCTTTCACCTTGTGCCTTGTACATATATTCCACAATCGGAATAAAAGAAACTTATAATTAAGTTAAAAAGATGGTACAACTTCTCTAGGATTTTGCTCGGTAAACAACTGGTGTGCCCAAGATCAGGACAAGATTTCTTTTTACAATTTTTTTTTTTTTTGTTACATTATATTTATGAGCTTTTTGTTGGAAAAGATTTCCGTTTCTTCTGTCTTATCAACAAAAATTTTATTTATTTATTATTGTTATTATTTTTAATTCGATAATTGGGGAGGAAGATTTGAAATGTTCTTCTATAAAAGAAACTAGTCAGTACCATTTGAATTACAAAATTTTGACGAAAGAAATAAATAAATAACTGTTTTCATATAGTCAACCTGCCTAATAATTTTTTTGTTTGGGATTGGGGGTTACATTTTATGGATGTAAAGTGCAGTAATGCCCAACACAATGAGATCATTTGCTAATTGCTCCGGATGAAAAGGAAAGAAGACGCCACGCAATTTGCGTGTATTTTACGGAGAAGATAAACCATATTTCATCTACTTGAATATTAATCCGAATGAATATCTTCTATATATCCCGCTTTTTGTGTTCTTTTTATACTCCACCAATTATAATATACTATGTGTCAGAGTGTTTGATTTGTTTACATTTTAAATCTTAGTTATTTATTAAGAAAAGAAAAAAATACACATGGTGAGTTGTAATTAGTGGAAAATAAAGGGGAATACAAAAAGTGGGATAAAAAAATGAGAATAAATTCAATAAGGAGTCGGTGTAAAACCCCTACTATACACCTCCAATATCAGTATGACACATTAGTTTTTTAAAGATTTTTACAAATAAGTAAATAGGGACTACCACACACAATCACACTCTCATTAATAACTTATTTACACTAATAAATCAGAAAATTAAAACCTATAAAATTAAAAAGCAAACTATCGTGAAACTCAAGAGGCACCATATGTGAGCCGCTGTACACACTGCCGGAAACTCTTCCGGAAACTCCACCGTCACCGACGCCGCTGCTTACCTTGTAAAGGCCGAAATCCACCCTCCAATATTGGTTTTGTCTTCTTTTCCACTTGTTTCCTATTTTTTTCATTATCAATCCATTGCATGTCTTGTTTTTTGAATATTGATAAAGTTAATTTTTCAAAGTTATTTGCATGATTGGGTGACAACCAAATAGAACAGAGACCAAAAAAAATAAACAGAGGATTTGGCTTTGGGTGATTTTTAGTTGGATTTGAATTTGCGTGCAATAAAATTTAAAAAGCCATGGCCTGTGGGGGTTTAGCAACAATACAAAGTGGGTGGGGAGGGGTTTACTATTATATATGAACAGTACTATCATATAAATTAGTGCACTGGATTGCCTTGATTTTTTTTTTTGGCTATTTATACTCAGAATGTATTACTTTAGGCTTTGGTTAAGATTATTTGGAATAGTTATTTTATTTATTATTTAGGGAACAACATCATTGATTTAGAACCTATTGTTTCTACTAAACTTGTTTTTGAATTTTTCATCTCTGTGGTGTCAAAACCAACATCATTGATTTAAAACCTAGGAAACAAGTGGAAAAGAAGACAAAACTAGTATTGGAGGGTGGATTTTGGCCTTTACCAGGTAAGCAGCGGCGCCGGCGACGGTTGAGTCTCCGGAAGAGTTTTCAGCAGTGTGTACAGCGGCTCACGTATGATGCCTCTTGAGTTTCACGATAGTTTGCTTTTTAATTTTATAGGTTTTAATTTTCTGATTTATTAGTGTAAATAAGTTATTAATGAGAGTGTGATTGTGTGTGGTAGTCGCTATTCACTTATTTGTAAAAATCTTTAAAAAACTGATGTGTCATACTGATATTGGAGGGTGTAAAGTATGGGTTTTACACCAGCTTCTTATTGAATTTATTCTCTAAAAAGATTTGTATTCGGTTAATCCGAATACAAATCTTCTATCCTTTTTTTTTTTTTTTTGTCACTCTATATTCCATTAACTACAACTCATCATGTGTTTTTTTCCTTTTTTTATTTCATTATAAAATAATTAGGATTTAAAATGAAAACAAATTAAACACAATCTAACATGTGTTATATTGTAGTTGGTGGAGTATAGAGTGAAACACAAAAAGTGAGATAAAAGATATTTATTAGGTTAATCCAGTACCAGAATAGATGAACAAATTTGATATGGTCCAGTACCAGAATAGATGAACAAATTTGATATTTACCATATCGTGAGCCACTATATATAGCACATTGACTGCTAAGTTATGACTCCAATAGAAGTCAAGTCAAGTACTCAAATTGGGATGGGGATTAGGAAATATGATTTATGAAGGCCATAATTCCTTATATATAAATTTTGAGCCTACATGTTTTTCACAAAGTCGAGTTGTCCATAGACATTATAAGACAAACGACTGCCGAACCTTCTTTATTTCTTAATGGCCTTATTCGTGATTAGTGTTGACTAACCACATATTCCCATCATTTCCAGCAAAATTTCTGACACATTATGATTATTTTTGCAGGTTTTAGGTTCCTTCACAGTTTAAATTAACACCACATGATTAATATATGCTTTATTATATGGCAGTTAGCATTATTTGATCCCGCATTATTTACCGGATAAAACAGCAAGCTAGTTTATCTTTATTCCAAGAAGAGCAAATTGCTTTCCAGCAGGCTACTCTTAGTAGTTAAGCTCGGATGTAATATTGATTATATATACCATTACATACAAAAAAAAAAAAAAATTAACAGTAAAATAAACTCTATATATTTCAAGTGAATGGAAAGTAGATGATCTGTTCTCAGATACTAATAATATATATGCACATGTGGTAACAACTAACCAGCCAATTTCAAGTTCCACATTCAAGGTACACCCATATATATATATATAAAATAACGTAATAAGACACAAATTTTGTCTTATATATTAGATTCTCCCATAAAGAACTCCCCATGTTAACCAACATTAACCAGACCCAAGATGGAGAAACCTAAAGCAAGCCCCAAAAAATTGAAAACCAGCCTATGCATCCCCAGGCTCAAAGGCAACGGCTGCACCAACAAGAACAAAGGCTTATCACCACTGACAACCCTGCTGGAGCGTTTTCGCGAGGCTGTGTTCCGCTTGATCATGTTGTCTGCAATGTCCAAGGCCACAAATCACACTGAATCCGCCGATGTTCAACGATGTCACTACCCAATTAATGACCCTCACCACAGCGAAGCCGTCGCGGACTGCATAGAGTTTATCAAGAAAAAGGCATCAACAGACGAGAACCGTGATTCTACTGCAAGTAGTAGTTCCTCTATTCATACCTCACCCGATGTGATCCTACCAGTTCCGGTTACGTAATAATCCTACATGATCGTATGTTTAGTTGAAATTGTGCTATTTCTCCTTCTTTTTTTTGGCTTGGCTTGAGGTTGATTAATTATTGATATTGTCGAGTGTGAGAGATAGAGATACATATTTGTAAATTGATGTGCATGAAATTCAAAGAAAGTGTAGATTTTCCTTTTATTCGAATTAAGTAATTGTCAAAATGAAGGGAAATTTTGTTTCCTAAGCTTTTCTTCTCGCATAAACGTGTTAAGTGTACTAATTTGATAAAAGAAAAATGGACGCGTTTCTGGTCTTATTATTATTATTATTTATTTATTAGAAAGGTCTGGTTCTATTTTTTTTTTTTTTATGAAAAAGGTCTGGTTCTAATTAGATCATATATCATACAGTTGGGATATCTATTTATCTATATATATAAATTAAAACAGAAGACGTTACCATTTTTCTACCACGTGGCATCTAAGGTAACGTCTTCTGCTTGACACGTAGCATCTTAGGTGGCACATGAATTAAATAAACTAAATTCAATACCCACTACCCCATAATAAATACTACACCATTAATAAATTAAATACCCACTACCCAATTATATACTTCAATTAAATGGTCTTATTAATTAATTCAGATATAAATAGATATATTCGAACAAAATCTGTTAAACATAATATATGTTACTTCAAATATGCATTTAAATTACAACTTGGATATTCGTCCCAATGGTCATTCCTCTCTCCAAAAAATCTCACCCCTCTATGAGGGCATTTTCTAATATTTAATATTTAAATGAAAATAAGAGTTTGGGCAAGATAAAGTTTAGCAAAAATTTGTTTAGATTATAAACTGCTACAATTTGGTTGGGTTTTTTTCCAAGTTGAATGCTAAATAGCTATAAATACTTGTAGATACGTCGAAAAATGATACTTTTACTATATATGTTGTTTGGCCATAAAAGTTCCGTTTCTTTTTTGCATTAAAAGTTAAATCAATGATGTTAATCATTGTTTGACAATATACCTTCGTGAAGACTGAAAATGAGCATGAGGCAGAATCTCATATTTTTAAAATATTCATTTGAATTATCATGTGAAATTCTTACTTGAGTTATATGACTCTAGCTTTAATTATGTAAAAGGATATTCTTCTGTCAAGAGATATCTTAATGAATTGATCTTAAAGGGTTGAGTAAAATGTGTCTCATTATTATTAGCAATCTCAATTGATTTTGATCATATGTTTTTTTTTTTTTTTTCATGCATGCAGATGCATTAGCTGAGTTGGTCTTGAAGAGAATAGAGGATATAGTTAGGATAAGTTTTTCAACGCAATAACTTATTGTATATCTTACATTCAAAGTATTTTTGCTTGGTTAAGTTGTAGTCCTCTACTTTTTGCAAACAATTTTTTTTTTTACAATTTCTGATACTATTTAACTGCATATAAAATTTAGTTTGACTTGATTTTTTTTATTTTTATACAATTGGATATATTCGAAGTATTTTTGCTTGGTTAAGTTGTAGTCCTCTATTTTTGCAACCAATAATGCTTTTTTTTTTTTTTTTTTTTTTTTTTTTTTTACAATTTTTGATACTATTTAGCTGCATATAAAATTTAGTTTGACTTGATTTTTTTTTTTTTTTTATACAATTAGATATATTCGAAGTATTTTTGCTTGGTTAAGTTGTAGTCCTCTATTTTTTGCAACCAAAAATATTTTTTTAACAATTTTTGATATTATCTAACTGCATATAAAATATAGTTTGACTTGATCATTTTATTTTTATACAATTGGATATGCCCCACCAATTAATATCCACCTATTAGTGATTGTTTTGGAATGCCATTAGTCAAATGAAATTTAATTATAGTGTGATTGAATGATATATCCACCTATTATTGCAGAAAATGAAATATATCTATAATTTACAATCTAAACTAAAACTCAGAGCAGAGAGAAACTTTTTTGGCTCCTCCAAATCCCGCCACATCAGACTCTCTATCTCCATAAAAATCCACGCCATTCCAAATTTTTTTTCCAATTTTAATTCCTTCTCATCTAGATTAATCCATCCAATTCCCTTAATAACCTCTTAAATTTTCTCCTCCTCCTAATTGAATCAGCATTTTTCCGTTGTTCCACCAATTAATACCCCACCAATTAATATCCTGATTGTTTTGGAATCCACGTATTAATACCCCACCAATTAATATCCACCTATTTGTGATTGTTTTGGAATGCCATTAGTCAAATGAAATTTAATTATAATGTGATTGAACCTATTATTGTAGAAAAGGAAATATACCTATTATCTACAATCTAAACTAAAGGATTGTTTTGGAATCCACGTATTAATACTCCACCAATTAATATCCACCTATTTGTGATTGTTTTGGAATGCCATTAGTCAAATGAAATTTAATTATAATGTGATTGAACCTATTATTGTAGAAAATGAAATATATCTATAATCTACAATCTAAACTAAAGGATTGTTTTGGAATTTACGTATTAATATCCCACCAATTAATATCCACCTATTTGTGATTGTTTTGGAATGCCATTAGTCAAATGAAATTTAATTATAATGTGATTGAACCTATTATTGTAGAAAATGAAATATATCTATAATTTACAATCTAAACTAAAGGATTGTTTTGGAATCTACATATTAATACCCCACCAATTAATATCCACCTATTTGTGATTGTTTTGGAATGCCATTAGTCAAATGAAATTTAATTATAATGTGATTGAACCTATTATTGTAGAAAATGAAATATATCTATAATCTACAATCTAAACTAAAGGATTGTTTTGGAATCCACGTATTAATACCCCACCAATTAATATCCACCTATTTGTGATTGTTTTGGAATGCCATTAGTCAAATGAAATTTAATTATAATGTGATTGAACCTGTTATTGTAGAAAAGGAAATATATCTATAATCTACAATTTAAACTAAAACTCGGAGTAGAGAGAAACTTTTTTGGCTCCTCCAAATTTTGCCACATCAGACTCTCTATCTCCATAAAAATCCATGCCATTCCAAATTTGTTTCCAATTTTAATTTATTCTCATCTAGATTAATCCATCTCATTCCCTTAGTGGCCTCTTAAATTTTCTCCTCCTCCTAATTGAATCAACATTTTTCCGTTATTCCACCAATTAATATCCTGATTGTTTTGGAATCCACATATTAATACCTCAACAATTAATATCCACCTATTAGTGATTGTTTTGGAATGCCATTAGTCAAATGAAATTTAATTATAGTGTGATTGAATGATATATTGTAGAAAATGAAATATATCTATAATCTATAATCTAAACTAAAACTTGGAGCAGAGAGCAATAACTTATTGTATATCTAACATTCGAAGTATTTTTGCTTGGTTAAGTTGTAGTCCTCTATTTTTTGCAACCAATAATTTTTTTTTTTTTTACAATTTCTGATACTATTTAACTGCATATAAAATTTAGTTTGACTTGATTTTTTTTATTTTTATACAATTGGATATATTCGAAGTATTTTTGCTTGGTTAAGTTGTAGTCCTCTATTTTTTGCAACCAAAAATGTTTTTTTAACAATTTCTGATACTATCTAACTGCATATAAAATATAGTTTGACTTGATCATTTTATTTTTATACAATTGGATATGCTAAATAGCTTGACAACTATCTGTTTAATATATTTTTGGGGGTACGTGTTAAGTATAAATTATTTTCCAATACTCATATTAGAATTGATGAGGCAACATTCAAATTATCTGAGATTTAGGATATCAATGGACTATCATTTTAGAGATAACCAAAAGAGGCAATTGTGTAGATTTTTTTTATTTTTTTATTTTCTATGTTTTAAAGTTTCCTTAGAGATACGTTTTAGACTTAAGATGACATTGTCATTTTTATCTTCGTGGACCAATTTGTTATATGATGGACTTCTAAGGTCACAGATATTGTTTATGTGATTATTTATAAGTGATAAATTGCCCCAAAAAATATGAAAAAAGAAATAAAAGAAAGTAAAAAAAAGGTAAAGAAGGGATAAATATGCAACATATTGTATTATTTATTTGTACTATCAAAGTGTTGTAAGTTAAACAAAAATGAGAAACCTCTGAATATTTAGAATCCCTATATGGAACAATTGAGGTTCACCAAAGTGATTGAAATTCATAAACGATGTGAAGTGAGTTTTTTTTTTTTTGCTAAGTGAATACAACCCTGGGATATAAACCCCATTGAAAGGAATCGATACAACTAGGCTAGAAAGTTATTGGTAGTTACTTTATAGACTTCATATAATACATTTGATAAAATATAATAAAAATCTGTATAATACATTTGATGAGAAATAATAAAAATGATCATTTCTATTTTTAAGCGTAAAGAAAAATTATTTACATTTTCTATTTTACATTTTTCTTTTCTTTTCTTATTTTTATTTTTTACTTTTCATTATTGTTATTATTTATTTCTTCTTCTTAGTTAAGTTGCTTTGTTAGAAACATATTTTTAGAAAAATAATGAAAAAAAACCGCGCATTGCACGGGTTATAGTCTAGTATATAAATTAAAGTAGAAGGCGTTACCGAATGTCTACCATGTGGCATGTATGACAATGTCTTCTAATCGACACATGTGTGCCACGTATTTGCCCATGACATAAATTTGTCCAAATGTGTCTAATTTTTGTCCACCTGTCAATATTAATTATAGAAACATGTGTCAATAATAAATATAAATAATTAAGAATATGTTTTCACTATTAACTCTAAGTTATGTAATTATTGAGTATTCTATTGTGCTATTAAATAAAACCTAAAAAAATAAACACTTAATAATTACATTAGGCATTTAAAAATGTAAATAAAAAAAGAAAAAGAAAAGGAAATGACGTTATAAAAGGAAAGATAGCTTGGATTGTAAAAGGACCCAAAAAGGAAAAAAATAAAAGTTAACGTTCCCAAAACGACGTTGTTTGATGTAATTTGCATCAAAACGACGCCATTTTGATTCATTGTGAGAGGCACGCCTGAGAGACTTTAGGTTTAAAATTAACGTGTTTGATACTTGAGAGTTGAGAGCCCCCTTCATCTTCTTCCAACAAAACCGTAACCTCACTCTCCATTTAATCCAAGGCTGCATCTTCTCATCTTCTCCTACACCGATATTCCACGGTTTGGAATTTGGGGTTTTTAAGGGTTTCAAATCAATTCTTTAAATTCAATGGCAGCTAAATAGTTCGATTGTTTTTTCTTTTTCACCTCTTTATCAGTCCTTGAGGAAGCACATCATTGGAAAGTTTTCAGGTGATTTTTCAACCTTCACTTTTGATTCATCAGCCTTTGCTTTAGGATAGAAATCTCATCTTTTGTTTGTTGTTGGAAGTTTAATTGGTGGCCTCTGACGGTGAGTGTTGAGAATTTATGATTTTCATTGGTCACATTTGAATAACATTTTTTTTCTTCTTCTGACTATATATCTATTGTAATAACCCAAATGTTGCAAAGTTGAAAATGGCAATTGTTAACAGGAGAGGAAATTAAAGCACTTTCTGCAGGCTTTGGCGAGATGTAACTTTTTCTTCTTCTGTTACATTAAATTTATATTACATTAAATTTCTATGCGTTCCCTTCTTTGAAATTCATTTGATTCCTTTAGCTTTATAAACTTGGCTTGGCTCATAATATAATATATTAATCACTACATTTTGGAACTATTTAATGTTGAATGTTTGGCATATAGGATGTAATTAATCACATAATTACCTATCAAAAATATTTATTCACGTAGTAAATTTTTTACTTAACTAGATCAATGAAATTGTTGATTGAACAACTGTTAAAACTAACATATCCAACTCTGCCCCACTCTTTCACTTTCCATGAATCTTAGAGTTTATGTCACTTTCACAAAGTTTGAAATTAAGCAAGAGTTGAGGATATATGTACTAATTGGAGTAAGTTGACTCTATGTTTGAAAGGGTGGGAACAAAATACAAGCTGTACCATTTTGTTCATGATAACAATAACTTTGGATTTGCACTAAAAGCTCAAAAGAATGCTAGATGGAACCAAAGAATTTCCAGTCAATCTCATTTGTGAATACCACTACCAAAAAATATACAAAAAAAGATAGAGAAGTTCTTATTAAAAATTCTTTTCTTCATTTGTTTTTACCTCTCTGTCTTTGCAACATTGTCCTTTCTATTTAGAGCATATGAGCAATTGAACAACTATAAGCATTGTGGAGAGCATTGTTGAACCTAGCTGATTTAGTCTTTTTTTATTTATTTATTTTTTATGAAATTGTTGGAGATCTAAATTCTAATTCGTATTGTACCTCTCAATTGGTTCAAGTTTTCTTTACCTAACAACCCTACTTCTTCTTTTTTTGTCATATATTTTTAGGATTGATTTGAGTATTTTTGGATGTTACAATGTTGTGGAGCTGACTTGGAGTCAATCTAGCTGATTTAGTATTCTGTGTTGACTCTAAGAGCTCTTAGTATTGATGATCATAGGATTTTTATTGAGTTTGCATGTATGGTGAATATTCTTGGTGTGTTTTTGTTTACAAATATATAATTGTAAAATTTATTGAAAATTTTGTTGTGAATTCTTTTCCTTTAGACCATTTAATAATTCTATTAAGACTAATGAAAATTCTTTATGAAAATAATTATCTTTCGCAAAATTATTTGTTTACTGTTATATGCTTGCATTTGCAATTTTCTATCTGCTATTTGTTTATTTTGAACAATATAATTGGTGAAGGCAAACTTCTTGCTATTCTATTTTGTTGGTTCATTTCTTAATGATCCATTTGGTCACCAGAGAAAGTTTAACAAAAAGATAATTAAAATTTTGAATTTAGTGAGAATGGCTTGATTTATACATATATACTAGTCGGTAACCCGTGCCACGCACGGGAAAATTTAACATAATATGACTTTTTTTCTCTTTTATTTTTTGTCTAAAGATAAAAATTGATAATCGTGATATTTATTAAAAGACATTTTTTAATATTGTGTTTATATATAGAATAAATTATGGTATTAGACATTTATTATGATTGTGTTTATATATATGAAACAATATATTCTTTCTATTAAAGAAAATATGATGTTCTTAATAGAATGTTTAATTATAGAATAAAATTTAAATTCAATTAGAAAATATATATTAAAATAATGAGGTTAAAATTATGAGAACTCAAAAGCTTATGTGGCGCAATATTATGAGGTCAACCAAAAGTCAAAAAGCTTCTTTTCTTTTATAGATATGTCTTTTTTTCTTTTTTTTTTTAGTAATTTTTCTTATGTTTCTTGCTGCAATTTACCTCCTTCTTTTCTTTTCTTTTTTTCTTCTCAATCCTCTATATTTTTTTTTTTTGGCTCCTTTGTTATATCTTATTAAGTTTTATTTGCTTTATCCATTCCTAATGATTTGATGTCTTCTAGAGTAATGTTGTGATTTGGATTGAAAGTACAAGCATATTTATCATGATGTATGAGTTAGGATTCATGTATATTTAAATCTGACCCAAAGATCTGTTATATGAGAATTTGTTGAGTGGTGATTATTGAAGCTTAATTTTCCCCATCAAATGGATATTTATTTGTAGGCGTGTCCAAGTTGTGCAATGAGATTGGGGTTGATAGTGTTGCGCACATAATCTGACGACATAAGACAAATAAATATTCTTTACTTCGATCAGATCATTTTTCAAATTTTATGCAATCATTTTTCCAATTAATTGTAAGTTAACTTGCTTAAACATTTTGCATGGCATATGTTTATAATGTTTTTTAGTGTATATAAAAATTGATTGGAATTTAGTTGGATCTCCAATCTTTTACGCAATCAATAATCATTTTTTGAAGGTGCCAATGGTACCCTTTAGGGGGTTGTTTATTATGAAGGTGCCAAAGTGATTAGAAGAGTTGAATTTTTAACTTTATCCCTTTCAGCTTGAGGTTTAAGTAATTTAGTTATCTACTTAATATTGGATAATGAAGGTATTAGCCTAGGGTTTATAAGAATATGGATATTGCTTAGACAAACAACAATTTGACTTTGTTTGAGGAGTGACTAGAAAAATTGGATATTAAGAGTTTTGACGGTATTGTAGTTTTCCCATGGAATGCACTTTTTGAGAATTAATTTAATGGTTTTAATATTTGGAAATGATGGGGAAGAATTATCTAAGAAACTAGGTAATGGATTTATTTTTGTTACACACAAAACCAATGCATGATTTGTCCCACTTATCTTTTCTCTTACAAGTTACAACTACCAAGAGATCAAACCTCCATACTACTCGATTAGATTATAGTTCCTTTTATATCCAAAGTCTTCTAACACGAATATTCTCTCTCACGAGACAAATATCTAAATTCTTTGTTACTTCGATAAATTTTGTTCCAATTAAATCATTAACCTTATTTCCTCTAAACAAATGTTTGAGCATCCTCTATGTTGACTGCTTTAAAAATATTTTTTATTCTAAAATGAAATTTTCAACATGTTCAAGAAAGTTTGAGGCGGTCGAAAGGAATAAGGAATTTTAAAATGAAACAGAAATGTTATGAAAATTTAGACAAAATGAGCAAATCGAGGATTTATCAAAATTTAGAGGTTTTAATTTTGAATTAAAAGATCAAGTATATGTTTGATTTTGATCATTTAGCTAATCTACAAATTAACATATTTTACATTTTTGGTTATTAATAATAATAAATAAATGTATCCCGCACGAGGCACGGGTCATTGTCTAGTAAATATATAATTTTCGTGAAAATTAGGTGGAATATACACCCCTACACTGCTACCATCACATGATGCAGGATCTCTACGTACAGATATCCTTGTCTGTGCAATGAACAACTCTCACTCTGCCTATTCAATTCGTCAATTCGAGAATTTCGGGTTTCTAGCTCAAAAGGTTGTCGGCCGTTTATTTGCTAGAACTTCTGACAGAGAGTCAAACTGGTGGAGCCTTGCAAACAGAAATGGACCTGCTAGAGTCTAGACAAGTCCTGGACCGCAAACCGAGTACTAACTGGGCTTGGATGTGCATTCTGGGAAGTAAGAGTGGCCCAAAAATAAAAACTAAAAATTAGGCCTCAAAACCACAGCATACTAGAACTTGTGCTATGGGCTTGGATACATTCTGGGAAAAAAAGAGTGGCCCAAAAATAAAACAAGAATTTAGGCCTCAAAAAATTGTGTTTTCCAAAGCTTGTAGTTAGGTGTTTTGAAAAATTGTGGTCAAACAAACGTTTGATACCTTTTTTTTTTTTTTTCCTTACTCCTTAAAACAAAAAATATTTATTTAATAAAACCAAAAATCCACCATCGACAACCACACCCACCAACTTGATCAATGTGAGATAACAGGAGGAGATTTGCCTAATGGGTGACTTTGATACTATATTAAATTTCAATGAGCCTAGTTTCAAAATGGTCAAAGATCAATAACTATTCATCTCTAAAGTGTTTAAATTTTTATTTTTCTTTAATATATTAAATCTATATACATAAAATAAGTCTATGAATAGAATATGTAATGATATCCCATTTACACGAAATTTAGCATACATATTAAGATGAAAAAGCAAACATATAATCCAATGGTAAAATTTTAAATTTGAATTTTTATTTATTTTTTTAAATATTGGGACATAAGTTTTTTAAAGACTACATTTTTCCATGTTATTATTCTAATATATAATTTTTAATTGAATTTACATTCTATAAGGGTTTTTTTTTTTAATTATAAAATCTCCTATATTTACACCTATTAAATTCTTGTCACGTTCTTTTGAAGAAGAAAAAAAATTGTCCCATTATATTTTATCTCTAAACACAAGTACAAAACATGATAACTTCTTCTTATTAACAAATTTATTAAAAAAATTACATTTTATTAAACTTTTCAATCATTGTACAGTTTTTTATTTTATATTCCATCAGTCATAATTTGTTACGTGTTTTTTTCATTTCCTTATAAAAGAATTAAAATTTAAAATGGAAATAAAATCAAACAATTTAACACATGGTTAGAGCATTCGCATTAGGCTCTTCTTTCCGTTGAAAAACCAATAATATAACCAAAAACAGCCTAAACCACCTCACAACAGACTCCTCATTCGGGCGAAATTCCGAAGCTGATGAACAGTAGCTCGCCCAAGTCAAGGAGCAACTGTTCACTCTTCGTGGAATTAAATAAGCTTTTTTTCTCTCTCTTGCTTTCTGTCTCCCGCGCCAAGAGTAACGGAAACAACAACAACAAAAACAATGGTGCTCAATGAAATCAGAAAATCACAAGCAGCAAACTCAAACCGGAACATCGAATCACAAAATAAAAAACACACACAAAAACAAACATACAAACAAAATAAAAAAAACACAAACAAAAGAATATAATCACAAAAAATAAAAACAAAAAAACACCGGATCTGCTAAACGTGATGAAGAAAGAAAAAATAAAGTGAAAAAATAATAATAATAATAAATAAAGGGGGAAAGAGAGACGTGAGGGGTGTTATGGCTTGAGGGAAAAAAAAAAAAAAAAAAAAAAAAAAAAAAAAGGCGGACAAATTGTGAGGTCTGAGACTGAGAGTAAAAAGAAATGGGGGAGGGGGGGATGTTTGGTGGGGGAGAAGTAAAAAGAAGGGAGGGGGGTACGTGGGTGATGGGGAAAAAAAAGGAAAAAAAAGAAAAAAGAAAAAGAAAAGAGGATTATGTGTACGTGGGTGGTGGGGAAAAAAAGGGGGAGGGGAATATCCTACGGGAACATAGAAGGAGAGAGTAATAGAATGAAAAAAGAAGGTATTTTGGATGTTATGAAAAAAATAAATAAATAAAAATAAAATATAAATATAAAAATATAAAAAAATAGAATAGTAAAATTAGAATAGGGAGTCTGATACAGTGGAGCTTTAGCTAAACTAGAAAAAGTGAATTTTTTAGAACCCATTTGGCAAAAAATTTGAGGAGGCTGATAGGAATCCTCTAAAAAAACGGTTACTAGGGTGGAGTAAAAAAAAAAAAAAAAAAAAAAAAAAAAAAAAAAAAAAAAAAAAAAAAAAAAAAAAAAAAAAGTATATGTTGAGTGAGACGTTATGCCATGCCATCCTTAATTCCTAACCGCAAAAACGCATTCGTTTTATGTTGAGAAAATGAGTAAAATGACAAATTTCCAATCTCAAGCGCGCTCTTTGAGCTGATTGATTCACAGAGCTGGCGCTTTTACTGTTATTCGCGCATGGAGACGCAGTTCACTCACAATCTAGATGCACCACTGTCAACTCCAACACCCTTCACTGTTATTCGCTTCCAAATATGGTATTCTTCATTCTTCTTCTTCTCTCTCTTTCAATTTCATTTTTTTAATTTTATTCTCATTTTCTAGGTCAGAATTACTACTCAGAAAATTTATGTAAATAAAAAAGAATGAACGTTACGATTGCGTTTTTTCTCTTCTGTAATCGTTTTAGTTTCTTTAATGGATCGTTTCTTCAAGTTCATTTTTCTTTTTCAGATTATCAAACTGAATGCTAATCGCTCTGTTTGGCTGCCTAGAAAATTTTTAGGAAGAGAAAAAAATTAGAAAGTGACAAAATTTCCTGACAAAATAGAAACTTTCACATAATTGTGTTTTTGTTTGGTAACTGATTTTGAAGATCTCTTTAATTGGAATATCTAATTTTGGTGTATGCTCCTAGACTCCTAGTTGTGAAACACCAATAATGTGGTTAATTATTTTTTATTTAATTTATTATTATTATTATTATTTTTTTAATTTGAAGTTCAAGTTTGTTTGGCTTCCACTAATTGGGTTGTTGTTTGGTTAACTGATTGTGAAGATCTTCTTAATTAATGTACCTAATATTTTAATGCTCCAAGTTGTGTAAACAGGAATATTCTGATTGATTTCATTTTCTTTGAAAATTTGAAGTTCAAGTCTAGTAAGAAAAATTAGCCAAGCTGGGGTCTGGGAAATTTGGTTTGGCTCTAGTTCTGGCATTTACCGATGGGTGATGCATCAAATTAATTTGTAACCATCTTTCAGTGATTCTGTAACAATGTATGTTAATTACTTAATATTATACAAGAGCTCTTTTTGGGCTCATTTTCTTCGTGGCAATCAGTTTGCTTTACATTTCTCGTGAGTTGACTACACTTACAAACCCATAAAGGCTCTAGGAGTCTGTCATCTGGATGGACCAAATAATGTATATTGGAGTTCATTTGTTTACCAAAGTGGTCAATATTTAGAATTGGAAATTTTAGTTGTTGGTCAAGTAATGGGAGTTAGCAGTCAAAATGATATATTACTATATTCAGAAGGTTTGGTTCATCAAAATATGGCTCTTTTTAAAATATGTATTTACAAATATGGGATACTAGCTACTTTGTTTTTATACACTAAAATTGTGATATGATGTGATACCTTATAATGATGATCAAAATGTCGTGGTGGCAATCAACATTTTTTCAGGACATGCCATACGTTCAGGGGGTTTGGCAATCCTCCAAAATTGGGCCTTTACTACCTTGTCTAAATCTTATAATGTCAATGTTCAACCACATAATTTTGGAAAAAGAAAGAGGTTAAAAAAAGATAAGAGAAAAATATACAAATTTCTAAGGGAGAGAGAAATTTGATTTCATGGATCTTCTGTGCCCATCTTCATTTTAGAAGCTTAGGATTCCAGCACATTTAACAGTAAAAAAACTGGGTCCATGCTTATCAGATATTTGCATGTCCATCATGTATGTTCTGTTTGACTTATGATAGCTTTATCTTTTCTCAAACGGAAAATCATTATATTCTCGGCAAATGCACACACACATATACACACTTTAAAGTTAATTTCGTTTGTCTTTTTTTTTTTTCACCGCCCCAAGTAACGGATTCTTGTTGACCTTCTTTATCAACGTTGTTCATGGTTATGGAACTGAATGCTTGCATTCTTGTACAGGTTTCTTTAATTTCAGAATGAACCCAATAATAGGGAAACATTCCTTTTCGGATATGTCTTTTCTTCTCTGTCTGTGGTGGCAATACAGGATTTATGTAACTCAGAATGAATTAATCTTTTACTGACAACTTTGAACCTGTGGAGCTACTTCTGCAATACAATTAGATTGTAATGGATAACACCATTGCTGAAAATCCATCTCCAACTCGAGCCAAATGGAGAAAAGTGGCATATGGAGGGATGCAACCTGGATTTGATGACAATCACACTGATGAGTCTTTCCTTGAAGGTATGGTCATGAATGCCAATGTTGTAAAACGGGACATGCTAAAAGTGATGCAAGACTCAGTTTCTATCTCTCAATATCTATGCATTGTTGCTCTTGTTGGCTTGGTTTGGACCTATACCCTCAGATCAACTCTTGATGAAACTTCCCTCGTGTATCTTGATGTAAGCCTTCTTGGATCAGGTTTTCTAGTTCTCCTTTTAACCGAAGAAATGCTTTCCCTCAATCTTCTCTTGCATTATTTACTTAACATTTCCTTTTTTACAACTGGGCTTTATGTTTTGGCTCCCATCTACCAAACTCTGACAAGATCCATGAGCTCAGATTCCATTTGGGCAGTAACTGTTTCACTTCTCATACTTCATCTATTCCTTCATGACTATTCAGGATCAACTGTGAGAGCTCCTGGGGCTCTGAAAAATCTAAATTTGACCAGTTTTTTATCTTTAAATGCTTCTGTAGTAGCATCGGTTTTTATTGCTTCTCTCCTTCCGTCAAGGCTACATGTTTTTGCGATCATGCTATTCTCTTTACAAGTCTTCCTTTTTGCTCCACTGGTCACGTACTGTATCAAGAAGTACTCCTTCCACTTGCACCTTTGCTTTTCTTTCAGTTTGATGGCTGTGACCTTGGCTTTTGTTTATACACTGCACCAGTTACTTTTTGTGCTGCTGTTGGGTTTACTGGTTTTTGTTACTGTGGTGTGTCCTTATTGGCTTATACGGATGCAGGAATACAAGTTTGAGATCAATGGCCCCTGGGATGAGGCTAAGCTTTGTTTTGATATAACAGATTAAGATAGTGCCAACCTTTGTATGTTTGATGGGAGTTTTTGAAGATTAATTGTAAAACCACTTATCTGAAAAAGAAGAAAAAGAGTTAATTGTAAAACCAAATGGTTTAATGACCTCCCCTTGTCTCCTTTCCATTTATAGTCAAACTGTTTTGCAATACCAATATTCCTTTCTCATTAAGTGGATGCATTTTTCGTTAAATTTCACTGCCTTGTGCAGTACAACAATTAGATCTTTGTAGGCATTAATATAATTTTTCATTTTTTTAACAAAGGAAAAACTATTTCCCCCTAGTTTTTTGATTGCTCTAAAGCTTGATTTAAATGGTTTAATGAGTATAATTTTATTTGGCACACATTCTTTTTATTTTCTTTTCTCATTTTCAATTCTACATACTTTTTAATTTTTCTTGGGCACGAAAACCACATCTATACTTTCTTTTCTTCATTAAATGAGCGTCACTCTACCAACCATGGAAAAGAAGTTGGACTACCATCTTTATCCAGGTCTTATTTTTTTGGCTGAATCATCTTTATCCAGTTTGGGCAAACTCATGCTAGATGTGGTGATAAGATATCCCTCCAAACATCTCATTTTCAATTTCCTTAATTTGAGAGAATTTTTGGAAGGGAGTGGATGAGAATGATTCAATTTATATTTAAAAATTTTAATTGTCAATTATGTCTTTATGATATCATTATATACAGAGCAAATGTGGGTCATAATTGTCAATTTATATGACAACACTCTTTTCCTCTTATTCCCTACTTAATGTTAAAAAAAAATCTAGAAAATAAAATTTGAATCATGAAACAGATAAATGGAAAAGATTTTGAAATGAAGAGAATCCTGTTCCTTTTGGAAGATGAAAATTTAAGAGAGTATTTCACTTAGGTAATCATTTTCCCACTTTCAACGAAACCTTCTCTCCTTAATAGAGCCTTCTCTCTACATTCTCTATTTAATGGCTGTCAAATTAATTTATAAAGAAGCTCTAGGTGAATCGTAAAGTTCAATTAATGGTTTCCTATTTCTTGTATGATTTATAACTGTCCAGAATAAAGGAAATGAATGACGAAAATGGATAAAGATCTTATATTGAAATGATTTTATAATTTTGAAAATTCTACAAAATTTAAAATTTGAGATATTCTCAAAGGTATATATATATTTTATAGAAAATTGTATGGCTTTTTATATAAGTGTAAAATGTAATAAGATCCTTTGAATTTTTATGTTATTGCAATACGACCATTTTAATTTTAATTTTTTTATAATCCAATTTAATACATAAACTTTGATGCTATAGCAAATAGACCCATATGTCAATTATAATTTATATGTATATTTTGACCTTTTTTGCACCAAATCATATATATAAAAAAAAGGGATAAAACTTAAGTATAGTTCTTTAGGTCAAGTACATTAGGTTTCTAGTTGAATTCAAATATATTGAATTTAAATATTTTTAGAAAAGATAACATTATTTGTGTTTCATTGGTTAATGCAACCATGCGTTTGAATTTAATTGAGAAACTTAATGTATTTAACCTAAACAATTATACTTAGTTTAAAAAAAAAAAAATCTTATCGGGACACCATAAAAGTCAAAATTTTATTCTTTTTATTTTTAAGAATTTGGTGCAAAAAAGAAAATTTAAATAGAAAAAAAAAAAAAAAAAGGCAAAATGGGTATATTTACCATAAAGTCAAAGTTTTATGTACTAAATTGAGGGTAAAAAAAAAAAAAGTTTAAGAAATCTTAGTTGAACAGGTTCACGAGGTGCTGTGCATAACCTTCCCTATAGTAATAATTAGAAGCCAATATCTTCTGCATCTGGTGCTGAGTTTTCCGGCGGTTGAAGACGTCGGTAGTTAGGAGTTAGGACTCCAAGCTTTCTTCCAAATTTATTTCATTTCATTCCGAGGGAAATTTTGGGGGATTTCGGAAACTCAAACAAAATCGATAAAAATGGGTGGTATGTAAAATTGCTCATTTCTCTTGTGTCCAATTGTTGAAGTTAATGTTGATTTCGCTCTGTTTAGTCACCTCCTAATTTTTTAAATTTCAACAAATAAGCGCAGGGACTCAACCCGAAAGAGAAGACAAGGTTTCCTTGGAGCTTAGCGAAGAGATTCTTCAAAGCATGGAAGTCGGAATGGCCTTCAGAGACTATGTAAACTTTTCACTCACTAATTCCATTCATTGCTGTTCCTTTAGCATAATTCTATGTTTTTCGATGTACTTCGCGTTAAATTTTATGTTTCTTATGAACACAAACAACGGACAGTGTCTGATTTATGTGTGTGTGATTGGAACCCTAATCCTCTCTTTACTATTGCTATTGTTGTTGTTTTTTTGATTTCATACAAGAATGCAAAACTTAATCTTAAGTAAGATGAATAGCTGTACCTATGTCTAGCAAAATATAATCTTACTTTATGTTTAGAGGTTTTGCTTTGTGTTTTTTGTTTTCCTTTTCATATATTGACTTACTGAAGTTATGTACAGAATGGTAGAATTAGTTCGATGGATTTTCATAAGACATCGAGTTATCTAGTAACGGCTAGTGATGATGAATCCATTCGCCTTTATGATGTTGCCAGTGCAAAGTGAGTGCCTCGCTTTTTTGGCTTACATATAAGAGTTTAATTTACCATATCTATCATTGTATCAGTCATTTTTTTTATTCTTAAGCACCATATTTATTTTTTTTGGTCATTGTTTATTGTATTTTGTCCCGATCATTTAAGTCAATGAAAATTTCTGGTTATGTATTAGTGGTAACCTGGTGCCCTCAATCGTAGTAGAGATAGGGAATCGTTAATTCCAAGATTCTTACAGCATTTTTAGTTGGTTGAGTTGAGCACTTCTTGAAAGGGATAGTGAGCAAAGTGATTTATTTAATATCACATTGAATTTTTGGAAAAATAAAAGAAAGTAAAATTGAGGAAAATTTCTGTGAAGTTCGTCATGCTTGGTAATCTGTGCAGATGCAAAATAAGTGCTCATATGGGCAAAGACTGATAACTTTTGTGAAGCCTTGGCCCAGCAGTTTGTGAGATGTGAAAGTTGATTTTTTTTTATTCATTAATTTTTTATAAATGTTAGTCATTTAATGGGGTCAAACAACCATATGCTCTAGACAATTCTTTGGTTTCTACTTTGTAGGATTCAAAATAGTCCTGATATTGATATTGAAAACCTTGGGCTCAGCTAATAAATTTCTTTATTTGTGGGTGACTTTTGTTGGTTTTTTCAAGCGGAATTAAAATTAAAGGGAACTGTAATAAGCCATAGTCCATGTTTTTTTTTTTTTTATTGGTAAGTTACACACGCATCCAATGGGTCTTGAACCCACGACCTCATCCTCCCCATTAGAACTTATAAGGGGAGGAGGTGCTAGTTGAGCTAGAGAGCTAATTGGCTTGGTCCATTTTTTAGATGTCTATTTTGGTGCTTGAGTCAATTGTGACTAAAACTTAATAAATCATGCCTATTAAATTCTCCCGTTGCCTGAAAAGCTCTTGTAATTCTGTTGTGCGTTATTTTAATTTTTAGGGTCCTTGTTTTGGCAGTGGCATGAATTGTTGAGTCACTTTTTTATTTTATTTTTTATTGCCAGCTGTTTGAAGACAATTAACAGCAAAAAGTATGGGGTTGATCTGGTTTGCTTTACTTCTCACCCTACAACAGTCATATACTCTTCCAAAAATGGTTGGGACGGTATGTTACTCCCAATTTATTTTTGGTATATGTTAATCCCAAAAATGGTTGTGTGCATGGTTTAATTAGAATAATTTATTTATGTGATTTCTATAATCAGAATCTCTGAGGCTGCTATCATTGCATGACAACAAGTATTTGCGGTATTTTAAAGGTCACCATGACAGGTTGGTTTCTCACACTAGCACAATATTGGCAATTTTATTTTTCCGTTCTTAAGTACTGCTTGCTCTGAACATATCTGTTTAATAAGAGGATATCTTCTATTCTTGTTCCTAGGGTTGTGTCACTCAGCTTGTGCTCTCGTAAAGAATGCTTTATCTCCGGTTCTCTTGATCGAACTGTTTTGCTTTGGGACCAACGAGCTGAGAAGTGTCAGGTAGAGGCATTTGCATATAGATTCTCTTTTTCAGAATACGTTTGATCCATAACTAAGTTATATCTATCATCTGCAATTTAGGGTCTTTTACGCGCACAAGGAAGGCCTGCTACTGCATATGATGAACAAGGACTAGTTTTTGCAGTTGCTTTTGGAGGATATATAAGAATGTTTGATGCTCGCAAGTATGAAAGGGTTAGTGTTGTTATGCAAGAGCATGGGAGTGTTAGGTTTTTCTAGATTGTTAAATCTGTATATTACAATTACTTAGTGGAATTTGAATTCTTCTAGGGCCCTTTTGACATCTTTTCTGTTGGGGGAGATACATCTGATGCAAATGTTGTAAAGTTCAGTAATGATGGGAGACTTATGCTTTTGACAACTATGGATGGACATATTCATGTGCTTGATTCATTCCGTGGCACACTTGTGAGTTATCCACTGCCCACACTCAAAAGTTTTGTCATGATGTTTTCCATTACTAAACTGTAGCAGTTATAGACATTATTTAATCCCTCAGATGTGCTTTTATAATCTCTGTTGATTCAGTTATCCACATATAATGTCAAGCCTGTTTCAAGCAATTCCACATTAGAGGCATCCTTCAGCCCCGAGGGAATGTTTGTTATAGCAGGTACTGTTTTTATATCAGGCATACTTTTGTTATATCAGGTACTGCTCGTATCATTCAGTCCTGAGGGAGTTTTTAAATACTTTTGTTACATAAACCTTTGATCTTAACTTTTAGAAGGAAGCTGCAGGATCTGATCTTGCTGGTGCTGTGAATAACATCGCTTCAAATACAGGGCTTCTTGATGGTTTTGTTTTCATGGACTGGTTTCATTGGAATAAAATTTATGTTCAGTTATATGTTCTGATCACCTTGGCTTAACCTGCCAAAAAAGGTGGACCAGATCATGGTTACTGGACTTGCTGTCTCCCCCACCCCATTCTCCTAAAAATCACAAATACTTCTAATTAATCTCTTTTGCTGCCCTTTTTATGGTAATTTTAACTTTCTCCGTTCTGATTTCTGGCAGGTTCTGGTGATGGTAGTGTTTATTCTTGGAGTGTACGGAGTGGGAAAGAAGTATGTTCCATGATTCTCATGCATCTCTGAAGTTACTTAGTCTTTCTTTCTTAATTTCTTACACTTTTTCTCATTCTTATTTGCTGTTATACAGTAGGTTTCTGCATTCTCCATAAGTAGATGTAATGTAGTATGTACACACAAACGCACTTGAAAATAGGGAATAGATTGTAGTGTTTAGTGGGATGCACGGATACTTCATTTTGGCCCACGTACCCTTATCTAATACCCGTACCATATTGTACCTGATATCCATATTGGCACACATAAGTTTTAAGAAATGTTGTATCCCCGTACCGTACCATATCCATATCGTACCTGATACCGTATCCATATCAATGCATCCTTGGTCGACCCACCGGGGCCATTGTTTTGGTTTTTGTAAGTGTTCTTCTCACTAAGAATGTATATTTTGAAATACATAACTGGGCCCCTAGACATTTTCTCTAATGGTAATTGTGGTGAGACTGCAATTATCATGCGTTGTTATGACATTAAGAATGACAAATGTATGTCCGTAATTGTACCTTGTTATGTTGCTGACTTGGTATTGCTTATTATTAAACTGTCTAGGTCGCTAGTTGGATGAGTACTGAAACTGAGCCTCCTGTCATAAAATGGGCTCCTGGAAGTCTTATGTTTGTCACGGGCTCTTCTGAACTGTCGTTTTGGATACCGGACTTGTCTAAGCTGGGGTCTTACGTTGGAAGGAAGTAGAAATTCTGTCATCAACAGAAATTCTGTCATCAACACACACGCAATTTCATATATGAAGCAGCTGAAAGGTTTTCCATTATTGCTGATCTACTTATTGGCAAAGCTTGACATTAAAGACGAATTTTATTGTTAGTTGCTTCCTTTGCAG
Source organism: Fagus sylvatica (assembly GCA_907173295.1). NCBI lineage: Eukaryota > Viridiplantae > Streptophyta > Magnoliopsida > Fagales > Fagaceae > Fagus > Fagus sylvatica. Next base: position 12,101,362 of record OU015768.1, on the reverse strand, counting down.
GGGCAGTTATTGAACAGAGGAAAGGCAATTCTGTTCTGTATCACAACTCACATTTTTTTGAAAAATCTGAGGAGCTCCTTTTCTGAGGGTTGTAGATGCTCCAGTTGCATATACTTCCTGGATGGGTATTACATGACTTTCTCTGAAGGAAAAGAGCTGTAGTTCAGGTATCAGATTTAGTCATTGTTGAAAGTGTTCAAACTTATTGATTGTACAGTTTACCTTATTGTGAATCTAATTAGAGGAACCATCAAGAGCACTTCACTGTAGTTTTTAATTGACGTGTGTACAAACACCACTCTTCTAATATCGTAAAAGAGCTGTAGACCTGTAGTTCAGGTATCGGATTTAGTCATTGTCGAAAGTGTTCGAACTTATTGATTGTACAGTTTACCTTATTGTGAATCTAATTAGAGGAGCCATCACGAGCAATTCACTGTAGTTTTTAATTGACGTGTGTACAAACACCACTCTTCTAATATCGTAAAAGAGCTGTAGACCTGTAGTTCAGGTATCGGATTTAGTCATTGTCGAAAGTGTTTGAACTTATTGATTGTACAGTTTACCCTATTGTGAATCTAATTAGAGGAGCCATCAAGAGCACTTCACTGTAGTTTTTAATTGACATGTGTGTGTACAAACACCACTTCACTGTAGTTTTTAATTTATAAGACCATATATTTTATAACCATGCTTTGGGGGCTGGGCACTTAACACTTTGATATTAAACAATGATTTGTATAAGCTTATTTAGAGAATCTATTTGTCCAAGGAAGTGAATGACCGCAAATGAGGAAGTAGAAGGTAGAATATTAGTGCTTAAACATTGGTACATATATCTTTCTCAGTTTACAGCCGTTTGACCAGAGTCTAAGATTTGTTCATGCTACAAAAGGGTGGCAATGTGGGGACTAAAGGCCATGAAGAAAGTATGCTGTCTGCAATATAGAGCCTCCCAAAGAAGCTGTGCCTAGTCTGCGATAGTCTCCTTTCTTAGGACTAGTCTCCCTCGTGGAATTCCTGTGCATGTGCTAGTCAACAACAAAATCTCTCCGTGTCTAGTGAAAGAAAGAGTATAGTTGGACACAAAATTTCTACTCACCTACTTGTAATGAGGATGAGGACTTTGCTGAGAATGGGATTCACCCTCCCACTTCCAAAATAAAGATGCAGCACAAATGGTAGAACTTGCATGTTGTAAAAACAAAACAAAAAAAAAAAAAACAAAAAAAAAAAAAAAAACTTAAAGAAAAGAAAAGGAAAATCAATAATTTGCATGTTGAACAGAAGAGAAAAATGCAGAATGTGCGTTTAGACAATTGTAGAACTACGTACATGCACATAGAATTTTCGTATGAGGCACGGGTACTCCTCCCTTCAGTAAAACTTTAAATGCACTTTAACTAGTTCTGGTCAAAATGGAAAGAAAACTAACTCAGATACAGGCCTTTGGAAAACTTTACATGAAAGGGGTTCAAAAGCATGATGCATGCAATCCCTCATATTACTGGTAAAGGACATGGCGTAATTGAATTCTCAAAAAGCTTCAAAGATCTTCTTGGATCCACAACTAGATCCCTACATATATCCATCAACCAGGAATAGAAGCATTGTCTATAGTTTGCTCAAGTCCCCTCTCTCTTTGTCTACCCCTCTCTAAAAAGGCCAAATTTCCCAAACGACATTAGGGCCATTTCCAGCCGTAAAGTTTGAAAAACTTGTCAAACGAATTAAAGGAATGTATCCATCCAAAATCTTGCTGATGGGGACCTTTTTCTATCGCAGCTGTTCATGTAGGGGCGTGACAGAGTCAAGAGAATGAAGGGAAAGTAAATTATTACTGGTTGTCGAATGTCCATGTGCATGTCATCCCAAACAGTTGATTCTGTTTCGTCCCCAAATGCACTAAAATCTTTAGTCCGAGTCCAAAAGTACTTCACACGAGGTTTTGTGTATAGATATATAATACTATAAGAATACATTATGTTGATTATTATCTTAATTAGTGGTTGAATGAGGCTAAAGCGCACCATTGCCGAATATATTTAAATCATGATGTTTTAAAAAGTTACAAATTAAACTTTAACTTATTTAATTGGAATAACATTCTATAAACAATTGGTGTAAACTTTAAGATAACATGATAATTAATGACTTCTTCTTCTCTTTTATTTTTTTATTTTATAATCAATGACTTCTTGATATGGTCTTATCTCTATTTGTGTATTTAGGAAAGGATTCTTTCTGGTACTCCAGTGTACTGGAGGGAACATTAAACCGACGCATGATCAATTTTAGGAATTCATCCTCTAAGAGAGTGGGATCAAAGTAAGCCCTACATTTAAGAAAGCTGTAGAATCCGTACTTTGTATGTAGGCAGTAAGAAGGTGCTGTTGGTCAGATTAGCAATATATAGTCGACAAAAAATAGGTACTAATTGGGGTACTTGTGTGAAAGAATAAAGAGGTTAGGAAATTTGGGGCTCTTAGCCCTTAGGCCCATTTGGTTCACGTGGATTCAGTGAAATGTTTTTTCAAAAGTCGGTACTTCTCAGTAGACCCCAGGATGAGGGCCTAAGGGCTAAGAGCCCCAAATTGTGGAATGAAATGCAAGATAAACTTGTTCAGTGAAATGTTTTTTCAAAAGTCGGTACTTCTCAGTTGACCCCAGGATGAGGGCCGGCAAAATTGAAATAATACTTGAAAGAGTGAATCCATTTTTTTCTTTTCACCCGCAAGGAAACTCATCATCTTGGAAGATGGAGTGGGAATTATTTGGTGACTCTTTAGATAGAATTGAAAATAATTAGGATGGTGCTCAAACATAGGTGAAAAATGGATAGTGTATAGAGGAAATTTTAAAGATTAATGCTACAGAGGCAATATTTTCACAATGATTTCACAACAATATAGAGTAGCCAAGTTTTTATTAGTTCTCATTTGGACCTATCCACTTACTATATTTTATTATTTACCATTCACAGTTTGATACCTCAATATTATTGTGAAATTGTTGTGTCTATAGCTTTATTAAATTTTAAATGGTCAAGATTTGATCACAACGTCTTCAACTAGAGGACAAAAAAAAAAAAAAGAATAAGTGATCTAGTGAACTAGTATATTTGGTTATTGCCAAGAAAATTATAAATCTCCGTCAAAATATTTTGTTCTGTCAGTAATCCAGTATCGACTTTACTCCTTAAAGTTAAAACATATTAGTTTAAAAACCAAATTATTTTTATTAGTACAAAATCATACATTGTTTTTATTATAAAGTTTTGGGCGGTGTAGGGGAGTGTACGGTAGGGTAAAAATCATGGTAGCTCAAGGATTGCGCCAATAAGCAACTTGGGCACACTAATAATAAAAGCCAAACCTATATGATAGTTTTGAGAGGAAAACAAAACAAAACAAATAATGTGTAGCGGTTTCCAAGAAGTGGGTTCAAACTTCAAAATAAATACTACTTCATATACTTTGTTACAGCAGTAGTCGCATATGCTTTCACATTCTCTTATTTTCATCATACTTCCCCTAACAGTCCCTCTCATAGTCTATGAGTAATTTCTTATGCCATTGGATATCATTGGCAAATCTTTTCACAGTTGTACACACATATACAGTAACACACGGCACCATATGATACCCAGAAAACCTATGCACAAGTAGAGATATATTAGGCGCACTATGTACACCCTGACTCTCCCCTCCCAAGTGGACCCACCTAAAATCTCTGTCGAGAAAAATCATGTTTCCACGCAATATATGTGCATGCGCGTGAGAGCTACTGATTCATATTCAAGTATTGTTCATATCCTTTTGCTTGAAAATGATCGGATCATTAATTAATTCAGTGAAGGTGACAGAAAGCCACATCTTGCACTTTTTGATCATCATGTTCTTATTGATGAGTGATGACTATTTGTCTAATTAGGAGATACCGATAATGTTTAGTTAGCATGCTAAAACTTAACAAAAGAACGTGATCTTCTTCTAGTACAGGTAGTTCCTAATCATTACTATGAAGATTGTGTCCTTAATCCAGATTTTCATGGAATATTCTTTCATAAGAGACAAAAGAAAAGCTAAATTAATTAATGACACTCCTTAATAAGTTCTTTTTGCATTACACATGCATGTCAACCTCACAACTTCACAACTACTTTGAACTCAAAAAGAGCGTCAAATTAGGCCAGTTGGCAAACTAGTCATAATTAGCAAAGAGAAGCCAAGCCACACGAAATACGTACTAGCTAATTAAGAAAACAGTAATTAATATTATGGTGGGTCTAATATTATTATTAGGGTGAAGCTCTGCGAGAGTAGGAGTTGAGGCTAAGCTCGAGCTTGCCATCATCTGCAGACCGATACCAGCTACCATAGTACACATCATGTGAAGGGTTCATGTTGTAGAAGCTATTTCCGGTGTAAGGGTTCATGTTGTAGAAGCCATTGAAGTCTTCACCATGCATAGGGAACAGTGGGAGTGTTTCTATCTCTTGAACAGCTTCTTCTTCCTCTTCCTCTTCTTCTTCTTGTTCTTGTTCTCCTCCTATGTTTTCTTCCATTCTATTGTCAAAGAGAGTGTAGGATGAAGAATAAGGATCAATCCCTACACATCCAAAGTTGTGGCCAATATCTCCAGCAACACCACCACTGCCACCTCCATTTGATATTGAGCAGTCCTATTTGAGAGAAACAAGCATAAGAGAGAGTCTGGAAAGGTTAAAAGGATTTAACTTTTAAGATTATAAGGACTCTAAATAGAAAACTTACTACTTCCTTTTTCACATTATATTACCACTTGTTCACAATTGTGTTCTGAGTGCACTGCATGGTTTTCCCTCTTATTAGTTTAGCCCAATATGAAATGGGTTTCTCTACTTGAAAGCTTCCTTTTATTTGTGCCGGTTTTATAACAAGGAAACCAAACCGGATCCTTCTCTTTATAGAAATTTTAAGGGTGTGGAGAGTAGAATTGTCTACCTTGTCTCTCCCTTTTATTGTTAAACCAGATAACAAAGATAACAAAAGATGCTGTCTTATAATAAGTAGAGCAAACTTGCACTATGATCACATGGGTTCAAGTTTTATGTCGGTTTCTTGCCATTTCTATATATTTCAAAAGATATGACAAGTACTTAACTTTGTTAACCAATTTCATCATATAACTTTTTTGGACCGCCAAAGTCCAAAACTTTTACTTATATTATTAGTCATCATCGATCACTTACTCTAAAGCTTTTCTCCATGGTCACAGATCCATATGCATAATTCCCCATATGACCCACAGAAATCACCCCAGATGATGTAGAAGAGGATGATGAAGCAGAGACCCCTGCAAAAACCACACACACCCACATAATAAAAAAAAATCTCAAACATTCCAAAAAATCAACCACAAATTAGTAGTAATTAAACAGTAGCCACAAAAAGAGACACTTTACAAAACTAAAAGATAGAGAATATATAAATAGGAGTAGGTGGTTAAGTACCAGGAGTTATGTTGGGCATGGGGTACTTGGTGTGGATGGAATCTTCAGGTTTCCAAACACCGTTACCAATAGGTGCTCTTGGCATGGACACTTCAGAATTGAACCTTTTCTTCTGCCTTTCACGAGCTTTGTGGTTCTGAAACCAATAAAAGACATTCTTGCCTTCAATCTTTCCGTACTGTCTCAGCCTAGCTGAGATCCTCTGAATCTGCTCAGCACTTGGGGACCTAATATCATTGTTGTAGTAAAGGTCTTTGAGAATTCTTATCTGGTCAGTTGTTGGAGTCCACCGTGTACTGCTTGGCCTGCATAAAAATCCCCCTTTCCCAGTACTGCCGCCATCCTCGTTTTGTGGTTGTTGTTGAGGTTCCATGATAGATTGAAAACAAGAAGAAAACAAAGGGAAGCAAACAAAACAAGGAGTAGAGTAGACTAGAGAGAGAGAGAGAGAGAGAGAGAGAGAGAGAGAGAGAGAGAGGTAGGTGAGAGTGAGAGTGAGAGTGAGAATAAGAGTGAATGAAAAATGTTGAGAAGGGTGTTAGGTTATATTAGTGAAGAGGGCAAAGGAAGCACATGGAGATGAAGAGAGGAAATCAAAGTAATATCTGGGAGAGAAGGACTGACGTTGACAGACAAGTGTTCAGAAAAAGGGAAGGGACAAAAGAGGGGTTAGAAAGGGAAGGTATCACTGGGAATTACTTGGATCAAAAGGCATCGCCAGGTATCAAATTATTAAACACTTTGTTTTGTGTGTGAGAGAGAGAGATCTAGATACAGAGAAAGAAGTGAAATGTAGAATATATATATCAGGCATGAAATGATATATTGGATGGAAAGAAAGAAACAAGAGAGCCACTTTTGAATGAATGAATGAATGGCAATGTATATATAATAAACTGATGGGGTGTGTGATTTAGATTTATGAGGGTTCTTCTTTTAATGGAGATATGCTCTTCTTTTTTACCAGGCCCAAAAGCCAGATATTCTTGTACTTACCTATGGGTGTCTCAATGGCAAAGCTGTAAATTACTTTGTTACATTCTCCCTTATACATTACATTACATGGGTCCCAAACTATGCATGAGGCTTTCCCTTTTCCATTAGGGTTTCTGTTTGTTGGTTATATGACCATATATTAGGCTCCTATCCACTCTAGCTAGGAATTTTGGGTTTTTCCTGGTTGTACTATTTGAGTCAATTGGGGGATTACTTAGTGGTACGTGCATTGGAAGAATATCCTGTATGGAAGGTACAGCCTTGAAAATAATGTTAGTGAGTTTTCATTTGCAGAAAATTGAAAGTACTTTGACTAATTATGATCAATTTTGAACAAGAAGTTCTGGATTACTATGCACAATATGGCTAGAAAAAGAACTAAAAGGAATATTATAGACTTCTATCAAACAAAGCTAGTTTTCCAAGAAAACTCTAGTTCCAGTCCATGATATGCATGTTATGTTATTTCCACTTCACTAATTCAATTTTTGTCCACCAACTGTAGCTAATAGACAAGTCTTCAATGGAACTTATAACTTCCAAAGAAGTTTAACTCGTTCTCAAGGTGCCACGGCAATTATGAAGTATATGGTGTGTGTGTGTGTTTTTGTTGGATGTATGCATGGAGTATATGGTGTTCTAAATCACCCATAATCCCATATCCCATATCCCATATGCCATATGACATTCTTTTTCAACATGTAAACGTGACATGCAATTAATGGCTAGTTTTATTAGTTTTCAGTAGGGATGGAGGAGTTATATTGCCAATACTTGAAGCATTATACCTTTGGAAGTTCATTGGGCTTATAGGCTATAGGGCAAGAGGTGAATCTGAGATCAATATTCCAATTGATATATGAATATCATTCCAAGTTTAAATTTATGGGTTTGAGTCTAATTATATTATATTGATTTTTCAAAGTTTTTTATTTTTTATTTTTTCTCTATATAGAATTTCCACTCATACGTATATATGTTTTAAGACCTATGACCATACTGGCTAGACTGTCTAATTTGACCAGTTTAGTGCGAATTGGAGGTAAAATCAATTTTATTAGAAAACCAAACATTTCAAAGAATATAATTTGTTGTATCTATTATTGAATAATTATTATATTTATTTATTTTAAAGGAGTAATAGTTTTTTTTTTTATTATATCACCCCTCTCTCAATGTATTAATATCATTAATTTGTGTTCTTCGCTAAACTTATTGTTAAATTTATTTATAAGTTAAGAATCTTGCTTTTGTATGTGAATGTAGATTAAAATGCTTTTTATTTGAAGGATTATTAAAAAAAATATTTTTTTATGCTTGTTTTCTTTCTTATTTTCTATTAACCTTTTAAATCGTGAAATTTCATTTAAAAGTTGTTTAAATGCATTAGATATTTTTCAGTCAATTTCGTTAAGATTTACAAATTCAATACTTTTTTATATTTTAATTATAACATGATTACGATTTGATCAGTTCAACCTCAAAACTTTGAATCTCTCTCTTTTCCAAATCTTTTAAACGGTTTGATTTTTAAAACATTACACCTATATACTCAACAAAACCATCATCCTTTTTAGAATCGTAGGTTTCAAGTCTAGTCTAGGACAATGGAAGATTTTATTAATCAAGTAAATTGACACCAACAATAAATAATAAACTTTCACTAGTAATATTATTTTTCCCTATTAGCTTGCACATGAACATTATCACATTATAATTGAAAATTTGGAAGTTCTGTGAATCAAAGATAAATACAAAATACTTTTTTTTTTCTTCTCCAACGGTCAAAATTTCATTGATAGAAAAACATTACATGCTCTTATTCTCCTCAAGGACTGAGCTTAACCAATTAGTAAGATCTTCAATACATACATACTCATCATTACATGTTAAGCCGAATTAAGGATCCTAGTTTGTGAGCTATCCTATATGCATTTCTTGGTACAAATTAGACATTCAATATTTCAATCCTCCCATTTCCGGATAAGGATCCTCTCCATTTGGAATAAAATGGAGAGTCTCCATTTCATGGTTCAGATTTTATTTCACAAATCTAACGATATATATACTGCCTTGTCATTTAAAATTTTAAATGATATGACAATCTGTACACTGTTAGATCTGTGATATTTAATCTAGACCATGAAATGGAGACTCTCCATTTTATTCCAAATGGAGAGGATCCTTATCCCCCATTTCCTCCCTCCATATATTAATGTAAGAGAGTATTATTTCTATTTTCATATCTGCCTGTCTACTGTCTAGTACCATTCACCATTTCAAGTACACCTTGTGCATCACTTATGATGAATTGAGAAAAGCCTAATTCGTGCTCAATCTTCATGCTTTTTGGGATCTCTAACATTTCCACAATAAAAACTTTGATACGTTTCTTCCTTTTTTTGCCATCCCAACAAGAAAGTCCCCATTTACATTACAAAAAACTATACAAAATAGATAATTGAGTTCCAATTTAGTGAAATAGCAATCAAACTCTGATCATGATCTGGCATTACTGTTGAGCCCTCTACTTTGACTCTCATCTTAGCTTTCATCTCTAATTATCACCATTTAAAATTTAATTGCCCGTCTAGCTTTCATCTCATGCGCTCAATAAGTGCATTTGTATTCGCTTTGTTTATTGTTAATTTGCTAAAAATGAATACGTTTAGGGACATAACTTATTCTATAACCTTTTTTTTTTTTTTTTAACTGCTAGGTTGTGATTGGTAAAAAATAAAAATAGTATTAGTAGTAGGTGGGTTATTAAAATCCCGATTCGAATCTTAAAATCTTACGATTTTACGATTCAATATTATGAAAACGATTCGAATCTTAACTGAATCTTAAATGTGGTAGAATCTTAATAGAATCCCGATTTGAATCTTAAAATCTTTAGAATCCCGATTTGCTTCCGATTCTATACGATTCTACTACACAAGGTTTATTCGGATTTTTTGAGTTTTTTTTTTTTTTTTTGGGCCTCCAATGAAAATTTAGCTTGTATTGGGCTGATTTTTACTTTTTAGTATGTTAGTAGCCTGCCCCTTTTTTTTTTTTTTGATAAAAAGTAGCCCGCCCTTTTTTTTTTTTTTTTTAATAAGAGAAGCCTGCCCATTTTTCTTTGGAGGATATCTCTTCAGATGATGAGTGGATAGCTACAAAAGAGAGTCCAAATGAACCAAATGAAGAAATGGTCAAGTGTATTTCATAGGGATGCTCAAGAGGAAGATGAAAATGGTAAGTAGGTTTTAAATCTTGTGAGTTATGACTTATGACTTCCTTATTAGATCTTTATAAAATTTTGAATACAATTTGTTTTTGTTCTTTTTTGCTAGGTGATAAAGATAAAGAAATTCATAATCTTAGTGATTGTGAACTTGAAAATGAAGTAAGAGATTTTGATGATTTTCCCATAGATGATTTAGATGGAAGCAACGACATTTATGGTGAAGGTCTCCCATTAGAGGACAACATTCATCCAATCAATGATAATCTTGGTTTTTAGATCTTAATTATTCACATTGAATAATAAGTAATGTGTTACTTTTGTCACAAAATCACCATTGTGGAAAATGGCAGGGAAATATTTTGATTTATGTAGTGTTATTATTTGGAACATTATGTATCTTTGTTGTTATGTGGTATTAAAACTTGGAACTTGAAAGTTTGAAGTTTGAAATTTGTCATTGGCTAAAATACACTATTGGTCCCTAAAGTTCACACATTGAGCACTTTTGGTCCCTGAAGTTTGAAATGAGCGCTATTAGTCCCTAACATTTCAAAAATGAGCGTTATTGATCCTTCCATCCAATTCTGTTAGTTTAATTGCCTAATTGGTTAACGGAATGATGATATCACATTTTATTAATGATGTGGCACAATATTTTTTATTTAAAAATTACACATAATCAAAATAGCATGAGCTAACTCGGATAAATTCATAACCCATAAAACTGACCCACCTCAGTAGAGCCTGCCTAAACCCATAAATCCTTAAATCGGTTTTCTATATTCCCCAACCCAAAAATCTCCAAACCAGAGATTGAAACTCTCAATGTTTCTTATCTTGTACTTGACATGTAATTAAGTCCTTTGTTGATAAGGTCTAATTAAGTAGTCCTATGCAGCATCATCTTTGAAGCTTCACGTCTATTGGACCATTAATCAATATCTCCAGAATCTCTCTCTCTCTCTCTCTCTCTCTCTCTCTCTCTCTCTCTAAACTTCAACATCATTTGAATTTTCGTTTGAAAGGAACAAAGGTTTTGTTTAATTAAATGCAAACTACAACAAGAAAGCCATAGAGATATCTTATTCGCTGGTAGTGAATGTTAGAAAGATGGAAGATGGTGATGGCGATGGCGATGCGATGGCGGCGGTCCAATTAAGCAGTCCTATGTAGTATCATCTTTGAAGCTTCACATCTATTGGACCATTAATCAAAATCTCCAGAAATATCTCTCTCTCTCTCCAAACTTCAACATCATTTGAATTTTCGTTTGAAAGGAACAAATGTTTCGTTTAATTAAATGCAAACTACAACAGGAAAGCCATAGAGATATTTTATTCGCCTGTAGTGAATGTTAGAAAGATGGAAGATGGTGATGGTGATGGTGATGGAGATGGAGATGGCGATGGCGATGGCGGCGGTCTAATTAAGCAGTCCTATGCAGCATCATCTTTGAAGCTTCACGTCTATTGGACAATTAATCAAAATCTCCAAAATATCTCTCTCTCTAAACTTCAACATCATTTGAATTTTCGTTTGAAAGAAACAAAGGTTTTGTTTAATTAAATGCAAACTACAACAGGAAAGCCATAGAGATATTTTATTCGCCTGTAGTGAATGTTAGAAAGATGGAAGATGGTGATGGTGATGGTGATGGTGATGGTGATGGCGGCAATGGTGGAGATGGCTTAGGCGTTATTAGTGGCAGCACTCATGGCTGTTTGTGAGTTTCAATCTTTCATTTGGAGATTTTCTAGGTTTGGGGAAAATAATAGTAAATTGATTTGGGGATTTATGGATTCGGGCGGGACTGTAGGCATCTGGGTTATGAATTAATCCAGGTTAGCTTATGGGTATTTTGATTATGTGTAATTTTTATTTAAAAAATATTGTGCCACATCATTAAAAAAATGTTACATCATTCTTCTGTTAGCCACATAGATAATTAAACTAACGGACTTTGATAGAAGGATCAATAACGCTCATTTTTGAAACTTTAGGGACTAATAGCCCTCATTTCAAACTTCAGGGACCAAAAGCGCTCAACGTGTAAACTTTAAGGACCAACAGTGTATTTTAGCCTTTGTCATTTGGTATTTAGTAGTTGATGACTTATTGCATTTTATAAATTTTATGTCAAAACTTATTTATTTTTTAATGATTCTTTAACCTATGTTATGAATTATAATTATTTATATATTTTTTATTTACGGAAAGTAGAATCTTACGATTCACGATTCGATTCTATGATTCGATTCGCGAAACCCTTCCAACAATTCAAGGTAGAATCCCGATTTTAATTACCTTGGGTGTAATAGTGCGATTTTTTACTACTCACACTTTGCCACCTAAGAGCAAGTCTAATAGCCTCTTCACTTTTTTCTTCACATGTAAAGAAAAAAACCACTCTCTACTAGTTTAACTAATCTCATCTCAACACTTTTTATTCTTTCTTTACTTCCATTTAAATATTATTTTTTCATTCTTTTTTATTCATTATTTATTAAGTCAAAGAAGAAATCAAAGATGGAGAGAGAGAGGGGAGGCCAAGAAGAATTGGATGGAGGTGAGAGAGTGAGGAGATATTATAAAAAAAAAAAATTGGAGAGAAATATTTTTTTAATAAAGTAGAGAGCTACAGTAGCTCTATAGCACCTAGAAATTGTGGAAAGTATGAGGAGAGACTGTTGGAGTATTGTTTTTATAGTTTGGCTCTCTACATGTGAAGAATAGATAGGTTTACAAGAACTACTAGAGTTGCTCTGAGTAGATTATGAAATAAGTTAAGCCTCGTGGCAGGATTGTTGCTAAAGATAATGTAGAAAATGAGAGATAAGAATTTGGGTAAAATAATAACTATTCTTAAGGTTTGAGTTAATAATAGAAACTATTAAGACATTTAGAAATTATTTATTTTTTTATTTATTTTTTTCGCTAAATGCAAACAGTTTTGGAGAAAAATACATAAATGGTGTTAAGTGTTTTTTGTATTTAGGGGGAAAATCGGATATTTTTAAAAAAATTTGATTGTTTCTGTCATTAACTCAAATCTTAAAAATGGCTTCTAAATTTTAGTAAAAGTTTTTCTTTGTGGTAAGATCTGCCCAAATAAACTCAAAAAATAAAAAATAAAAAATTGAATTTTATTTGGTGGTTGCCAAACGCAGATTCGAGTTGGGATCATTTCATTAATTTATCCAGGATAACTAGGAAGTGAAACAGAGATCCAGCAAAAATTGAGGGCAAAACCGCAAAGTTTTATAAAAAAATAGAGTCATGATGTCTCTAGTCCTTTATGCCACGGAGCACGCGTCCCAAAAATAAATGCGAAAGCCTTTAATAGGGGTTGTCATGGTTTCTGGAGGTTTTATCTATGTATGAGATCAATCATCAAAAGCTTCATCATTCCTTGCCCTTTCCCACTGCCGCTTTTGTACCTTCCCCAATTCCCAAACACCGCTCGCTAGCTCCAATTCTTTTCTTTAATTTTTTTTCCCTTTTTCCCTCTATAATTCAGTGAGACAACGAACAACAGCTTTGAAAGCAAATGACTAATCTCACCTGCCACCAGTATTTTACGTGTGTGTGAAGAAGGTTCCAAGCAAGATTGGACACCAATTTAATCAGAGGTATGATTTATAGAACAGTTATCCTAGTTACTAGTGCATTGTTCACTTCTTTTTTTCTTTCTTACATATCTCATGCTACAAGATAATGAGCCTAGGTACTACTAGGCATAAATTCTAAAGTTGGACTGCAATAAGCATATTTTAAAATGGGAAACCAGACAGATAGAATAATGGCAGAAATAATTCCTATCTTTTTTTCTTTTCTTTTTTTAAATATGAGTGTCCAATAATCAAGTTCATTAGTACTTCCTAATTCTTTTGGTTCATCCTGGCAATAATTGATTTTTCCTCAAGACATTAAGGGATGTTTGAAAACCACAGAACTGATTCAATTATGATATAAGCTAAATGAAAATTGAACTAGTTTTATTTTATATCCAATTTGCCTAAATTCAAATTTAAGAACTAAGAACCACTTTTAATTAACATGCTTGTTTTAGTTTATTAGCTTGGGTAGACTATATATTTGAACTAATTTTTAACACATGTGTAATATATATATATATATATATATATATATAAAATAATACCAAAAAATAAAAGAAAACAATACAAACTAATATTTTTTTAGACAACAAAAATTTATTGTTGACAAGTTGAAAATGTACCAACCACACAAAGAAAAAAGAAAATACACATATAATATAGTTAACATCCATTGTCTTTCATCTGGCATCCATTGTCTTTCATCTGGCATCCAATTTGACAAATAGCCTGATGGTCTTGTAAGGTTATTAAAAAAATAGCCCAAAAAAAAAAAAAAACATCCAATTTGTAATTACCGACCTTAATTTGGAAGCCACCTTGTAATGTTCTATTTGCAAATTATTGCTAGTCTCATCTCTCATGTTGCCTATCAACTTGTTGGATTCTTCGTTCCTTTGTGGCAAATTTCACCTTAAAGCCGTCTTAAAAATCTAATCTTTACTATTCTTCTTCCTAATATGATTATTTTATAATATGCAACTCTACAATTAGAGTTAAAAATTTCCAATCAAAGGAAAAGAAAAAATAATAAACTACATACATAATAATATCATTCTTAATGATGGGATGTGTGAAAGACAGTAAGAGAGATAAATGGATGCATAGCTTCCTACATTTTGTTCTTGCTTTAAACATAATAGCTATGATTTTGTTTTGTAGATAAGCGGGGAAGGAAGAAAGGAGGAAGAGAGTGAGCATCTATAAAGTTCAAATTTTAATAGGGTTGATTTAACTTTGCTTCCCTAAACTATGGGTCAAGTTTAATCTTTCACTAATTTATAACACCGAGCAATGTATCATCTTATTGATTGATAATATAAGCCAAATACCCCATATAGTTAGAAAATTATGTTAAATTCAAACATTGTAACAGAAAATTCGCCTCCACACCACTACATTAGTCCCAATGATTTTGTTATCCTTCTCCACCTCAGCCCTATCTCCATCCTTTGGAGGTTGAAAGGCTCGACCTCAATGCTGTCAACTTGGAGTTGGGGATTCAACATCGTGTTGTAGCAACGATGACAAGCTCAGCAGCAGCAACTGCAAGGACTCAATGCGTCCACCAATGCGTCTATCAACATATATATATATATTGATTCATTTTCTTTTCTTTTTTATTCAAGCCATTTGACTCAAAGGATAAAATTGGCATTTTGTGTTAATTTTTATGAAATTGATTGTGGGTTTACACACATAATTCGAAAATAATAATAATAATAATAATAATTTCGTTTAAAATATTAAATTTAACATAATATTTTAATGGAAATGTATTTTTCCTATTATCAATAATTCAAAGGTACATTGTTTGGTTTTGTAGTTTAGTAAGAGAATTGAATCTGACCTTATAGTATAGGAGCGAGTGCAATTAAGCCATTTTAATTTTTACGTACAAGCTATTAGTTTTTTTTTTGGTGAAAAAGCTATTAGTATTTACACTTGTTTTTTTGTTTCAAGTGTTCACATAATGTGTGTTTTTTGTTGCAGTTGTTGACATTATGTGTGTGTCTATATATATATATATATATATATATATAGGGTTAGGATCAATTTATACTAGGTGTAACTTTAAACAATATTACACCACCTAATAAATTTTTATTGGATTAATATTTTGAAAATTCCAATGTTGGATTACATGTTTTCTGTGTTCTTAACACGCATGCATGCCAAATTTCGTCACTACGATGTTATTTACTATTTATTCGTAAATTCATCTTTTATACATAATTTTGAAATACAAAATCTTCTACTTTCATAAATGACATATATAGTTATTGATTTATGATTATCTTGAAAAGTTGCAAGGATGAATAGTACAAGAGAAAATTGTAATCCAATATTAGATTTGTCAAAATTTGCATCTAATAGAAAAAAAAAAAAAAAAAAATTAGTGGGTGTAACTTGAACTCAACTTATTATATACATATTTTGTTGGCCATGCTTAAACAAGATCATTAGCACAACTCAATTTTTAGTAAATTGGATACGAGATCGACATTGAGACAAATCGATTGCCATGCTCAACCAATTGAGCATTGGCCCATGAGTGAAAATAGGGACAATCAATGATTATTGTGCCACTTACATCAACGATATGCTGATATCCATAGCATTTTTGTGTACCATACTGGATCAATAGGTACACAATTATAGTGCCTTTTTCGAGATACATACTAATTTAAAGTCCCAAGTAAATTGCCAATCAATGAATCAGTAGTATTAATACAAGACAAGATGGTCTTGTAGCTTATGATTTCCACTGCACTTGGCAGCAGGCACTTTTGGCCTTTTAAGTTCCTTATTTCCAAAGTAATAGTTGTGAATTTTTTATTAAAAAAGTTGTGAATACTTTGTAAGAGATTTTTAATTTTTTACACCCGTACCTGTTTTTCTTTGCTTCCATCCTTCAGCTAGAATTTTATGTTGTCTCTTTTTAACCTGTTGTTGTTTATTCTTCATTACTCTGCTAAATAGACATAATTACTAACCAGAAGAATTTAATATCTCTCTCTTTTTTTGGATATATGGAAATATTCAATATCTCCCTTGAATTCAACCTGTAACTGTCTCATTCCTTTTTCTACAATTCTGACGGTTGCAGTCTCTCTTTCTATCTCTCTCTCTCTATATGTCTCTCTCAATTTTAACTTTTTCAGATTGCGTAATTTGTTTGATTTTGACACTATCATCATGAGATTTCCCTTTCCTTATCATGCATTTACATGGGGTTTGGCTCTCTCTCTCTCTCTCTCTCTCATAGACATAGGGGGTGTTTGTTTCTTTAGCCAAATAGTCATGGTCTTCTTCTTTGATCAACTTTTTTAGACTTGATTTGTCTGTGAAGCCCTCTCAATGTGTCTCTCTCTCTTTTCTAAAACCCTGAGCTGCTTACCTCATAAGGGATTTCCCTAGTGTGCAAAGCCGCAGTGGTACACTCCCTATTCTCTCGGGTAATCATCCACTTTGCCCTTATTTTCTTCCCCATATCTCTTAAGGCACATCACAGTATCATTTCCATATCTCTCTCTCTCTCTCTCTCTCTCTCTCTCTCTAGACTGCTACTACTAGTCTCATTTTCCTTTTTGCTTACAGTCTTACCAAGTCTAAGATAAAGACTTGCAACCATATAGAACAAACCCTACCCACAAGTTTTGTTTCTTTGTTTTCTTTTTTGCCCCCCCCCCCCCCCCCCCCCCCCCCCCCCCCCCCTCCCCCCCCCCCCCCCCCCCCCCCCCCTAATTTTATTTATTTATATTTATTTATGTTTTTTTTTTAAAGATGAACTTAATTAATGCATTTCATAGTTAATTTATAGTAGAGCTGTAGAAGCAGCAAAACTTACTTAGAATGGGTACGTACGTACTCTATGCTCCAGGCTCTGAAGTTTGGTTGGCAGTTGTTACTTTCATGTAATTTAATATGCCAGTTTGATACTTGTATTCAAGCGTTTTAGGGTGGACCCAGATTGTGCAGCTTGGGACTTCGGCTTATAAATGAAAGCTTGTGGTTGGACACAGCAACAGCCACTCTTTATGACTTCAAAGTTTAAAGTTGGGTAGTTTATTTCATGAGTAATGTTATAGTCACAGCAATACAACAATTATTAATGTAGTTGAGTTACAGCTTTTTTTAGTTCTCCTCTAAATTAACTTTTACAACCGGATTCATCAATAATTATGAAATATTTTGGAAGAAATCGCGTTGGCTGTTGTGAAAGAAAAATAATAATAATAGTGTCCCTAAATATTATTCTTATTTTATTTATTTTGGTGGCCATATTCACTGTGTAGTTAAAGACTCTAAATTTAGTCCACATTTGAAGAACTAGAACAAGAAAAGCTTTTGAACTTGAACTTTGAACTTTGGTCCCCCGATTAATGTTATAAACTTTTTATACTCTGTTCGTTGCAGCAAAGTGAAATGGGGTCATGTGCAAATCATTTCCTTAAATGGTACAATACCTCTACAGTCTATACGAATCATATCCCTTGCGACTGTGGATATTATATCATGGACTCCATAATGACGTGAATGAAATTAAAACAGTTTTACCAACAGAAAAAAGAAAAAAAAAAAAAAAAGAAGAAGAAGAATGAAATTAAAACAAGCATGAAGCATGAATTTTAGACAACAAAAAATAAATAAATAAATAAAAAATGATGAAACTGCGAATTTGAAAGCTTCAATTCTTTTTCGTTGTGGAAATGAATTAATGCGGACTGGGCACTTGTAATTTTTTAGATTCATAGCTTATACATTCAAAGCAATAGGTTTGAAGTTTGAAGTTTGAACTCACTTTTCACCCACCTCACAAAAGATAGAAGGATTAATCTTGAAGCCCAATTCATAGATTCCAAATTATTGACTTTGATACCGTAATTATAAGCTCTCTTACCCCTTATCTCTATTCTCTAGTGGCTGAAATTGTTAATGAACAGTTTTGCTATGACTAGTCTGCCAAGCATGACTCATACGGAATTTAAGATTTTGAAGATAAGAGAGGGATGTTTATAAAAAAGATTGGAGCCAGAAACGGATTGTGGAAAAAAAAAAAAACGTATAAGAACTAAGAAGGTGAAAGGTATCTCTCAAGCATACATATTAAGTTCGATAGATAAAATTATGTCATTATCTCCTGGAGGGAACTTTCAAATAGATCTCCCCAATATGATATCCTTCATCTTAAGCAAGAGCCCTGTGCCCTAGTTAAGTTAATAAATTGAAGTAAATATCTTCAAATCCTGCCGATGGATGATCTCATTTAACCAAAAATGCTGTCTAAAAACCCACAAATCCCCTAAAATACAGAACAGAAAGTGAGTGATATGCATGCCGAAGTAGTCAACATTCTTAAACAAACTATAAGATTACTGATTTGGAATGGAGATAGAAAATTCCTAACTAGTTTAATTTAAGTGTGTGTCTAACCCACATTTTCAAAGAGGGATGAACATCAAGTGAGGGCAACACCACTGGGCAGCATATGAGAGGAGTATGACATCTGCTCACTTCCCTGGGGATTAGATCCGGGTCAATCCCCTTAGTTATACTAAATAAAAACAAAACTCCCAGACTTCCTCTCATCAAACTCAGGCCGGATCCTGTAATTCTTTTCAAACTCATTTCAGAATTCAGATGCAACAACCTGTATCATTTCCAGCTCATCTCAAATATCAACTACATCAACGAAATTGCTTCGAAATTTTAATTGCAGAGCATGCCAGCACATGGAATAAACCTGCCAGAGATTTAATTAGTGCAAGTAGACAACAAAGACTTCAATCAAAATCTCCAAATCCTAGATAGTCTTACCAATAGAAAGTGCTATGACAATCCATTAAAGTGCATTGAATCTCACATTTTACAAATGAAGTAATACCCATTCACATGCCGGGGGAAAAAAAAAAAGAAAAAAAATAACAACTTTCATGTTATTATGTCAGTAAACATTATACACAAATTTTAACCAATGCACTATATGCATCTAAAACCAGCACTGTCACAAGCAAGCAATTTCAAACGAGTTGATCCAATCATACATCCCTGCTATGCTTCAAGCTAACAATCCAATATCACTACCCTAGCTCACAACCGGTTATTCATCAGGATGTGTCTAATCAATCCAGACTATCCAGAGATTCCAGCTACATAACTTTTAAGGTTCACAAGCACGTCCACTGCATTTATGATTTAATTACTTAAACCAACTTTATGACCTTCAAAAACTTGCCCCTTCAAATCCATAGAATTGCTTGTATAAGAATCAATCATAATAAGACAGCCTTTGACACAACTACAGAGCAGTCATGTCCTCTCTGTAACTCTTTCAAACACAGAAACATAGAAATGGTAGGGTGACAGACTCATCTGTAGAAGACCACACGCACACAAATGATGATCAGCTTTCCACAGCTGAAAATCACCAAAAAAATAAAAATACAAAAACCAACAGGAAGGGTTGGCTCTTAGTACTGCTGCATTCATCAGCTGCCCAAATTCACTCCAACTCGCCGCCTATTTGCAGGCCCTCGTCGACTCCATGTTGATTCACGAGGCTCTATATAGGTGTCACTTCTCTCAGCAGATCCCCTCACTTCCATGTTACCCCGATTCCTAACCGACTGTTTGCTCATATGGCGCTCAGGTTTTGGAGCATTTAACCTCTTTGCTTTGTCCACTTCATAGGACAATGGTTGAATCCCCTGCAAATCAGGTTCTGGAACATACCCATTTGGCCATTTGGATTCATCCATTCTTCTAAATGTTATTGATATCCTAAGAAAATTATAACAATAAAATGTAAGTAGATTGAAGAAGAAAAAAAAGGACATCTGTAGAAGCAGTTACAAGCAACAAGAATAATGTTGTACAGTTTCAACCAATACCTCTTTGCAGGAACTGCAGGCACGCAATGCTTAGCCACGTCAGCCCCATTTCCATTCAAGACAAGAACAGATCTGTAGTAAAAAAGGTGACTAAATTATTCCCATATAAAAACAAAGGAATGATAAAACTTTGACACAAGCAAATGAAATGTCACGTAACAAGCTGCAGAAAATAATAGTAGGAAGGACAGAAAACGGAGGAAAACAATTCAGCAGATCATACTTACCCCAATGGCAGGGGGATTGCAGTGGGACCAGCAAACTCACCAGCACCCACAATCTTCAAGTTTGATCCAAAAAGAATATTGCACTCACTTAGAAATGACACGGTGCAGAAAGGCCGCAGAAAATCATGGTTGTCAATGTGCGGAGGTATACAGTCCCCTTCTTCATAGATGTTGACAATGCAACTATCAGGTACACAGTTTGGAGGAAGTACATGCCATCTGACCAGCCTCCTAATGATCACCTTGAAAAGATGAGGTATAGGATCTACGACTTCATCATGGAGGATGCCAGGTGGATTACCATTTTTATCCTGCCACCAGAACAGTAATTTTTTTGGCATTCTATCTTTTATTACACTTCTTTTTTGTGATTACTGATGCTACCAGAGTACAATAATTAGCTGATCCCCACAATAAAACATGATTGATAGGTCAGGTAGTCAGAAAAACTTACCATTGCATAATTGTAGCAGCACCCAAATTGAATGGTTACACGTCCCTTGCCCCTCATCCACTTACTGGGTGCTGTATATGTCCGTTCTGCAAAAAGTTTAGAAATACATAAATAATGTAGAACCTCAAGATATATATATCCCAATGAATATACAACATTAAGTCTTAGTCACAAAACTTTGGGGTTGACTATATTTAAGAAAGAAGATTTTTTCTTTCCTTTTTTTTTTTGCCTGCATATTTCCCAATCAATAGGCAGGAAAAAAAAAATCCTCATTTGGAGAGAGAATAAAAAGGAAATTCCAATCCAAACCAATTCATGTATACAAAACTAAGTTTGACCCTAAAACTATAAAATTTTATATGTTTTCCTGCCTCAGTAAAACATACACATGCATAAAATCAAAATTTGATCATTTTTACAACATCCAGATCAACAATCAAAATGTATAATTAATCATTTTATTAACCTAACAATTAAGAAATGAAAGGAGAAGATCTAACTAAAGTACATAGGAAGTCAGGATATAAAAATTGGAACTACCAAAGATGGCTGAAAAATTCATCCAAATAAGCATTATGTCAAACCAAGGTATAGACCATTACATTTGAGCTAACCAACACTTGCATCTGCCAAAGAGTATGGACTAGAGGCTGAATCCCTATTGCTTTTACAACATCAAAACAAAGACTTGCCAAATGTTCAAAATCCTAGATAGGCAAATAGTTTGAAAAGTTTTAGAACCTTTACCACTTGCCCTATTGATTGCAAACATGTGAATCTCAACTCTCTTTTATTTTATTTTTTTATTGGTAAGCTACACAAACACCCAATGGGTCTTGCCCATGACCTCACCCTCCATCCCATTATTATGGGAGGAGAAAGTGCCCATTGAACTATAGGCTATAGCTCATTAGCTGTGAATCTCTACTCATATTAACAAATAATTACTAGGGAAAGGAAATTAGTCCAAGAAATATATAGTATCTTATGATTCTTAGACCTTGACCATATGTTTTGATCCAACCACCATTCAAGACTTTTAGGTCCAAAACTCCTACCTGCCCCATGATTACAAATGAACAAAAGCAGGAACACACTCATCCATCACTAAACCAATGATCACATACACTAAACAATTGAATGATGAAAACTAACCACAACCAGATCAGCAACAGCCTGTGGGGTAAAAAGTACTACGATAAAACCAAATCAAATAAAGATTGCTATACAGGGATGAGCAATTTGTAAATACAATAGGAACTTAATCATTAAAATAAAATATCTTTACGTGGCAAGAGTATGGTCTGTAAATCAGCCACTATCAGGTTTAACATTATGAGAGTCGCTAACTACAATTTAATTTGGAGACAATTATTAAAACTGGAGACCCACCATAGACATCTCTAAATTACATAAAACACAAGCACTGTCAAAGACAGATCTGCCAAGAGCCTTGCGGCTCAGTGGAACTATCCGGTTCTTCCTATGGGGAGACTTGGGTTTGAAACTTCTAATTCCCCCTCCCCTCAGTTGTTGTAAGCAAAAAAATCAACGATTCTTATGCTTCTGACCCATTCTAATGCCTCAACAAACAAACAGGAATTCCTATATACCATTCTTGGTCACCTGCATAGCAGGCAGTACAATAACAATGACATACAGGCTTCATTACCCTCACAATTACTCAAAACAATTAAATAGCTAAAAACAAGCAGACCCCGTAAGGCTGAACCAACTAACTAACCTTTCAATTCTCCCTTTGCCCCCCTCTCCTGAAGTTGATAAATATAATCCACTATCCTCTTCTGCTCCGCGGCGCTAAAAACACCAGTGTGAAGCTCCAGTCCACTGAGAATGTTAACAAGCTTTCCCTTAACTCTTTCGAAGCAAATATAGTCTTTATTTCGCTTCACATTCATGAACCGAATGTACTCTCTCTGTTCCCTGGGCAGCTTCGGCTTCTCCACCACAACCTTAGATATCCTCAATTCTCCTGTGGCAGCATTCACATCAACAACCCGTTTGCTGGTCTCGGAGTCCTCCTCTTCCCCAAACTCGTCTTCCTCCTGCGCCATGTCGGCCCAAGACATTCGTTGGCTAGGGGTTTCGACACGCAGAGATTCGCTTGTAGACGGCTCGGCAACAGGTTCAGAGCACCCGTTCGAACCATCTTTCCAACTACCAAGTGAAGTGGTGTCATAGTTCTCGTCGTGATCGTCATTGATCTCGGTCAATTCGGGGTTATCCAAATTCTCAACATTCAAATCCTCAGCATTTAAATTCTCAGCATTTAAATTCTCAACATTCAAATTCTCAGCATTCAAATTCTCAGCCTTCAAATTCTCTTCTGATTGTTCTTGCTCAGCATGGGAATCAACTTCTACAATTTAAAAAAAAAATTAAAATATGAACAATATAGATTAACAAAAACCCCAAGCAACTATGACAAAATTAAATCCACCAAAAAAACAAAGCAAAATCAATATACAAGGGGAAAAAATAAAACCCTAACGCTAGCGAAACCATAATGAATAAAACATAACAATAATTTTTATTTAAAAATAAAAAATCTTTGGCACAAGATAACGTTTTTCTTAAGTTAAAATAATAATAAAAAAAAAAAAAAATTGAAACGCAAAGCAAAAGTTGTATTTTGAGAGAGAAATTGGTTATAAATATAATTGAATTGAGTTGAAGTTGAAAGGGAATACCAAGGTGGAGGGAGCGGATGCGATCGGAGAGAGTTTGGGTGCAGTCGTGGCAGAGATCTCTGGAGAGGAAGGGGAGCCACGTGGAGAGAAACTCCGACGCGATTCGGAGCTCCGATGGCTTGTAAGTGAGGAGGAACGGGTCTCTAGGTTGGGACCCTGGGTCTGCGTCGTCGCTCATGGCTGTGACTGAGACTGAGGCTGAGGCTGATTCTGATTTGACTCGATAACTTTGTTACTTGCAGGGCAAGGATAGACTCACTCGTGGACCGGGAATTTTTCACTTTTGTTGTGGCCTTGGCGTTTTTAAGCGATACGACTTTTCCGAGTTCCTTTCTAACATGTTTAGCCAAAAAATAGAAAAAGAGTTCCTTCCAAACACTAATTCTGAAGGAAAGGATACAGATGTCATTATAAGTATATGAGAGGGTAATTTGGGACGTCCGTTCCAGATGTGGATTTTTTGCAGGCTAAAGTTAATTCGATTCTTCAGAAGATTCTTCGATTCCCCAAATTGGGCCAATCGAATTGCCCTCTATTTGGACTTTCTCATGTCTCCTTTGGGCTGCCCAATTTATTTTCCCAGAATCTCAAAAAAAAAACCAAAGATCACTAAAATATGGAGGGAATGGTCCCAATCTAAATTTTTGTTAGAGCCATCGTGTAGTATTTAAAATGGCAATCCATTGTGATATTATTAGCACATGAGAATTAAGATTATTAAAGTGGCCAAGTCATTATTTGATGCCTAAGCTTGATATTGGAAAGAGCACACGTGTTAATGTTGAAAAAAATGGCTTTTTCTTGTTTTGGGTTTGTTTCTTATGATGAGAAAATGTTTAATTCGTCAGCCTTAAACTTGTTCTTTCCAATTCGAAAGCTTTTAAAGTCTAAAGCATGTTGATAGTAAAGACTCCCATAAATGCATAGATACTTTCATGGAGAAAGTACAAAAAAAAACCTTATAATTCTATCATTATTACAAATTATATTCTACACTTTTTTAATGAGTCACTTTAAACCAAACACTTTTAATATTGTGCCAAATAAGACTTACCATTTACCTTGTTAGTTATGCTTTAATGGTGAAACCAAAACACAAAATAAAATTGCATAACATCATGATTTCAATTGATGCGAGATAAAGAAATACAACTACCTTTTTTCGAACATTCCCATAGAGAGAGAGAGAGAGAGAGAGAGAGAATGACAACTATCATTTTGGTAAAAATGGTTTAGGCATTACTAACAAAATAAGGGATAAGGTTTTGTTTGGCACAATAATGAAAATATGGGATTTAATGTTACACATTTAAAAGTACGAGATTTAATTTGTCACATATATAAATTGATTGGGTTTTTTTTTTCCTCTTCTTTCGCTTACTTTCTTTTACTTCAATGATCAAGATCCCCTTCAAACACAGCACCATCAACATTTACTTTACAAGAATGGACACCAAGAGAGTCCAATGGACCTGTGATCTAGTCCTCTGGGACTAGACCACATCTTCCTTAAACTAAAGTTAGCCCGAGAATATGTAACCAAATGTGTTAGCCATGTTTGAAGATTTGAAGAAAATTGGGGTGGGTGTGGTTGTCCGAGATGCACAAGGCCTCTTTATTGCTGCTTATAGTTATATTGAGGAGATAGGGAGTGATGCTGAAGTCTTGGATGTTGCTAGGGGTTTGGAATTTGCTGCCATAGTTTGCCTCTTTGATGTTACTGTTGAAGGTGATTCAGTGAATGTGATCCGCTAATTAACTTCTGCTTCACCATTGTTGTCCAAGAATGGTCACCTTCTTGAGTATGTTAAACTACAAATTGTATTATTCAGGTATGTTTCTTTTGCTTTTGTTGGCAGGGAAGGTAATTATGTAGACTATAGCTCATGCGTTAGCTAAATATGCTAGACATTTATAGTGTCCTGAGGTTTGGCTAGGATGCTCTTGCTTTGTAATCTCGCTAGAGATGTTCAATTTGTTTAATGAATTGCACATTTTATTTTCCATTAAGAAAAAAGAATAAGATCAAGATTAGTGTCTTAACTTTATCTTATAACTTAACCACCCAAAACAAAAAAAAAAAAAAAAAAGTCTTTGCACATGAAACCAGATTCCAGTGTGGTTGAAGGCCCACCAGAAGCCCAAACTAATTCCAACCCAAACCAAAACATTTGGCAGATTTACACGCCCAGCCCATAAAAAATTGCTGGCCTGTGACATTCACATGGGTGGAGAGAAAGTGATTTACAAATCATCAGACCAAAATTACACCAAAAGGATAAGAAGGACAAGCAATCTCAACCACTAGCTGCTGCTGCTTCTTCTTCTTCTTCTCCTAGAAAGCTATGGGCACTAATTTCCTCCAACCCTTCCCTTCAAAATCACCACCATCATCAACCACCTTCATCTCCACAAAACCTTTTATAACTATAACACACACCCAAATCTTCCTACCTTCCCGACAACGACAGTTTAGAATAATAAGTCCCATCCACAGCACCGACACAAGTAGTAGTAATAACAATAACAATACCAGCGGAGACAGTGCACAGCCACCGGCTCCACCGGAAATAAGGTTCAGACGAAGGTCAAGAAGGCGGTCGAGACAGCTGGAAGAGGATGGTGGTGGCAGTGATCAAGCCATGAAGGCGAAAGCTTCGGATCCTCCAAAGAAGTGGGAGGACATGAGTGTTGCCGAGAAGGCAATAGAGCTGTACGTGGGCGAAAAGGGTCTGTTATTTTGGCTCAACAAGTTTGCTTATGCTTCTATCTTCATTGTTATCGGAGGTTGGATACTTTTCCGGTTTGTGGGTCCTTCTCTCAACCTTTACCAGCTCGACTCTACTCCTTTGCCTCCTACTGCCGTATTCAAGGGTTCTTGATTGAAATTTGAAACCACGATTCAAGACAGGCAACCAAAATTTTATGTTAATCAAATTATTATACAGAGAGAATCTTTTCTTGTTTTGTTTTTTAATTAAAGAAATTTTGTAGCATTCAGATATTAATAATTTGGAAGTTGCACATTTAGGCTGTTAACTTTATTGCAAAATATATTTAGTGCATTCTTAAAAAAATGCTTTTAGATATAATGTATTTAAAAAATAAAAATAAACAGTGTTTTCTTGTCAAACTCTCACACCATCCCCCATGCCCTCAACCCTTGCCGCCCCATTCTCTCCCACTTTGTATTAAGCTTTTATATTTACCTCAATGAGAAACAAATATCTCTTGGCAAATGGCAAGTAACACTTCAATACGGAATCAAAACGGATTTTCAAATTAAAACCCTGCCAAATTGCCTCTTAAATCAAATGATGTCCATAGATAAGCTACATACCAATTTGTAACATAGGGCTACAAATTCACAATGTGACAACTCATAAGACAATTTATATGTATTATTTAAACAAGTCACATGACTCATTAAATATGTCATATAATTAAAAATAGACATAGATAATCTTATTAGTTGCCACATAGTAGGTTTGTAGCCCTAAACTACAAATTGGTTTGTAATTAAACCTTGTCCGTGTCAGTATCATTTTCCTCATGCTGATAATTTTTCTTGCCGTTAAGGTAGCACAGTATAAACGAAATAGTGATTGCATATTTTCTTACCAATATCAATTAAAAGCTTTTAAATGACATCACATACCCGTCTACAAAGACATGCAAGTTAAACCACAATCCTTCCCCTCACCTTTTAGTACCATGCCCCAAATAGTTTTCATGGAAAAAAACCATGAGACCTATGACTTCGGAGCAATTCCACCACCCAAAAAGGGAAGTGGAGCATTTCTTAATCAAATTAATGGTAATTACATCAGTGCATACTTTGGTGGGGGGATAGTGCAGACTTGTAACCCAAAAAAGGAAACAGTTTTTGGAACAAAACTTTAAAGCTAACTTGGCCATTATAAAACACCAACCCATGACTATCGTCAACAAAACAAGCATTGAACATCGGACAGTGATCATGCAACTCGCACCAAGACTCACTAACAAATGAAAACAATCTAAGCTGTCAATTACAAACTCAGGGATTGAGATACTAATGCCACTAATATCTAGAGTGACTATGACTATCGTATGGGAATAAAACAATCCTGTAACAAATTTTCATGTTCCCGCAAGCATAGCACCGGATCAAAAACCAAAACAAAACCTCAACAGGTACCCATTAAAGATACAACAATCCAAAAGACACCACATATTTGCGGCTACATGGCATTGACAGGCTGAGAGAGCGCATTTCTTTGAGTTTTACACCTGCAGATGACAAGGCTTCCAATATTGAGTCCAACACTTAAAATTAAATGAATAGAACAACCCCCCCCCCCTATTTCTCTTCTTTTTCCCTAACAAAAAGAAATGAAAATGTAATCATGCAGACATAGAAATCTACATGTCATGAAGACATAAAATGCCTAAAAAAATTTTAACAGGCTGCATTTCTTTGTCACTATATTAACAAATGTCTAAAAATTAACAACTGCCTTTCTTCTGATAGGTATATAGTTAAATGGAAATGAGGATATAAAAACTAAAACTTTGTAAAATTTTCTTTGTAAGATAAATGTTAAAATATGAGTTACCTGAAGGTGTCTTGAAATTATAACAAAAAAGTGGGGGAGGGGGGAAGCTAGATATCCAAGAATTCACTTTGTTCAAAAGACCACAAAATAGAGGGTGCCAGGTATCTAACTATTTTAAGACAAGAACTATTTCATGTATAGCTTTTACAGATCATTTCATGCATACAAAATAAGATGCAATAATTTCACTGGGGAGTCATACTATTGCAAAACCAGTCAATAGATCCACAGCAGCCAGAATCCATGTATAACTTCACAGGTTCAAGGTTACTAACCTATTGCATTGTAACCGGGATGCATAATTATGGTTGTTGCAATTTGTGCACATCCAATCCCCATCACGCCATTGTTTTGCTCTGCTCGGCGAAGAGAATAAAAGTATTAAAATCTTGATCACAAGAGAATTTGTAGACTTCCAACACTATGATAAAGAGTATGTGCTAGATTGACCTATAGGCCAAGTAGTCCTAGATACATGGTGTGCCTATGTAAAAGGAGGAATCCAATAAAATAAATTACCCTTTTCCAAGCAGAGTAGGTGTAGTTGCTTGCTGTGGAAACGGCATGGGCACTGGCAAATTCGAAGCAGTAAAATTTGGAGCAGTACCTGAGCTTACATTGGGGTAGGGAGCATAGAATCTGTTATTTGGGTCAGCACTGGTCCCAACCATTTGCTCAAAAACTGGGTATGATTGCAACTGCCCATTTGTCTGTCATTCAACGAAAAGGAAAACCAAATTGTTATATCAAACCCATGTTAAAACAACAATGCATTGATCTAAATGCCATGCAACAAAAAGAATCCTTACTTGTCCTATATTCAATCTCTTGTTATCCCAGTCATGCACAAACTCGTCTGATGCTAATCGCTTTGTTCCAAGTGCTTTGCATCCAAAAAGAGGAAGATAACATAATCAGTTACGGATTAACTCATTCCATAAATGTAGTAACCAAACAACAAATCCTTCATAGAATCTTCGTTTTTCAAATCACCCCTCTTTTTAGGAAAAGAATCCTCTCCATTTGCTTTTGAAATGGATAGGGTCCATTTTAAAGTGAAGATTTAATATATCACACATCTAAAGGTGAATATAATGCCCTGTGATTTAAAATCAATTATCATTCCTTATTAGGTGGAATGAAATTTTAAATGGCATGGTACCATAAAACTAAGTCTTCACCATAAAATGGACTCTCTCCATTTTGCAAAGAAAATGAAGAGGATCTTAATCCTTTTCTATAGGTAAATACAACTCACACTCTTTGGACCCAATACTTCACCCTCCACCCCTAGTTTATAGAAGATACCATTTAGTCCAAAGCCATTGGTTTAGAGAGTTCAAATCACACAAGAAAGATAAATGAACCAAGATGGCCAACAAAGATAATACCAACTTATTTTTTACCAATTATTTGCAACACCCAATCACCATATTATAGCTGTTTTAAGAAATAAATAAATAAATACAGAAAACCTGTGGCCAAAAGCAACCAATAAACTAAACTCTTATCACTATGATGACCAAAAGAAAGTGTACCTGGTGGTAAAGCATTGCATTTTTTGCACTGGAAAATAGATCAAAGCAGGATCAGATACATAATGGTAACAGATAACAAGCATCTAAAATCTTATATGCAATCAATATGTAGAATAAAGTTTAATTCCAGGATTGTTCAAGTAGTGCAGTCATACCTGGGCACGTGAAGAGTAATTATGGAAGCCACAGGTGCATATCCAGTCACCATTGCGCCATCCTTTTGGAACTGTAAGAATCTGATTAGCAGGGTCTGGGTATGGAAGTCCAGAATTATGGTTACCACCTAAGGGCCAAGCTGAAGCAGGCTGAAGTCCATATTTATCAGACCCTCCTACAGACCAGTTGGTGCTCAAAGGATGTGCTTGCTGGGGAGCTCCATTGCCCATTAATCCAATATTCATATTTGGTTCTGGTACTCCTTGGGCCCTGGCAAAATAATGTGAATAAGTTGGGAGAGAAGCTCCAGGCATTGCAATAGCTGGCATTGCTGCTACCTCCTTCGGTTGCCCGCACTTTTTGCACTTTTCTCTTGATGCATAATTGTTGTTAGTGCAACCTATTGATCCATTTCCAAACACACCCAACCCACAATGCAGCAGAGGAGAAAGGAAGCCAAGTATACGCACACCACGCAGTCCATCCCATACCAAAATACACATACAAAAAACACAAACGACTCAACCTAATTGATAGCAAGTTCTGATCTCAACTTGACAAAAAGTTACAAATCAAATAGGCAAACAGCACAGCAGAAATGAACATGCTTTCACTTGATAAACAACTCCCCATGTATTAAAGATCCATCTCAAGAGTTAATGGCACGGATGAAAAAAAAAAGAAAAAAAAAAAGACCCCAGATATCACAAGACCATCATAAGAGACAGCATTGAAAAACAATTTTTATAATTCAAAAAATTCCCTTTAAATTCAGAACAACGACTCCGACAGTTAAAGAACTCACCTAATTGCAATCATTTTCAGCATATGTTTGTGATCTCAAATAACATGTAGAACAGTATGCTTACTGCACTATTTGCAAAAAGGCTACTTCATATGTGATTGCAAATCACATCAGAGCAATGTGAGACTGATCCTTCCCCACAGAAAAAAAAAAATGCTAATAACAACAATTGACCAACCAATTCCCAACATAATGGCATGTTTAACATCAAAGTACACAGCTGTTCCAGATTCTGTCTGTGATACTGTCCATACATATCTTCCTGATCATACCAAACACACTTTTCAGTGGTTAGGGTGTTTCAGTTCCAAGCTCCAGCATACCAAACAATAATCTTTCATTTCTTTGCCAGTAAATTGAGAAAAGTAGGAGAAGACTAATATATTAAATTTAATGATATATCTTGTAATGAAAACTGGCACTCACTAAAAAAAATCCTAAATAGGCCTTCCACAGGCTTTAACCATTAAACCATTTGAACAAAGTATATCATATAGAGATCGAAAGTCGTAGCAAGCGAGCCTCCCTCACAATGTTAATAAAAGCATGCTTAAAGAGCAAAGTGCCTAGCCTAAGTGTTTTTTGCATCTAAAGTGAAGCGCCTTCAGAAAAGTGCACCTAAGGTGCGCTTTATTGAGCTTTTTCAATATGCGCAAGGCGCAAAAAAGAGCGCTTCTTAATTTTTAAAAAAGAAAGAATCACTAATTAAATTTAACTGTTAGATTCAATGCTATTGATATGGGGCCTTGATTTGTTATACAAAGGCCAATCTTAGGGTGTGATACAATACACATAAGCCCACCCCCAATCCTTCATAACAAGTTCTAGAATAAGAAATTAAAAATATCAAAGGGACTGCACAATCTCACCACACAGAGTAGTTGACTGGGAGTGCTAGAGCTAATAGAGTTGAAGGAGAAAGATTCAACATGAGATCAAGTGTGAGGTAAATAGGGAGGGCAATGGGTTCAAGTTCTAGTTCACAACATACTCCTAATGAGGGAGAGGCCATTAATTTAAATGAATAAGATGAGGAAGATGATGAGGGTTACAAACCTTGTGATGACAATGATGATGGTCTTGGTTGGCACAACTTGGTGTTCTCCAAAGGAGACATCCATGTTCAAATCCCCCCTCCCCTCCCCCGACTATCGAATTATCAAAAAATACTTAATGTAGATTTTGTATACTTTAGGATTGCATTGCATTGGTTATGTTAGGCATACAAGTCACCACTTTGTACTTACCATTCTATTCCTTTTTTTGCTCCTTGCTTTTGGTTATATTTTGTGATGGGGAACATAACTAGAAGCCTTCTTTGAAGACTTATATGAGGCAAGGGAAAGTGGGTTCTAGTGCTCAAGCGTTAATTTGGGATGTTTCGGATGATGGAGAGCTCTCTTAGGAGTTAGGACTTTCCTTAGTTAATCTAAGTTGAATTGAGTCTTATCTTATTGTTTATTTTTGTATATTTGCTGCTGGATCAATTTTAATTAAGTGTTGCGCGAATAAGGGCAATCTGGGAATGTGCTGCCATAGGCTATACAAAAGGCACATGAGTCTTATCTTGTGTTTTGATTCCTTTTTCTATTTGGTTCATAAGTTCTTAAATACTTTTTCTTTATTATTAGTAGTACTATCCTTTCCAGGATTAGGTTATTTAGGAGCCCTAAATCCTAATCCTTCTAGAAAAGGATTTAGCAATAGCCTATATAAAGGCTTTATTGTAGTCAATAACATGTAGATATAGAGTGACTGAATTTAATAAAATGTCAGTAGCTTATTTTAGGCTTTGAGGGTGTGATTGCCTTTTCCTACCTAAGTGTAAATGCTTAGGAAAACATAGGTTTAATTGCCTAGTGCATATCTTGCTTTGTTTCTAGTTCTATTCACTGTTCTAACTTCTAACACCAAATAGCCATCAAAGTTCAAATTCATTCAAGATCCAATATTTGGTATTACTTAACACTACCTAAACCCTTAAACACTACACCCTATTCAAGAACCCTAATGTAGTGTTGAATTCTTAAAAATCCTACATCATTTTGATTCAACCATGTACTTCATTTTTATCACGGGTGTGTATATTTTGTAAAGCGCACACACACACACACACACACAAAAAAAAAAATGCTATAATTGAACTTTATATAATCAATTGATCACTTGATTGTCATATTGTCGATTAATAGTTGATTTCGAATTCACTACATTATTTTTTTTTTTAAATGTGCGCTTTACTTCAATCAGAAAGAGGCCTTTCCTCTTAAGCTCACATAAATTGTTAATTTGACATCCTACTACAAAGTCCAACAGAACATACTCCTAATACCCAAACCAAAACCAGCACAATCAATTCATCAAAAATATCTCAACCGTTCAATCACACAACTTCCCTAACTCATAAAAAAAATTCAAACAAATCTTCTTCACGACAATCTTCAATAAACCCTAAGACCTAACATATATAGCAAAAGCAATTCGAACAGGCAATGCGAAAAAAAATGTGAAAATATAGATATAGCGAGAAAGAAACAGATCGAAGAAACACAGTAAGAGATGAAGAAACTAACCGGTGCAGATCCAATCGCCAATACGAGGGAGCCACTTGGAGTCAGCAGGGGTTTTGTTATCAACGAGAAGACGCGGCTGCTTACATCTATTGCAGAAGGACCTGAAGGCGTAGTTCCTGTTCTTGCATCCACTGCACTCCCAATCCCCTTCTCTCCCTTCCCCCATTGCTTTCAAATTTCTATATCACTATATAACTAAATATCTCCAAGGAATGTATATATATATAGATATAGAGAGAGAGAAAGAGAGGTTTATAAAGTTTATTATGCTATGCCGAGCCAGTAAGCGATGATGATGGTTGTCTATGTTTTCAAGTTTGGTATAGACAATGTTTGGGGGGAGAGAGAGAGGGCTTTCCAAAGAGATACACCGGAGAATGTCTGCTCGCTGATAATTTTATATAGTATACTATATTTGCTTTTATTTACTGCGGCGCATACTGGATACTCATTCAGCAATCAATCAAGCAGAGACTAGTATAAAAAAGAAAAGAAAAGGACTCGCGGCCCTTGAGGAATGAACGAGGAGCCCTCCCTCGCTCCCTCTCTCTTTCTCACTCTCACACGTGCCTAACCCACGAGACTGATTAATCGGCTTGTTTGTAATCAAATTTGAATGGGCTATATCAAATCATTGTTCTCAATATTTCAATGTTTGCCACTGCTTGGGCTGGGCTTTTTACACGCCAGGGTGGAGACCTCTCTTTCAGTCTCTTTAGTAATATGTTATATCTATATCTATATTCATACAAGTGGCATCGTTTAAATTTCTGAAGTCATATATTGTTTAGATTTTTTTACCAAATGCTTTTAAATAAAAAAAGATAATAAAAATTTTTTGAAAATAAATTTCTTACAATTAAAAGACATCTTAAAAAAATATACTTTTCTAAGATTTTTTTTTTTTTTTAAAGAAAGAATAGATTAGTTCAATTTAATGATCAACACCATTTAAAAAAAAAAAAAAGACTTAAAACGTGTAAAATAATTCTCCTTTCCTGCCAAACATTTTTTTTTTTTAATTCGGATAATAACAACTTATATATATATATATATATATATATATATATAACAACGGATAATAACAACTTCT
This sequence comes from Fagus sylvatica, assembly GCA_907173295.1. Classification (NCBI taxonomy): domain Eukaryota; kingdom Viridiplantae; phylum Streptophyta; class Magnoliopsida; order Fagales; family Fagaceae; genus Fagus; species Fagus sylvatica. The sequence continues at coordinate 12,066,975 of OU015768.1, read as the reverse complement.
CAAGTGATACATTGTTTTAAAGAACTAAAATTGTTTAAATTTCCCAAATAAACCGTTTCTTAAGTGGTAAAACTATTCACGTATAAATTTAGTTAGTTAAAATTACACCGAAATTCTAAGCAATTATATATATATATATATATATATTAACCGAAATTATTCTCCTAATACAAAAAGACATCTTAACAAAATATAAGACATAAGCGTTTAAAATTCTCAACTGATACATTGTTTAAATTTTCCAAGTGATTTGATTTATTGTTTAAAATAAGTCTCTTACTACTACTAAAAGACATCTTATAAAAATATACTTCTCTAAGATTGGTTCTTTTTTTCATATTAGACTTCTTCCATAACTTAACGACTAAAAAACAAAAAACAAAATTTAATATAAGTCCAATTATAATTAATGACCAAACAAAATAAAATTTCATCCTAAAATTCTTTAAAACCAACTCCTAAACACAAACTTTTCTTTTAAAAAATAAAATAAAAAATTCATATTAGACTTCTTCCATAATTGAATGACAAAATAAAAAAATAAAAAAAATAAAAAAAGAAGAAGATTAGTCCAATAAAATTAATGACCAAACACAAATTAAAACATCGACCAAAAACAAGACTTTTAAAACAAAGTCCAATGGACATCTTTCTTGCTTATATCGTTTCAATTTTCATGTTTATTCTCGAATAGATTTTCTCAATAACGTTCTCATCTCTATATTATAAACTTGACTTCTCTCAATAGCGTTTCATGTGGGCTGTTAAGTTAACCGTTTCACTGTTAACAATTTTATAGTTTAATACATGTTTTTGGGTTTCTTCTTTTTCTTACTTTTGCTATTCTTTTGAGTGTTTTGAAAAATGAGTTTGCCATTGTTTTGGGTGGTGATGATGATGATGATTGTTTGGCAAAATTGTTCATGCTTATCCAATGGAATTTGAAAGGTTAGGCTTCATTTTTTTTTTTTTTTTTTTATACAAATGAGTAATGACATCAAAATTATACTTATTGCATTTAACTTTCCACAATTGAAAACATAATAAAGTTCGCAGTGAATGTTGTTGGTTCAAATACAGAGACAATATTACCTTATCAGTTTGAACATAACAGTTTTCACAAAATCTGAGTTGCAGTATCAAGAGAGCCCATGGGAAATGCTAGAAGTGGATCATCGTCAACCAATGGCCAATAGATGCAATGACCGAGCCGAGCATGTCATCCAAGTATTCCTACTCATAACCAAATCCTTTCCTTTTCGCATTGTTTAATCATAACAAGCTTTAAGAACTATACTTTTTTCTTCGATTTTGTCATCCCTTTGTGGTTTTTATACTTCAAATTCACACCTTCATTGCTTCATCTCATATTTTTGCTTCCCATGTAATTTTATCCCTTTTGTTGGATATTGTATTTTGCAGACCATGATGGTATTCTCCAAAGTTTTGATTATCCTCCTCTTGGTGCTCCACTCTTTCTCTCTCTACCTTTAAAAATAAAAAAATAAATCTTTGAAGAGTCTGCAGTAATTGTTGATTAGTGTACTAAATAGAAGGAGGAGAAGCAAAGCCATCAATGGTCATTGAAATATATGTGTTTTGTATGTCAATGTTTGATTTTGAGATTTCAAAATTATTTATTTTGAAGCAGAGTTGTTAATTCCATATCTTAACATTATGAGTTTTTTTTTTTTTTTACACGTATTTTTCTTTAGGAAATTGAAAAATGTGTTTGAGATAGATGGGGAATTGAAAAATGCATGTGTTTGAGATAGAGAGTTTGGTAATGGGATTTCAAAAGTTATGATTATTATGTCTACATGTTTTTTTTTTTAATTAACATAAAAAATTATAATTTTTCAGTTTGATTGGTGTATAATGAAAGCAATGTTGGGTAAAGAGTCCAGCCCACACATTAATGCTCATTGAATGAGCGTGTCCTTGAAGGTTACGTTTTTTGTCTTTTAGTTCAAATAGAATAGAAGACTTGGCTGAGGCGGTTTTTAACTATTGCTATTTAAGCAATACTTGTGAAGATCATTAAAGTGAGCTGCAATAGAGAATTGCGTGAGAGGTGCGCCGCAACCCTAAAAAGAAAGAAGAAAGCTAATGCCGCAATATTGAGAGAGCAAACCGCAATTGAGAATTGTGAAGAAGCAGTGAGTGTTTTTGAGTGTGTGTGAGAGCAAAGAAAAGCTAGGGAGATTTTTCTTTAGCTGTGAGACATACACAAAAGGGATTTGGGGTTTCCTCTAGAGAATTTGTTGAGTGTTAATTCCTAGAGAGATTATTATTGTATTTGGTGATGACCTCAAGTTAGGCATAAAACTTGAGAAGAACTATTGTAATTGAGTATTATAATAGTGGATTTATTCGAAGATTGTCCCGTGGTTTTTTCTCTTTAAGTAGAAAGGGTTTTCCACGTAAAATTGTTGTCTTGTGCTTGTTATTTATATTTCGCATCCCACAGGTTTTAGGAATAAGGTTTTATTCCCAACAAGTGGTATCAGAGCTTTGGTTTGAGTGGGAGCGATGACCGGAGAAGACGGAAAGACGTCAAGAATTGAGAAGTTTGATGGCACAGACTTTGGGTATTGGAAGATGCAGATTGAAGATTATCTCTATGGGAAGAAATTACACCTACCTCTTTTAGGGAAGAAACCTGATAAGATGGAAGATGCAGAATGGGCTCTTCTTGATAGACAGGTGCTTGGGAGTTATTAGATTAACTCTGTTAAGATCAGTTGCACACAATGTTGTGAAGGAGACGACCACAGTGGGTCTGATGACGGCTTTGTCTGGCATGTATGAAAAACCATCGGATAACAACAAGGTGCATCTGATGAAGAAATTGTTCAATTTGAAGATGGCTGAAGGTGCAGCTGTGGCGAAGCATCTGAATGAGTTCAATACAATCACAAATCAATTGTCTTCTGTGGAGATTGAATTTAATGATGAGATCCGCGTGTTGATTGTTTTGGCTTCTTTGCCAAACAGTTGGGAAGCCATGAGAATGGCAGTGAGCAATTCTGCAGGGAAAGGCAAACTCAAATATGATAATATTTGAGATTTGATCTTGAGCGAGGAAGTTCGCAGGAGAGATGCATGCATAGACAATGCAGAAGGTCAAGCTTTTGTCACAGAGAATAGAGGTAGAAGTAGAAATAAATGGCGTAATGATCAAGCTACGTTCAATGGCAGGTCAAAGTCAAGAGATAAATCTCAGCATACGGAGACTAGAGAATGTTTCCATTGTGGAAAAAAGGGCCACATAAGAATGAATTGTAGGCATTGGAGAAAAGAATAAACTGAAGATAAAGATCATAAGCATGACGATGAAAAGGGTACTACAGCTGTTGTGGATGATGAGGAAGTTGTAGTGCTCTCAGTTCAAGAGCAAAAGTGTGAGCATGTTGATAACATTAATGATGAGTAGGTTGTTGATTCGGTGGCTACCCACCATGTTGTTCGTACAAAAGAGTTGTTCACTACGTACAAAGTAGGAGACTTTGGTACTGTGAAGATGGGCAATACCAGTTACTCAAAGATTGTGGGAATTGGTGATGTGTGCATTAAAACCAATGTTGGTTTCACAGTGATGTTGAAGAACGTGCGACATGTTCCAGATTTATGCTTTAATTTGATCTCAACACCAGTTATGGATCGAGAGGGTTATTGTAACCACCTAGGCAATGGAAGATGGAAACTTGCCAAAGGACCTATGGTTGTTGCAAGAGGGCGTATCTGCTGCGGCTTGTACAGGACTCGTGTGAAGGCCTGTAAGAAGAAGTTCAATGCGGTTGGAACTATTGAGAAGACTCCACAGTCGAGAGTCAAGGTTAATTGTGTCACTCCTAAAAGAGTAAAGTTCTCTCTACCTGACAGTGCTACAGATGGAGGAGCGATATGTGATGATGATGAAGTGAAAGATTCTAAGGATCTTGAGCAGGGGGAGCGAGCTCCTACACTAGAGATGGTTGAGCCTCATGAGAAGAGGTCTATTGGAGAATGTCGAAAGGATAATTTCAAGAATTTATGGTCTTCTGATGAGGGGGAGCCAGAGAATTGGATTAAGGATATCCAAGGTGAAATTAATTCTTTGAGAATGAAAGGAATCGACATTGATATGGTTTTCTCACTTTTGGTGAAGATGTTGAAGAAGCTTGAGCTTCACGCCACCCCGACTGGCATGGATTCTAATTGATAAGTTGGATTGAAGATCTCCCTCAATAGTGGGCTGGAGGGGGAGATTGTTGGGTAAAGAGTCCAGCCCACACATTAATGCTCATTGAATGAGTGTGTCCTTGAAGGTTACGTTTTTTGTCTTCTAGTTCAAATAGAATAGAAGACTTAGCTGAGGCGGTTTTTAACTATTGCTATTTAAGCAATACTTGTGAAGATCATTAAAGTGAGCCGCAATAGAGAATTGCGTGAGAGGTGCGCCGCAACCCTAAAAAGAAAGAAGAAAGCTAGTGCCGCAATATTGAGAGAGCAATTATTGAGAGAGCAAACCCGCAATTGAGAATTGCGAAGAAGCAGTGAGTGTTTTTGAGTGTGTGTGAGAGCAAAGAAAAGCTAGAGAGATTTTTCTTTAGCTGTGAGACATACACAAAAGGGATTTGAGGTTTCCTCTAGAGAATTTGTTGAGTGTTAATTCCTAGAGAGATTATTATTGTATTTGGTGAGGACCTCAAGTTAGACATAAAACTTGAGAAGAACTATTGTAATTGAGTATTATAATAGTGGATTTATTCGGAAATTGTCCCGTGGTTTTTTCCCTTCAAGTAGAAAGGGTTTTCCACGTAAAATTGTTGTCTTGTGCTTGTTATTTATATTTCGCATCCCACAGGTTTTAGGAATAAGGTTTTATTCCCAACAAGCAAGATATTAATAGAAGAAAAAAAAAATTTGAAAACTCTATTAACAGTCAGTCCAGTGACTTGAAGATGTACAATCAGATGACGACAACATGATAATCCTACTAATAAAATTTCATTATAACTTTTAGGTACTATACCTACAAATTATCCTATTTTAAATTTTTTGCTATTAATAATAAATAAATGTACCTCGCGCAATGCGCGGGCTATAGGCTAGTTTTAACATTAAACTTAAATAAAATCTGATTTTAATTTTTTTTCTAAATGCTAAATTGTAAAAGCATCCCCCAATGATAATTAGAATAGCACTCCCTCTTAAGGTTTGACATAATCCCCAGTAGATTAGTCCTAATTCTATGTTAGACATCAATCAATCCTCAAAGAGCCGTAAGCAATAATCCCATTAGAATATATTCAACTCCATAAAAATACACAACATACCTAAGTCCTAACTCCAAGGAATCCCACAACTCTTTTGCGGTCTGAATTGGACTATACATATTGTAGAATGTGTTGTCCAACCCATTAAAAATGTAGTTTCTGCATAAAAAATTTGCATGTTTCCATTCGTCCATAATAACAACAACCTGCCTATCAGTCTCATTCTCATTGAGAATGAGCATCCTCTTATAGAAATATTCTATGATTCCGTAAACAACCATCAACAGAAAATGTAAAGTGTGTTACTGCATAAATTAAATAAAAGTAACAAATAAACTTGCTGACCATACGAAAACGGATTGGAAAAGTGTATAAGATTATGCTTTTAAGATAGATTTCACCCATCACAGTGGTTCTTATGAGAGTCTCTTGAGCTTTTTGCCAATAATGATATTTTTTGGACACAGAATAAACACTGTAATTTGTGTGCCTATCGAACTAAACTTGTGTGTTGCTCTCTTTAAATGGACTCATATGGGTGAAAAATGAAAACAAAAATTGAATTTGAATGCATGAGGAATGAAATATTTATTTGGAAAATGTTTACCAATTCAAAAAATGTGCAACTAAGTCAACTTCTCATTCACTCAACATTTTTGAAAAACTAACCAAATAATGTTATTCTCCTTATTGAAGTGAAGAGAATGCATCCCAACGCAAACCCACTTCAAAAGACGTGTAAGTACGACATTTATTTTGGCTCAAAGTTAAGCAAATACCCATTTTTTTGCGTATATATATAATTATGGTAGATAACAAAGATCCTTAACAACTTCCACATAGTTTCAGAGCTTGAGGTTGCCTGGACTTCTCACATATATTCTGCACAAGTCCATTGCTTCACACTTCACAATGTTTTGCAAATTCCTAAACCCATCATCCGAATTGAATATGAGGTAAGATTTTACTTCTATTGTTGGAAACTACAGTTGCCTTTTTCATGAGAGCACCAATCAAGTACCAAACAGAACCATATGGAGAATGGAGTCATTCATTTTACAAAAGATGTCCACAGATGCCCCGCAGAAATAGTAAGTAAATTCGTGCTAGCATTTCATTGTCAATTATACAGACATCAAGTTTTCCATTTTTCTAGGTCTCATACTCTCATTGTCCAAAAGTCAACACAACCTACATGTGACGTGATTACAACTGCTTGCCTTCCTTGCCTGCCCCTCTACTCTACTAGCACCTTGCATCATGGAACACTGGGAAGCATGGCCTTCAACCAGGTCAACCGCTTCTCACTTTTTAATGATATGAATGTTTTTCTCCAGCATGGGTTCTGAAACAAATCCAGAGCACCATTATAAATGCGGCGATCAACACCTTGCATCCCATTTATTATAACCATACAATGACTTGCTGAATATGGGTCATCAGTTTGAAGTGTTGCAGTTCCATTTGATTTCGAGACACAATTAACCTCCTTTGAATTCTCAGTTCCTTTATGATGTTTCTTGTTGGGACCTGAACCCAAAACCTGTGCCGAGTGGCGCTTGTTGCGTCTATCTGAAATGTTGGCATTGACATTCCCCCTTGAGTATCCAAGATCACCAATTCCAACGGCATACTCTCCAGTGGCCGTAGGCTTTGTAAAGATCGTGCATAGCTCTTCATAAATTGGACACCCCCATTTCCTGTATGGCTCAATCTCAGGATGCACCTGTGAGTTTCACAAGTTGAAATTTTGAAATGTAATTAATTAAACAGAAAAAGAATGTGTGAGAGAGAGATAACTCTAGCTCTTAAGAGATAAAAATATGCACCTCAATGTATTCTTTCCACACTGAATCATCAACATCCACCATCTTCCGACGATAATCCCAACCAAAGCCACCATGGTTATACAAAGGTTTAACAATGCGATATCGCTTTCTTAAAACAGCTAGGTGTTTTTTCAGTTCCATCTTATCAAAATTCAGACCTGTCTCCTGATTAAACTCTTTGCAGACATGGTCCCATGCCTCCTCATTAAAGCCAGTGGCACACACGTCCAGATGGTAGTTCATTTCCTCAATCAGCAATTCTACGAATATCTTCTCCAAGCGTGGTGGCCAGTTCGGCCTGGACCAAACATCCTCTGATTGCTCTTGACTTGTCTGATTATCAATCTAAACTAGGCAGGATTTTGCCCACATTTAGTTATCCAAAGCCAACATTGTATTAATTGAACAGGCCAACAAAGGGATGATACAAATACAATCCCATAATTATTGCATTTGCAACTCAAACGCTTGTGTGCTATCAACAAATTGCATAACAGTATGAAGTAAAATTTGAATGCAGGATACCATTTTGAGTAATATAGCGAAATACAAATTTATTGTACATTTCTTTGTCTTGTAAGTCAACCATAAGGCACCATGAATTGAAATGTTCATATTCGCTGATGCCATATACGATATATGCAGTGTAAAAATAAAATATTTAGAGAGAAATATTTAGTGCAAGCACAAATTTACGTGGTTCAGCCCAATGGCCTCATTCAAAAAAAAAAAAAAACCCTTGGTAAATTGTTGTTTTAAAGTGGAAGTTGACTTAGAAGAATCCATTGATTTCACTAAAATCAAAGACAACTAATGTTCCTTGATTTTAGTCAATCAAGGATACCAACATGTGCTAAATTAGATATGCATGATACACTAATATGCAAAACCATACATCTGACAGAGAAACCATGGCAAAACCAATAATGAAAATGTACAGTATACTGCCTAGTAACATTCAAAGTTTCAAACCACAGATATGTATGTCTATCGCAACTCATTGCTTGAAATAATAATTTCCAGGTTTATAAATGTTATGGTCAAATCAATGTAAAAACTAGCTAGGTCACCCTTGGCCTAACTTGTTAAAGGTTTGACTAGATTGCTTGGGGCCAAAATATCCAAACAGGATTACAAGCAGAGCATTAACATAGTATACCAATTATCAAACATGTAGAATACTGTGAAACATGGCACAACAAATGCATTTAATCATCGAGCCCAAAATTCTATGTGAGCATGCCCTAGCTTGTGAATCAAATAATCAAAGGCAAATTAGAGAATCAGAATCATCACCATGAAAAAAAAAAAAAAAAAAAAAAAAAAAAAAAAGGGAAAAAGTGAATGAAATTATAGATCTGTTTGTATTATATAGACAAAATATCAGGCACAGTAGACATGATTTGCAGCGTTATTTGTGGGAGCCAGTGACAAACCCTTTTTGAATCGGAGCCGGTCTTGCCTCGCTTTCTCGACGTTCTCTCTGGCATCTTTGGAAATTCTGAATTGAATACGAGCAAACCACGAACAGAGAAACAGAGAGTGTATTGCAAAGCGAAAGACTGGTTTAAGCTAAATGGAATTTATAATTTTAAAGTTTGATTTTTGAGTGGCAAATAATAAGGACGCGGGAAACGGATGCGCGGGATTGCAAAAACTCCAAAAAAAAAAAAAAAATGGGGAGTATGAGGCACGTAGAAGTTAGAAATTAAAATGATAATAAATACAGGGGAAAAATAAATATTTAAGTACAGTGATCTGCTTGTTAGTTTTTTTTTTTTTTTTTTTCAAAACACCCCCCCCTTTTTTTTTAATCAGTTATAAATTTCATTCGTAATAATTAAATTTAAAGTAAAAATAAGAAGATAATTCTTCTAACCAAACAACAATAGCAAAAATACTAAAAGGAAAAATTGTAAATAGACTGAACAACTCAATTTCCAATCTTTGAAACTACAAACAATTCTCACTTTTGACAATGTTGTAAAAAAAATTTGGGGAAGATAATATTGGAACATTACAAAATTCTACGGAGATTCAATTAGTATTATTTTTAGACTAAAGTCAACTTTTGGTCTCATAATTTAGGAGTAATTTTCATTTTGACTCCCTAATTTAAAAAAATTTCATTTTGACCCCTTAACTCTGTTTAGCTATCGAATTGTCCATTCTGTTCATCTCAGTAAGAAACCCCCCGTTAAGTGCCTAGTTGAAGAGCTAACATGTCATTCTAATGTGGCTATATTTGACACGTCATCAAAAAGAAAAAAAATATATAAATAAATAAAGAAAAATATGCATTTGAGAGCACTGTGTAAACCTTAAACCGAAATGGAAAACCGGCAATCATCTCCCAAAAACAAAACTCGATCCCCCCAGCTCTCCACCTCCACCCACCTTTTCCCCAGCTAATCCAACTTGTAAACCTTAAACCACAGCAGGTAATTGCAAATAGCCCAAGAAAAAAAAATGTTAGAAGTAATCGATTATTGAACTTTCGTTTTTAGTTATTTGAATTGAATTATAATGGTAGCTGAGGTGGCCGAAGAAACAAAGTCCAAGGGCTGGTTTTGGTGGTTAATTGTGTTAGTGATTGGAGCTCTGGTTGTTATAGCAGCTACACTCACTATATTAAGAAATTTTCATCACTCAGCTAAGCCAGCTCCAATCTCTGGCACCATTGTTGAAAAATACGCCAACGCTCTCGAACTCGCTTTGCAATTCTTCGACGTTCAAAAATGTACACAATTCAGTCACATTCACACGGTCACACCCTATTGATCTTAAGTTGAATGTTGTGAATTAATTAATGAATATTTTTTTGTTGTTGTTGCAGCTGGTAAGTTGGTGAATAATAGGATTGCATGGAGAGGGGACTCGGGGTTAAGAGATGGGAGTGAGGAAAATGTGGATTTATCGAAAGGAATGTACGATGCAGGTGATCTCATTAAGTTTGGATTTCCCATGGCTTTTACAGCAACCGTGTTATCATGGGCGATTCTTGAATACGGATATCAAATGAATGCGGTGAAGCAATTGGGACATGCTCAGGACTCGCTTAAGTGGATCACTGATTATCTCATCAATGCTCATCCTTCTGCAAATGTGCTCTATGTTCAGGTTTCCAAGTTGATAGTTTGATAAATGATAATATGCTGTTTCATTTTATATATAGAGCTACAAAATTTTAGAGATTAGTTAGTGAATTTAGCAACCTTCGAAGGATTTCAAATCTTTCTCGTATTTTCTTAGTCATGGAGGATCCATATTCAAAGTTTAAGTACTGTATTGTTAGGATTTACCCTTGTTGTTATGTTTTAACAAGCTTGCAAGATTGATTGTTAATTATAGGTCTTGTTTTTTTTTTTTTTTTTTTTGTGTGTAAATGTATATATGTGTTACAAAGATTAATCCTTTCATCATTACACATTATGTTTTTGTATTATGTGGCCAATCTCAATTAGTCTGTTGAGGATTCATAACCGAACTTAAAGTTTTGAGATTAAGGTTTTTTTGTTTTTGTTGTTGTTAGTATAGTCTGATAAGCTGAATTAATATTGGGAAAAAGGTTTATTTTCAGTTTTCTAAAAAAATTTGTGTAATATACCAACCATTTGCCATAAAATGCCTGTATAAGAAGGAATTCTCGTCTAAATTGTTTTGTGTCTACATTTTTTTGTGGTTGAAGGTGGGTGATCCTGAACTGGACCACAAATGTTGGGAAAGGCCTGAAGCCATGACTGAGAAAAGGCCTCTTGTGCAGGTTAACATGTCATTCCCAGGAACAGAAGTTGCAGCAGAAACTGCAGCAGCTATGGCATCAGCATCTATGGTTTTCAAGAAAATCAATTTCACTTATTCTAGTACGCTCCTTGTGCATGCCCAGCAGCTGTTTATTTTCGCTGATACATACCGAGGTTCATACAGTGTCAGCATCCCCCAAGTGCAGGAATATTACAACTCCACAGGATATGGAGATGAACTCTTGTGGGCAGCTACCTGGCTCTATCATGCAACTGGAAACCAATTATACCTCAAATATGTAACTGAACAAAATGGGAAAGAATTTGCTAGCTGGGGAAGTCCGACTTGGTTTAGTTGGGTTTACAAGCATGCTGGAACTCAGGCATATTTTATGACTCAGTGCTTTTATTGTTTCAATCTAGTTTTTAATTAAGTACTTTTTCTTTTAGATAATGCATAGGCTAATATCAAAATTACTATAGCTTGACTATAGCTTCTTTTTGTTCCATTACTACCTATCAGCTTGAGTTGTGAATCTTCCTAATATGTTGTTTATTACTTATTAGAGCACTCTTTGAGACCATACTAACCCCTGTATGATACTATTCATAACATAATATTGACTCAATCTACTGTTTAATTTTGTATATTGGGCGGTGTGTTAAGAAGAGAGAAGGTAGCTCAAAGTTGTAATGTCGTCATGGGTGTTTTGGAATTTAAAACATGATGCATCTAGTGCTAGGCTGCTAGCTGACCTGAAATAGTTGAATAAAGTGAACCTACCTCTGCTGATATTTTTGCAATTTTGAGCAGGTTCTCCTCTACAGGGTAAATTTCTTTGGAACAAAAGATGTGTCAATTCCTGAGAATCTTGATCTCCAGCTGTACAGGGAATCTGCTGAGGCCATTATGTGTGCACTACTACCAGATTCACCGACAGCCACTTCAAGCAGAACAGAAAGTAATTTGTCTTTCTCATATATATGCATATGTGTGTGTCCTAAGACCATGGATATGCTGTAAAGTTGTTATTTTTCTATTCTGGTGTGCTGGTCTTTATGTGTGGGATTATTGAAGAAATAACCAAAAAGGTTGAACCACTTAGTAAGCCTTTTTTCCCCAAAAGAAGAGGGAAATACGAAATTTGAACCAAGAATCTACTTAATAATCCTTTAAGGTACATTCAAAAGATTGTTTGGTGGCGGGTACCAGTTAATCTGGTTAAAGAATCTGGCATATTCACTAGTGAAGGTTCTACTATTTTCTTTTTATATTCTTTGTTTATTTTTTTATGTACAAAGAGCTATTAATCAAACACCTGAAAAATTAGCATAGGACAATCGACAATGTGGATCTCCTTCTTGAAGGGCTTCCTATATTTTAAATCACCTTGCTTTTCTTGCAAGCTATGTTACACTCAAATAGCACTGATGTTTAATGAATCATGTAGCCTTCTGGTTTGATAGATAGCACTATTGATTTCACATGCATCTTGAACTCAGTCTTAATTTTTGGATTGGAACCTCTGCTTCTAAAGTAGGTGGTCTGATATGGTTGAAAAAGTGGAACTCACTGCAGCATCCGGTGGCATCTGCATTTCTAGCTGTTCTTTATAGTGATTACATGCTTACCTCCCAGACTGAAACTCTATATTGCAATGGTAAATCCTACAAGCCGGAAGATCTTCGCAAATTTGCCATTTCTCAGGCATGCAATTTGTTGGAATAAGGTGCAATGATTTTGCATCATTACTCGGGCTGGATTCATAATTCAATGTGTTCCTACTGTGAATTCCCAAAACATCCTGCCTTGCGTTGTCTATGGTATAGTTTATCCCTAAACATATACTAAGAAAATGGAATTTTATTGAGTCCAATACTTTCTTATAGTGCTTTTAAGCATGTCCTTAAGGTCTCTAGAGAGAATTATACAACATTTATATTACTACTCTTCTTTGCATTGCTCCGGACCTAGCAAGATGTAAACAACATACGTAGTACTTCACTTTTCTGTATTGCTCCTGACCCTGTTTCAAATACCAGATTATGTGTTGGGCGAAAATCCGATGAAGATGAGCCATCTTGTTGGATATGGGACTAGCTACCCTCAACATGTACACCACAGGGGATCTTCAATTCCTGTTGATTCTACCACTGGTTGCAGCGATGGGTTTAAGTGGCTTAACTCTTCCAATCCCAATCCAAATGTAGCTGTTGGAGCACTAGTGGGCGGGCCTTTCTTCAATGAGACCTATATTGATTCCCGAAATAACTCAATGCAAAGTGAACCAACCACCTACAACAGTGCTCTTATTATTGCCCTCCTCTCTAGCTTGATAACCAGTTCTTCAGTGGTACGATCTTTTGCATAAAAGAGTATATTATATCACTCCATGTTGTACCATGTGTAAGAAACCTATTTCTGTTCCAGAATGAGCATACCATGTACAGGATCTTCTATGTACTTATTAATAGCCCCTGGTAGTGCTTAATTTCTACACTAATTTTTTCTAGGAACAGTAAATGGGGCTCAGTTTAGTTTTTTCTTAGTGTACATATAAGCTGAAAAGAGTATTATGATGATAATGTAAACAAAAATAAGAAGACCTGGTGTAAGTAAGGTGCCTGTTGCAGTCAAATTATACATAACAGGAACTGGAAGCAGATGAGTGTAGGCTCACATAGATGGATAAACAAATTTCTGTAATATATTATTTGTGTTTGAGATTATTTTAATTTCACAGATCAATGCAGATATTGATGTGATGACTAGATTATGATAACCTTTCTCAAGCGTCAATGAATGTCTTGTTGGTGATTTGACTGTGTTTAAGGGAATGTGATTTGGTCTTGCCTCAATCAAGAGGAGTTTCAATTAATTGATACTAATTCTGCTAATCTGTGCTACGTTGATTATCGAGAGGAGAATGCTAAGTAACAATTATCAATAGAAAGTAAATGGATGCAATTCCAGAGATATACTAATTATGAGTTTGCAATGAAGTTAAAAAAATCAAAGCTTCACCAAACTATAATGCTAATAGGCTATGTCGATAGAAAACAGTAAATTGCATTTAAAGTATTAAACTAAAAAATTGCATGATCTACTAGATTAACAACCACTAATTGCTATGAATCTAATAAAGCTTCATAAACTTAAAAAGATGATTACAAGCATACTTACTTGCATCAACGACTTCTTGTGATCTTAAGAAACTAGAAAATAAGGAGCATAACAAAAGATAAGTTTCTGAAGAAACGAATGTGTGAGATATAAATATGAATGTAATATAAATCCAAATAAACGAGAAAAAAAAAAAAAAAAAAAAAATCCAAAGTTCAAGATCCTCGTTCTCTCTTCCTTATCTTTCTTTCCATTCTTAGTCGATTTTTAAATTTTTGCTTGAGTATTATTTTGTTTGGTTGTCGAGAAAACAAAGCAAAAGGTTTTTATTTTTATTTTTTTATTTGAGTTTGAAGTTAAGATGATCAGTCTGTTTGGTATGTAACATTAATTAATGAAAAAATTAAAATGTCAAGGGCTACTGGCTACTGGAGAAAGACTAAAAACTAAAATGTGAAAAATGTTCATGAATAAAAGAAGAAAAAGAAAAGGAAAGATTATATATATAGTTTGACTATTAAAATTTATGTCGATTTGAGTTGAGGTGATACTTAACAGACACCTTAGCAAGAAATATTGACGGAACCTTATCCATATTTTAAAATCTTAGAGGACAAAATCAAAATTACTTCAAACTATAAGGGTGTAAATTGTAATTTAGTATAAATAAAAAGTCAATAAGAGAATTTTAGAGAATAAATGTAACTAATTTATTTATAGAAGATCAAATATAATTTGGAATAAATAAAAGGTCAATAAGAGATTTTTTTAGAGAATATTTTAATTTGGGTTACTTTTATTAAAAAAAAAATGAAGAATTCTAATTAGTTTAAACTAGTATAATTCAAAATTATTTGTAACTCTAAAATTCAAATTAATAAAAATATATATTAAAATGATTATGGTGAAAAATATGGGTTTTCTAAATTTTGTGACAATGCTATAAGAAGTCTTTTATTATAAATTATATAAAAAATATATATAATTGAAAACATTTGACTTTTTATTGATCTCATAATATTATGCACATAAGCTTTTGAGACTACACAAATTTTCATCCCATCGATTTTTATATTATAAATTTTTTTACTGATTTTCATGCGACAAGCCTTTAATCATTTTTTTTTTTTTTTTTTTTTTTAAAGATTATCATGATTTTATTAAACTTGGACTTATGAGATTGGTTATTATGATTTTTTTTAATATATTATCAAGATTTTATTAAATCAATTTAAAAAAAAAAAAATCATTTCAAGTTTGATCTAAACTAGAACTCTTATCCTTATTTTAAAACAAGAGACAACCAAATTTATCATATAATTCATATATATTTTTTGATAAAAAAATTTCGCATTGCACGATTTAGCGACTAATTATATATAAAACTGTAATTAAAAAGTACCCCCAAACTTGCTCAGATTCATCTCTAAGCATTATAGTATACATGACCAAAATGTATTGTTGATCCTTAAAATTTACTTATTGAGCACTATTAGTTCATGAAGTTTGAAATGAGCATTATTAGTTATTAAAGTTTAAAAAATGAGCGATCTTGGTCATTCCATCTAATTTCGTTAGTTTGCTTGTCTATATGGCTAACAGAAAAAATGATGTGGTATATTTTAGATGATGTGGCATAAGAACAAAACCAAGGCATCTCAATCTCCATCGCCATGTATGGGTGTCTCCAGGGGTGGGGCTTGCAGCTTCCCGTGGTGTTGGCGGTTGTGGAGGGTTAGAGGTGGATGTCTGTGGTTTGGAAAAGAAATGGGAAGGGGAAGTGAATCTGTTTGGGATTGTAAGCGGTCAGGTATTGGATCTAAAGGTCGTCTATTTGGACAGTTTGCTTTGGTGTAGTTTTTAATTTAAAAACAACCTGACACATCATCTAAAATATACCACATCATTTTTTGTTAGCCATGTAGGAAAGCAAACTAACAGAATTGGATAGAATGACTAATAACTCTTATTTTTTAAATGTCAGATATCAATAGTGCTCATTTCAAAATTCAGAAATCAATAATGCTTAAGTAAACTTTAAGGACCAATAATATATTAATTTAAAAACAATATGATACATCATCTAAAATATACCATATCATTTTTTTATTAGCCATGTAGGCATAACGAAATTAGATGAAATAACCAATAATGCTTATTTTTTAAATTTTAAGGACCAATAGTGCTTATTTCAAACTTCAAAACTTAATAATGCTGAAGTAAATTTTAAGAACTAATTATATATTTTCCACCCTATGCATTGAACTGATTGAAGTTTGAACACGGAAAAGAAAAAAAAAAAAAAAAAAAAATTATACATTGAACATTACGTGTCACTGTGTAATTTCGTAATCGCCTTTATACAGACTGAAAAAAGAAAAGAAAAGAAAAAACAAATATGGAAGAGGAAGAAAAAGGAAAAGGAAAAGAAATAGTATAGACAAAGAAGCACCTGCCCAGCCCAGCTGCCTTCCCTCACATTCTTGTTGTTTTTTCCTTTTTTCTTGATTTTACAAGATCGACGCGTGTTAGACTCAGACTAACACCAACACCAACACCACCACCTTCCATCGTCACCGTCATCGTCATCGTCAGCCTTTCCTCTGATCACAACTCACAAGGTGTCCTTTTCTTCTCTCACAATAATTCTTTTACTTTCTCCACATAATTCCATCACAAGCTCCGCTTTGTCTTTTTGAATTGCCCTCCCTCCCTTGTCTTGTTCTCTTTTTATTTGGTTTTGTCCGTTTGCTTTTAGGGTTAGGGTTTGATTAAGATCGTAATTGTGCTTTTTTGAAGATTGAGTTTCTTGATGGGTTATGTCGTATTTTAGGGTTTATGGGTTATCCTTCTCTGTGTTATCACTTTTGGTTTTGTTGGTTCACTTGGTAAAATGAATTTCTCATCTTTAACTGGGAATGGCTTTAGATTTGCGAATTATATGTTGCATTTTATTTTATTTCAGCGATGGCCTGCTTGTCAATGATGAATTTGAGCTGATTAGTCATAATTAAGTAAAAACAGTAACTTTGAGAATAAAAGCTGTAGTTATTGGTTAAAATTCTTAGCTGGTTTTTGTATAATACAAAGAGGTGTAGTTTAGATGTGTGAGAAGGTGGTAGTTTGAGTGGGATTCACCCATATTAAATTTTGAGTTAAATAAGTGGCATTTGCGCCAATGAGCTCTAGCTCAGATGACACCTCCTTCTCTTGTAAAAGCAAGGTGGAGGGTGAAGTCATGGGTTCCAGATCCACGGGGTGCGTGTGTAATTACCAATCAGGAAAAAAAGAGAAGTGTCATTTACAGTCTTGAAGCAACTTATTCTGATCTATTATGCGTGTAATATGTTTATTCTTTAGCATATATTGGTTATAAAACTTTTTAGAATTTTTAAGAGGTGTATGATGCAGTCATTTTGAAGCTTGCGAGCATTGTAAATATGTAGATAATGTATTTGTAAGGGCTCATTGTAAGAATTATGATTGTTTGGTTGAAGTGGTTGAATGCTCAGTGTGGATAAGCTTAAATTTTCCAGAATAGGTGTATAGGTACATTTCGAATGTTTTTACAAGATAAGATATCCCCGTCAAGGGTGATTGCCTTTGGATTACCTAACAATTGGTTTTGGTGGGTGGGGTTAGTTGTCTGTAGGAGTTTGATAGCATTGAGGATTGTTGTATAGTATACCCTGCGACATGCAAATATCTGAGTGAAGTTATCCTATGTTATTGAAAAAAAAAAAGAAGAAATTATGCCTTCAATTATTCATCCAAAAAAAGAAGGAAGGAAGAAAGATATGCCTTCTTTTGCAAGATGGAAACTTTGTTGCATGGTGTTCAACCTATTAGGATTTAGGAATTAGGACCCTTTTCTGCTTCATCTTGCTTGGTTAGCTGGCTTGTTGTTAACAATTGTGTCTGAGCTTCATATTGCATTGTTCTTATTATTATTTTCTGCAAGAATGCTATAAGAACCTCCATGTAGTCAGTCATTGAAGTTCTCATGTTCATTTCTGCATAATGTTGTCAGGGGATGGCAGCTGAGAATGATGTTGACTTGTCAAATTTGAAGTCTCAGCTAAGCCAAACAAATGAAGTGTGGAAGCAGGAGATGGAAAGGAGCCAATCCCAAGTGGATGTCTTGCAAGCAAAACTTATGGAGGTAAAGGTTTGTATACAGGGGTCTGAGGAAGATGCTAAGGAGGAGTTAGAAGTTCTTTGGCGGAGAGTTAAAACTACAGGTGACGTTGTTAACCTACTTGAAATCAAAGGCACAACTCATGGTTGTTCCCCATTTAGCCCATACATCATGTGGCATCAAACAATTAGAAGGGGTAGGATTTATTGACAAAAATGGTACACCATTGTCTGATTGGTCTAGGAATCTTGATCTTTCTTCATTTGACGGTCCAAATGAAGAACAATTGATTGGAATTAGTAGGAAACATGGTCCACTGGATGAACAAGATGCAGCTTACACTGATGAAATACTCAAGTCTGTGCAGATGGTTACAGATGTAATGGAAGCTCTTGTTAAAAGGGTTGTATTGGCAGAATCTGAAACTGCAATTGAGAAGGAGAAGGTAACTTTTGGCCAAGAAGAAATTAAACGGAAGTCAATCCAAATTGAGAACATGTCTTTGAAGTTAGAGGAGATGGAACGTTTTGCTTTAGGTACAAACAGCATACTTAATGAAATGCGACAGAGAGTTGAGGATTTGGTTGATGAGACATCTCGACAGAGGCAGCGAGCTGCAGAAAATGAACAGGAGCTTTGTCGTGTGAAGCAGGATTTTGAGTCTCTGAAATCATATGTTAGTAGTCTCATCACTGTAAGAGAAACACTTCTTTCATCAGAGAAGCAGTTCCAAACTATTGAGAGGCTGTTTGAACGGTTAGTATGCTTTTAGAACATTTTTTTTAATAAAAAAATTGGTATGTTTTTAGGTACCTTCAATGTATACGATGCTTTAATACATTCTTTCGTGATTGTCAAGAATTTGCTTCATATTTTTTGGTTGGTTGTGCTAAGTGCTTCATTACACTTTCTTAGGCATTCCTGCGCTTCATAGCTTTCCTTTGTTTTGTTGATGCTTGCATCTTATATGATTCTGTCTTGTGTAATTTTGCACTAATAATTGTCCAGATTTTGGAACTTCTGGAGCTATTTAGCTGGTAATCAAATGAAATAATGAGTGAGATTGGTACTGTTAGATGATATGATTAGTGCCAAATAGATAATTTGTGAGATTAGTACTGTTAGATAATTTGTCTCATATTAGTGCGCTACAATGTCAAGGTGATTAAACTGATTTCTTAGTTGGAGAGGCATCTCTTTGGTTTCAAAAAATCACTTAAGCTTTCCAGATTTTGGAATTTCTGGAGCTATTTGGCAGGTAATAAATGAAAAAATGTGTTAGATTGGTACTGTTAGATAATATCATTAGTTCTTTATGATGACCATTTAGAAACTAGCTTCTTTATGGGTTTTTTGGCTTCTTCATTTTCATGACCAGGTAGACATCATACTCGCACAATAATGCATCGAAATATTAGCACTTAATCATAACTCTTTGATTTGAAGGAGAATTTCATCCCACAAACATGAAAGCACTCCTTATGCTGTATATTTCTTTCTGTTGTTTTCTATTAGCTACTAGCAAATTTTTACTGAATCAATATCACTGTTCACTTTGTGTTTGAGAAGAGGTGGCTGGAATATATTGTGTATTCCAGCCACCATTTCCCTTCATCTCTTCTCTCCTCTCTTCCCATCGAAACATTTAGGAAAACAGGTTGCTAGATATTCTGTTTGACTGCTTTTAATTGTCTATCAAATTAAAAGTTTGACAAAGGTTGTTAAACTCTGTTTAAATCTTGGAGAAGTTGAAAGAAAGGGAATAATATCATAAAAATTATTAATGAATAATGTTGACTGGAAACCAGTCTAACATTCTGAGTTGCAACTCAGAAAACTTTTAAGTAACGAAAAGAAAATTGTAAAGAGACATGAAAATGAAGTTAATTTGTTAAGCAGAAATTAATTTTTCTCTCCTTTCCATCTGCTTTCCCTAGATCCAGACAGACCATATTTTGGTTGAGATCAGACTTGAAAGTTTAGGATCAGTTTATAATATTTGATGAAATTCTGTTTACATGTCACTGGTGATACAGTGAAGGAGTGTGAATGGGCCTTTGGGATGTAGAAATTAGTGGTTCAAGCTTTTTGCCTTTCAAGTGGAGGAAAATATACAGTTGCTTGTTTATAGAGTTGGATCATATCTCAATTTAGGGCCCAACCTTTAGGCTCAGCAAGCTTGTTATCTTTGACTGGCATGGAAAATTTGTCTCCCTTTGATCATGCCAGCGATTTGCATTGTCTGTGTAGTTAATTCAATTTTCAATTCCTTGTCATAGTAGAAATTCTTATCCTAGGTAGATTTATTTTTGGTGGTGCTGTTAACTGATGTTGCCATGAAGCAGGCTAGTTGCAAAGACAACACAGTTAGAGGGTGAGAAGATCCAGAAAGAGGTTGAAGTGCAGAAACTTATGGAAGAGAATGTGAGGTTGAGTGCTCTTCTTGACAAGAAAGAGGCTCAGCTTTTGGCCATGAATGAACAGTGCAAGGTAATGGCCTTGAGTGCTTCGAATATCTAATTTGCTAGGCTGCTGTTGTTCGACTGCCTGTGGGCTTGCTGTGCAAGGTGGTTTGATTCATCCCCTCCTGCTG
Source organism: Fagus sylvatica (assembly GCA_907173295.1). Lineage (NCBI taxonomy): Eukaryota > Viridiplantae > Streptophyta > Magnoliopsida > Fagales > Fagaceae > Fagus > Fagus sylvatica. The sequence continues at coordinate 12,046,287 of OU015768.1, read as the reverse complement.
ACCTACCATGGACTCTGGAAATTAGCAGCACTGGATTGGAGATCTTTCTGGGATCCTTTATTCCAAATGTAACATTGTGAAAAGGCCTGTGAACTTTGCATCCAGTGCTCTAGTTTTATTATTTGGTGCTGCGCACTGTTGTTGAATTGAACCCGGAAAGTACTTTTAATTGGAAAGCGAACTTGGTGTTGTGTTCATCAAGTAGCCAAGATGTACTAGAATTAATGCTGTAAATGGTTGTGAATCTTGTGATCTCAGTTTGTACTTCAACCCTGCATTGCGAATCTATCAGCTTGATATTGGCTGAACCGATTTTAATATAAACCATCGTTACTTTGTTTCAGTGTTTGACTCTTCTTTGCCGGACTTCAATTAAAGGGGTCACCAACCCCCCAAAGCCGTTGACCTAATAATAGTGTTGGTGTTTTGCTTTATTTTTTATTTTTAAGCTCCCTATTTTTTACTCACAATTATCAAACTGCCTTATATTCTTTCCTTGGTACCATTGGATTGGGTGGGTGCCTCCTAGGAGTTTGTTTTGTTGGGTTGGGTTTATCAAACTGCCTTATTTGATTCTTTCCTTGGTGCCATTGGATTGGGTGGGTGCGTCCTAAGAGTTTGTCTTGTTGGGTTGGGTTAAAACTTAATATTCGGGAAAATTGCACTTTTTTCCTTTTAAGTATAGGGCAGTTGCAAAAGTTTCCATTTAGTTTAACGCATAGTAGTTCTCACTTATAACTTTTTATAACAAACAATTTGTCCCCTCTGTTAATATTTTCATCCAGTTTACAATTTTTTTATTTTTTTAAAAGACTATTTTCTTTCATTTCTACCACAACAACTTAAATTCTTTGGGCTAGTTGACAAAAATAGAAAGAGCTTGCAGTGTTATTGCTGTGGCACCAGCCTGACAAGTTACAACTACTATTCCTAGATTCCTAAGTTAGAAAGCATAGTAATAGTAAAGACTTAATTATTGAATGCAATAAATATCTCTTACCAGTATTTGATTAGAATTCTTTCTCATGTAGGGTTGTTAACGTCGTTTTCTCATTTTCAACCATGTTTCGTTGTGGTTGTAATGTGCCTTAAATGGTGGCTATAACTGCCTCCATCATGTTCGTGATTTGTGGTGTGTAATCGTTGATTTCTATAATGAGACTAATATATCTTTTTGGATTTAGTTCTTAGGTCTCAATATTCAGACTCAATACTTGAGATGTTCGGGTGAATCGAAGCTCGAGCTATCTTATGGTTAGGCTATTCCTTGCTCGAACTCTTTAGCCAACTAATGAAATCAACTTGGTCGAGCTATGATGTGACATTAGTTGTCACTATCTAATTGTGGTATATTTATATTTTCCATTGTATGAATAATATATTGGTTTGTATTTACAAATTTATTGTGATAATAATAATATGTGTTTTTTTTTTTTAAATTTTTTTATATATTACTTTATTGGTTGAAAAATATATAAATTTTTTATTATAAAAACTTATTTTAATGAAGTATTAAATTTACCTCGTGGCCATAGGGAAAATGACAAATGTTAACAAAAGCCTTCATAAGTCAAATGTGAGTGTGACTCATTTTCGGGTAACCAACAATACAAACGAAAGCTCTTCAGTTTAGACTTTAGAACCCAACTTTAGATTATCCGAAAAGAGACTTAAGAAAAACCAAAAAGTGCATTCAAATTCACTGATTGTATTTGTAGCTTTGCGTTTCGAAACTTCCGAGGAACAAAGAACACCAGTTAAAACCCTAACCTAACCCCTTTGTTTCAGCAAAATCATGGAGCCCTAATGCATACAAATTCACTGATTGAAGTGAAAACCCTTATATTCTATTAAACCCGTGTGTTTGAGCTTGAAAGAAATGTCCCTCACAGTTTCAGCAAGAAAACAAGGCGAATATCTGTCCGACGATGGTGCTTCTGCAGGAAAACCACCTCGCATCAAAATCGGAAAGTCCGCCGAAGATACCGACAAGAAGGTAACACATTGTAGCTTTCATGTTCTTCGTCCAACACTAAGAATTTTGTGTATGAAATGATTCCTCATTGTACGTAGCCCTAGTTTTCTTTTGCTTCTCCCCTTATTGTTATTTAAGTATTTTGTTTCATAAGTGTCTTTTTGTTTGGTTTACTTTTAGAAATTTGCATTTGGGTCCCAAACATATAAAATGACAGTTCCTATAATTTGTTCTAGTAGTTGTTTTTAGTTTGACTTTTAGACAACAAACTAGAAGATGTTAAATCTTGCATTTTATTGTGCATAGGATTTTTAGATTCTTTCGTTGTTGGATTAAGGGAAAACACTGGATTATGTTGAAAATTTGTTTGTTCATCTTGTAATTGAAATGCCAATATTTCATCTCTAAGATTTCGTATTCCAAATTGGATATAATCTATGAGCATAAACTGCTTAGCCTAGCAAGGGTGAATGCCTTTGGATTACCAGACACCTGGTTCTGGTGGGTGGGGTTAGTTTGTGCGTAGGTTTTACTGTCTAGAGCGAGTCCAAACGGATCTTCTTTAGAAAGGATATAATCCTAATTAAGATTTTGTTTGGTTGTTGTAGGGTGCAAACAGGAGGCTTAAGGATGTCGAAATTTGCCTTCCAATAGTATATGGAACAACTGCATTTTATCTTGGTAGAAAGGCTAGCGAGTAAGTGCTTTCTATTATTGGGGTCCCTTTTAATGCCTTCAACATATTTGAATAATTTATCCGTAATGTTTATTCATTTGTTAGGTCTCAGTCGCACAAGTGGACAGTGTATGTACGTGGGGCGACAAATGAGGATCTTGGGGTGGTGATAAAGAGGGTGGTATTTCAATTGCATCCTAGTTTCAATAACCCTACAAGAGCGATTGAATCACCCCCATTCGAGTTATCGGAATGTGGATGGGGTGAATTTGAGATTGCCATCAGCCTTTTTTTCCATAGTGACGTCTGTGATAAACAATTGGATTTGTGAGTTGCTTCATGCGTCTCTTATAGATCAACTTTTAGAAGGTGGTTACTAATTTTTGGTGCTTTATTATTTGCAGGTATCACCATTTGAAGTTATATCCTGAAGAGGAATCTGGCCCCCAAACAACCAAGAAACCTGTTGTGGTGGAATCATACAATGAAGTCGTATTCCCTGACCCGTCAGAGAATTTTTTGGCTCGTGTGCAGAATCATCCGGCTGTTATTGTGCCTCGGCTACCTGCTGGTTTTAACTTGCCCGATCCTGGTAATATTCCTCACTGTTCTGTTTCATAAACTTTTTCCTCTTTGAGGTTATACTTAATAAGTTTTGTTTTTGTTTTGAGCAGTGCCAATTGAGAACTTGCATGAAAGGGAGAAAGGCGATACCAAAGATCATCCCCTTAGTCAGTGGTTCTTGAATTTCTCAGAGGCTGATGAGCTTTTGAAACTGGCAGCAGCTCGTCAGCAGGTATAATTTGGTTGCTTTCTGTTCTTTTCTGCTGTGTCATACTAACCTCATTGTGACAAGTGTACTCAATGTGTTTTCTAAAAGCACTTCTGAAAAGATTTTAGTTCAAAGCACTTGTATGTCTGCACCAGTAAGATCATACTTTGGAATATCTCACACTGATCTTGAATCATGCCTTGGAAGATCTAATGATTATGTTTATGTGCCAATGAGCTCTAACTCAAGTGTCACTGCCTTCTAAAAGAATGGGGAGGGGAGGTAAACCCACCCTTGGGTACATGTGTAACTTACCACCACAAACAACTACAACCAAGCTTAGTTCCAAAATTTTGGCTATGGATCCTCAATAGACTAATCAGAGCCAGTCACACACGTATTCTTATCTGCATTCTATTCTATCCAAAGTCATATTTTGTGTTACTGCCTTAATTGACATCATTTTTTACTACTTCTTTCTACTAATGTTATTTTAGGTATATTTCTACCTTTTTTTCGTTCCACCAACTTGAATCAACTCACTTTCCTTTCTGGTTTATTAATTACATTCAATTGCACTCAAGTGACTCTCCCTCAGTAGGGGCCACCTTTATCTTTAAGTGAATTTTTTAATTTTAAATCCTTCAATTTTTATTTTTTTATTTTTTCCATTCAATCATCTTAATATTCACATTTCAACTACACTCATTTTATGAATATGTTACTTCTTAACAACTAACTTTTAGTACCATAGAGCATAGCTGGTCTTATAGCATTCTAATAAAATTTTCCTTTTAACTTAATAGGCAATCTACGACCACACAATACTCTTGATGTGTTTCTCCACTTTACTAGCTCTACTCTTATCCTATGATTCACACCATCTTCAATCTTTCAATCCTTATGAATCATTGATCAAAGATATCCAAAACTCTTGCTCTTTGGTACCTCTTAGACCATCAAGTCTTACAACCCTTTCATCTTTATTTATACTTTTACTAAACTTACATTCCATGCACTCTGTTTTAGTCCTACTAAGTAAAAAGTCTTTCGATTCTAAAGCATCTCTCCAAATTTCTTGTCATTAACTATACTTCTAGTTTCATCCAATAAATCTATATCATTTGCAAAAAGTATACACCAAGAGATTTCATCTATTGATTCAAAGACATTTGGACTTAATGCAAACCTAGATTGATAGGAAATTCACATTATGATTCCTTCACTTGTTCTCACACTAGTTACAACTTCGTCATACATGACCTTAATCAACTTAATATACTTTAGAGTAACTCTTTCCTTTTCTAAAACTCACCACTTAACCTCTCTAGGTACACTATCTTATGTTCTCAAGTCAATAAAAATCAAATAGAGATATTTACAGGGTTTCTCTATATTTTTCCATTAGATGTCTAAGTAAGTAAATAGCTTCCTTGGTAGATCGCCCAGGAATAAAACTTAATTTTTTGATAAGTAGGCATAAAACCAGATTGATTCTCCAATATTTTTGTTTTGTGTTTTAACCTATGTTCAATCATTCTCTCCCCAAACTTCAGTGTGATTCATAAGTTAATTCCATGGTACTGTACAGTTTCAAATATCTCCCTTGTTCTTGTAAATAGGTATTAGAGTGATTCTCCCCCACTCACTAGATATTTTGTTAACACTTAAGATCTTATTGAAAAGGTTTGTCAACCAGCATACACCCATGTCACCCAAGCCCTTCCAAACTTCAATGGGAATTTCATCAAGTCTTACGATGTTTCCCATTTTTTATCCTCTTTAATGCGGTCTTTACCAAAGTCATCCTAATTCTTGGAACAAACCTACGGTTTCTATCCTCAATTGGGATACTCAATTGGCTTCAATCTTTTCTATCAGTTCCATTAAAAAGTTTATCAATTAACTTTTCCATTTCTCTTTAATCTCCTCTTCCTTTACTAACATTCTTTGATCTTCATTTGACACAATTCAAGTCTCTTGTTTTCATTCTCTTTTTTTTTTTTTTGATAGGTAATAAGATGTCTTATTGAAAAAGACTCCATGTGCATAAAGCATGAACACAGAGAATCAAATAATTACAATCTTTTCTTAGCAAGTTTATAAATATTTTTTTCTACATCCTTCGTTCCCAACTTTCCATGCAATTCATCATAACCCTTAAATTTAGCCTATTGGACAGCTTTTTTTCTTTCCCTCTTCACCACTTTATATTTTCATAAGCGGGTATGCTTTTATAGTTCTCTCTCTTTAGTCTAACTACTGCTTGAACCTCCTTATTCCTCCGCCAAGTCTCTTTAGTCGGTCTACCTAGATGTAACTTACCATTTTTTTAAAAAGATTATATTTATGCATACTAGGATTACATGCTATTAATACCTTTTTTATTGAGTTGTTCACTTGTTCCTGGTTAGCATTTCTATGCTATGCCATGTTATGTGTATGGATTTAAGTTTATGTTGAAGCAAGATTTGGATGAAAATCTTTTGTCCCCTACTATCTTGGATGCTTGTTGGGTTTCACTCTGTAAATTACTTCCTCTTCATGAATTTGGGTTTCACCATATCATTACATATACCCTTGGCACCACATCGATGCTTGTGGCTCTTTTTTTTTGGAAGGGGGGGGGGGGGGGGGGTTGCATGCTCACTTCAATGGTCTGATATGCAAACTCTCTTGACACTTTTGAAACACTGGAGTGAATGTTGTTTTGACAGTTTTTGCTATGTGATAGGTACAAGCGCATATTATTAAGCTGAGAAGACAATTGAGTGTGATGGATGGGCTGCCTCAGCTGTCAAAACCACCCTCTGGTTATGAATTTACATGATCATTGGCTGCTCAGAATGTGATGGATAGTACATGATCACCAGTGTATATAGTGGAAGACATGAATCATAATTATGTAACGTATACATGTCGGTAGTCTGTTCTAGGGACCTCCTTTTAAGTGGTGACTGATGTTTAGTATATTAAAAATGGATTGTTATGTAGCATTGCTAAACCTGAGTAGTGTACATATGTTCTTTTAATTGGTTGGTCTTCAGGATATATAATTCCCCACTTGATATATCCATCATAAATGTCTTGGGGGCTGGCATTATTATGAAACTGAAGCCAAGACATTTAGGATAAGCTTTCAATTTTAGATTGAAAGATGGATCTTTTTCTTTACAATGTGGAAGTAGCAGAAAAGAAACAGTGTGCAAGGAACCATATTTTGAGATTAAAATAGATGGTATGCCTTAGGTACCATTCTCTTGCAAATTGGCACCAATATTATTACTTTTTCTTTTTGGAAGTTATAACCTTCATTTAGTGTATCTACAGCTAATTTATTTATTTTTTTTTATTTTTTTTAATTATAATGAGGAACCTCATCAAGGCAGGTCCTTTGGATCCACCCTTGAGTAGTAAATTCTGACCTGTCAGATCCCTGTATTGGGTAATCCAGGGGAAGTTTTCATTTATTTATTTAATTGGATCCAAGGGAAGCTTCTACTGGGGATTGAACCTAGGAAGTTTGAGTCTATAGCTCACCTTAAGCCTCCAACCACTAAGTTGCACCCTTACTGGTTTCTTGTTTGTAAAACTCTAATTTAGGCCTGACAATGAGAAACTCTATTTTTGCTGGGAAACTTGGATTTGGAGGGTGGAGTTCTTTTTATATTATTTTTGGGATTAGGAGAGCTCCTTGTTATGCCTCCTATAAAGATGGGTTATAACTCACTCATCTTTCCAATGCTAGGCTTATGATTTGAGGAGGTACGAGTTCTTTAAAGACTCTAGCTATCCCATTTTAAGTCTTCTATAGAAAATGAGAGTCATTATGGAAGTGCCCTTTAGGAATTGCAAAAGTTCATTGAATTTGGGAGCATTGAAAATTCTTGGTGTAATTTATTTCTTCTTTGTAGTTTAATTTACATTTAGAATAGGCCAGCTTGTCCTCTCTTTGTAGATGAATCTTAATGTTTGTAATTGGTGTTTCATGCGTATTGGGCATATCACATGGAAAAGGAGCTGAGTGTTGCTTAAAGTACTTGCAGCCTTGCAGTGAACAGTTTTCCTCTTAAAGAAGAGTTAAGGTATCTTTCGTATGAAACATGTAATGAGGAACATTCACATGGCAATTGCTCTGCATTGTTTTATTGTTTGTAACTAGTGTTTCATTTGTATTGGCCATATCAAATGGAAATGAAGGAGCTGAGTCACTTAAAGTACTTGCAGCCTTGCTGTGAACAGTTTTCCGCTTAAAGAAGAATTCAGGTATTTTTCCTTTCATATGAAACATGTAATGAGGAACATTCACATGGCAATCATTCTGCATTGCTTTACTTGATACTGTCTATATGTTCCTATGTTAGTATTGATCTGCATAAGTGTCTACATGACTGCAGTGCAGCATAATATCACACAGGTATGTTGGCAAGTTGTAGAGGATCACGTGACTAGCTACAAATGCTTTCAGGTACCTCTGGGCAAGATTTTGAATGAATCTTTATGGGCCATAACTTTTGATTTTTATCACATCATTTTTGTTGTTATTCCATCATTTATCTCTTTTATGTATTTGCATGTTAGGTTCCAACCTTGTCTTTAATCTTTACAGAATTGTGTAGGCCTAGCCGCCTACAGCTGTCTGGAAGCAAGTAAATGATATAATGACTCTAATGGTGCTTAATTAGTATCTTTGGCCCATTTCTTTATGACTTTGCACATCATTAGGTGACCCTCTCACTGGAGTGTTTCTTTAGTGAAGTTGAATTGTAATGGGATAATGATATACAAAGAATTGTAAACAAGATTGATTGAAACAGTTGGGAGATAAAGCATGGGCTTGGGTGCTTCTCTTAGGATTATGACATTCTGCTGACTGGTGCTCAAGCACTGTGTTAAGATAATCTGTGCCTTCTTTATTAGACAGAATAACCCTGCGGCTAATAACTACTGCAAAGTTTTTTGGAAACTATGACGTTAATTTTTTATTTTATTTTTTTCAGATTTGCTTTAGCACCAACTTGTGTGTATTGAAAAGTTTATGTTATTTTTTATTTTTATTTTTTTGTGGTTGAATTGACCTCTCAAAAGACCTTGAAGGTCCAATATTCTTTATCAATGCTTTGCAATCTAACTATAGATTCTTCTGGTATTCTAAAACCACCTTGAGAAGTTGGAAAACCGATCCTGCCCGGTCATCTTAATCTCCCTGTAACTTACTTTATTTTGTCCTTCAAGGGGGGAAAGAAAGAAACAAAGAAAATTGTGCCTAGAATTCTTTCATCATGTACAGTGCATGTGGATATGATTTCTTCTAGCTGTAGCTGTTTCTCTCTTGGTTGATATTGCGATCATCAGTTAATCTGTTTTCAATGGCTCTATATCATAATGCATGTATGTACAACAAATATTGTAGTTCCTATTATAGCTTCTTAATTTTTCACCTTAAAAGTAATATATTGAAAGAATAAAAGAAGTAAACTTGTCAAAGAACTTTTACAGGAACACACAGAAATTTCTAGCATGTAGTTTGAGATGGTTAGATTGGTAAGCTGATGTTTTGTGGTCTTACTGTTTTGTCTTTATAGGTTTTTTGGAGACAAGAGTAACATGGCCATCACATGTTTATCTCTTGATATTGTCACCATCTTTCAAGAAAATGCCTTCTGTTGATTTGCTATTATGAGTTCTTCATCTCAGTGACAATGATGTGTTATCTTCTGAATTCTATCCTTCATATGGTACCCCATTTCATTCATAGAATGTGGATGTTCCTTTTCGCTTCTTCAATCCGGATTGAGTTGGGTAAGTTCTGTATTGCCATTCCAGCGAATGAGAGGGAAGTCTGCTTTAAATGATTTGTGTCTGACAGATATCTGAGTTAAACCAAATAAATTTCTAATATTGATATCAAGGATGTGTTTAAAACTTAAAACCAATCTTATCCTGTATAAATGCAGAAATGTGGATTTATTGGAATGCCAATAAATACTTAAATACAAAAGGGAAGTAGGGAATAGAGGTTGGCTGACTGCATGGTTATCATAGATTGCTTAGCTGGCCTTAGAACATGGGAAACAATTTCATCTCACCAGATGAGACCCTTACTTTGTGGTTGTGTTCGATTTTAGGAGGAATATGCTAGTTTGCGTGTATCCTTATCTTGACGTTGTGGTTTTAGGTTTTGGCAGGGGCACATGTGTAGTCCTCTAATGTTGGGACATTTTCCTGAAGTGGCTGGTGCAATGTAAGTCTAGCTAGTGTTGTAACCCAAATTTCCTATATTGCTCTTCTTCGTATATACTTCCTACATTTGTCTGTATCATATAGGATTTATATAAACCTCATAAGACATCGAATAAATTAGATTTGTTTTTGGTAGACAGTATAACAATTTTTTAATTTGAATTCTTTGTTGGAGAAATTATTGCTTGATTTGAAAAACGCTATCAGATATATTCAACCAAAGGCAATACCAATCAACCTGTACACCAACCAGTACAGTATAACAATTTAAGCGGGTTATGATCCTTGATAAAGATAAAATACTTTTTTCGAGGGTCAATAAGGTTTATTCGCCAAAGGTGAGTTTTCTTCCATCCTGACTTCCGCCCTAAGATTTTGGTAGCACAACATATGAGATAGTGAATAATTTGTGATACATCAGTTTGTAAATATAATGTTATAAAAATTTGTAATATTCTTAGTACTTTTCTTTTTGATACATTTTAACTGGGGAGGACCGGAGGAGGAAGATTCAGTTCAAATACCCAAAAAATGTAATTTGATGTAAAGTACATTGGTCATCACATTATATATAAAAGTAAACGAAAACTAACTTTAAAAAAAAAAAAAAAAAACAAACAAACAAACAAACAAGTAAAAGAAAACTAACAATTGTTCAGAAATTCATGGGTGCCTTAAATATTTACTTGATATCACGTCTTTCGATTCATCCAAAAAAAAAAAAAAAAAGATATCACGTCTTTCGAGGAAGCTATTTCTGACAAAAGTTTGATCACATTATGATCCACTAACTGCCCATAAATCCTTTCCTAGAATGTGTCTAGAGGAACAATACTGGACCGACGTTCCATGTTTTGGACCACTAGGTATTTTAAGATGGAATGCGCCTCCTATCCATAAACAATCCTCGCACGTTCATGGCAGAGCCATAATGTCTGGGCCGATCGAACTGGTGGTCCAACAATAGTTGAACTACTTGCAGCCACCATTCTTTCTTCTCTGTTTTTAGATGATGTGGGAACTCCAACTTTGAATTCATCTTGGAGAGTAAACCCTTGTTTATATACACCAATCATAAGTTTCCCGGTATGCAATAGGATAAGTTAAAAGTGTTTCATTCAGAGACCCTAGTCAGGCCAAGAGCCCCGTGCCCCTTGACCAACCAACTCCACAAATACTTAGGTGGTCTTGCAGCCACTGTTCAGTCTAATTCTAGTCTAATTTAACCAATATATAAAAGTATTGTCATACATTTTTTTTTTTTTTGATAATAAGTATTGTGATACATTTTTTTTTTTTTGATAATAAGTATTGTGATACATTTAAACGTGAAGTAAGAATAGTTTCGATATAAGGCACAAGGATTCTTCTTTATAGTTTGACGATAAAGGGGACAGTCTTTGGTGTGCTAATCTACATTATGATGCAGTTATTTGTGCCTTTTTGTTTTTCGAAGTTGTAAAAAATTACATACAAAAGCTAAGTTTGTGTATAGTTTGTCTACCTTTGCAGGTTAAGCTGGATAATGTTGTCTGAACCCTATGCATAGTTTGTGTACCTAATTCATCTTCATTCAAATTTGTAAGCTTTTTCAAATATTCAATTCAATTCATAACATTAGAAGCCATACATATCCCGATCAGAAGGGGATCCTCCATTTCATGGTAAGATTTTATTTACAGGATTTGACCGTGTTCAAAGTGTTAACTTATGTCATTTGATGTGATATTAAACACACTTTTAAATTTGTAATATTTAATTTAAATCATAAAATATATTTATTATACAAATGAAGAGAATCTTATGCATTAGGATCGTGTTAATCAACTTTCAAAAGTTCAAAAAGGATGGAAAGTACAGTTAAGTTCCATAAGTTTTGCAATTTCAAGTAGATACACTTTTAAATTTGTAATATGTAATTTGAACCAAAAAAAGAATTCATTTTAAATAGGGAGAATTTTAATGCATAAAGAGAATTTGGTTGATAACTTTCAAAAGTTCCAAAAGTATGGGAAGTATAGTCAAGTTCATTAAGAATTGCAGTTTCAAAGTGTGGAGATTTACATTAGCTACTCCGAAGAATTCAATTTCTTGTATTCAATATATATTCATGTTTCTGCCAGTTAATCTTATTTCTTCTTTCACACACACACACAGAGACACAAAGATAAGGGTCCCATATTGTCTATAGGGGACGCAACAAGATATAGCAAGCCCCAGTGGGAGTTGGAACCTGTATGCCCTTGTTCAGAGTGGCCCCAAAAAGGCTTGTGGTCTGTTCTTTGCCCCCACATACACATGATCTTGTTTCTCAGTACTCTCACCTTCCCTTCCAACTCTTCCCATAAATACCTATCTACCCCTTCAATCCTCCCTCACTACCTTCCTTCACACACGTCTCTCCTTTCTAGCTAGTCCCTTAACCCTTCCCCACTAGACCGTACTTCGATCCTTACAAAAAAATGGCTCACAAAAAATCAAACAAACTACCTCAAACAGCAGCTCTCAAACAAATTATCAAAAGATGCTCAAGCTTTGGGAAGAAGAATGGGTACGATGCAGAAGGCCTTCCTGATGATGTGCCAAAAGGCCATTTTGCTGTCTATGTTGGAGAGAATAGAAGCAGATACATAATCCCAATTTCATGGTTGGCTCACCCGGAGTTCCAAAGTTTGCTTCAAAGAGCTGAGGACGAGTTTGGCTTTAATCATGACATGGGTCTTACCATTCCTTGTGAAGAAGTTGTTTTTAGGTCTCTAACTTCGATGATCAGATAGAAGAAGCGGCTTCATTCTGTTATCATATTTAAGTACTTGTACTAGAACTAGTATGAATGTAGAGATTCAAGGGGGTACTAAAGTGGTGGTGGTTTTGACCATAACTTCATTGACAAATTTTTATATTGATTTGTGTCTAGTTTTCCTTATCAGTGATGCGCTTTGTGTCCTTGAGAGAACTTAATTCCTCGTTTCTTTAACTCTCTCTTCTTTGTTCTGTCTTGTGTATCAGTGTATGTGTGTTTGGTTGTTTGATGAAGTAGAGAAATTAACTTGCACCGGTTCAATCATATTACCAAAAGTAATTCTTCCTTAATGTATAAAATGTAAAGGTACGAAGTGATGTTGAAAAGACTAATGCAATGGACAACACCACTTGTATTTGGTGGCATGAGTTGTAACAATTTATATATTATTAGATAAAAAAAATATAAAAAATAAAATCTAAAATATGAAATAGATTCCCTCAGTTGTGTTCCTTTGTAGAATGTCAGTGCTTCTTATCTACTTTCCAACGTTTTTATATCAGTATGTAGTAGTGGCTACTTCCACTTGTGACTTGCTTTGTAGAAGGTTAGTGCTTACGTACTTTGTATGTACTTCCAATATTAAGTAATTGGGTTAATTTTGTATGGAGAATTAAGCATCAACCACTTATTATCTAGGGACTTCCCTACTGCTCCTTAACCTACTAGTCAAGCTAAGAAGACACGGAATAAGGAAAACGAATAAAAAAACAAAATTAATCACTAGAAAACAAGGAAAACAAAATTGCCAGAATCATCGTAACAGTTGAGTGTCAGTGTGGCAACTACACGAGTACGTAAACTTCTCTTTGTCACTGACCCAAAACGTGGAGTTCTTTGGCTAGCTAGAAAGTGATACCAATTTCACGCATAGAATAGCGACGTAATATGGTTCTGAAGAAGGGAAAGTGTATTTGGTGGACGGTTTGCTGTTGTGATATAAGCAAAATTTATTCTTTTGTTATCAACAAGAAATATAGATATTTGACAATGAAGACCTAGGTTATTTGATTGCTATTATATAGCTAGTTTTTATCTACCTTGGAGATGATAGACAGCGGAGGTAAGTTTATGACAGAAAACTCTAGCAAAAGTTATAATCGTAGACGAATGAGATTGGAAGGGTTTTTTTTTTCTTCCGGCAGTCCAAACAGATATCATGTTTGGGACTTTGATAAAAATTGAAAAACAACTTTCAATCTTAATCGTCTAAAATTATTCTAATTGCACTTGATCTCAATCCACTAGCAACCACCCATGTGAATGTTGTCATACCTTGGGGTATTTTCGCTCAATAATGTGTTTGTCATTTTGTGTATGGGAAGAGAAACAATGTTGTCATTTGTCAGTTAGCGATATATATTTGATAATTCAATTATAGTTGGGAAAAATAGGGATTTGAATCTTGATTTTTCTTATAAAGAAAAACAAATAATACCAATTGATTTACAACTTACAAAAACTCTTGACAATACTCATATAATGAATATATATTATATATTAAACTACAGCATTTTTGAAAGTGGTCTAATCAATTTTTCGTGGGTAAGTCTACTTATGTATTTCTTTAATTTTGTTGTCCAAGGAACAACCGCTTTTTCTAGTATTTTTTTTTTTTTTTATATAAAATTCTTTTTTTCTTCTTTGTATCCTTTAATTTTAAGATTCTATATGTTAATTATAGAATATTCAACTTTGCAAAAGAAAAATTCATTATTTAAATTTTAATATCCTATTAAAACTAATGAGGTGTAAAATTGTGAGATCTTAAAAAAAAAATTAAAATACGGTCAAAATAAGATTTTATTTTTACATTATAGTATATATAAATGATAAGGGTGATTATGTCGTGACATTAATTGAACCCTAATGCATTTCCATCACGAGCTGTATGATTATCAATAATGTCCTATTTTCAGTCCAAGGCGGAGAAATGTCTTCGTCCAATGCATTTTAAGACTTTTAGTAGTTTACGCCTCATTATCATTAACTTTGTTTTTAGCAAACATTATCATGAACTTTTATTTTTATTTTTATTAGAAGTTATCATTATCATGAATTTGTGTATGATATTAGACAACATTTTTTCCGTGAGTCGTAATCTTTAGCAGGGGGGTGCATTTAGATTATGGACGTCTATAAAACACGGATGCTTAATCACCTCCCATTGTTGCACATGCACGTGGGTCTCACTTTGGCGTCCCTTTGATTAAAGGATTTCTCGATCGATCCCTTGTCCGTGCCATACTTAGCACAACATGATAATTGCTTAAGCCACTCAGATAATTAGAACTACTATAAGCTACTTAGATAAGCCTTTTTTCTTCTTACACATTGGTGCTTCTTGGCGGCTATGCTTTAGCCTGATCCTGGGAAATTGTCTCAAATTTTTGTTTTTTATTTAGATGATTTTTTTGTGAAGGGAAAATTCACTTTATTATTATTTTATTTTTTTAGGTTTTTTGTGTGAAAAGAAAATTGATTTCTTGTCAAATAAATGATTGGTCTTCTTTGTCTACGAAATAATGTTGTAATCTTTATCCAATTATAGTTTTTTATATAGATAGTAGATACTATTGTAAAATTTTTGGAGGCTTTAGGCGCCTTTAGCCAAACCTTCAATATGAAGATAAAAGAAAACTCTTAAAGAGACTATGGAACACATGGGGGCCATTTTTGTTCAATAATACATTTTAAAAAAAAAAAATTGACAAAATAATATTGTTTGAAAAATATTTTACAAATATATATTTTTTTAATGGAACTCGTCTGTAAAAGAGACAAATTTTCCCAAATATTGCCACATCAATGTATTTAGATGCATCTCATTTCTTGAAAAGACGAGATCCATGTTAGAACTCGAAAAAAAGACTATTTCCCAATTATTTTTTAAACAGTATTATTTTGTCAAATAATTTAAAAATACATATATTATTAAACAAAAATGGAATATGTGTAATAGATTTGAGCATGAAAACAATAAATTTTATTATTATTATTATTATTTATTTATTTTTTCTTCGAGAGAGATAGTGCAGTGAGAAAATGCAGTATGAGTGTTACAGATTTGTTAACAAAACTCTTATATGGTTGCCGTATTAAAATTTATGCTATTGTAGATACCTGAGAGAAAATAAGGATTGAGATCCTACCTGAGAGAAAATAAAAGATTGAGATCCAGTGTGTTGTGAAAATTAACTGTTGTTTGTGCAAGATTAAAGAACAAGAAAAAGATCAATTACACACAAATAAAGAATATAAGAATTTACATGGTTTGGCAATATGTCTACATCCATGAATGGCGACAAAGAGAAAATTTCACTAAGAAAATAAAGATATTTCAACAATAATACTAGAACTCTCTCAATGAAAATCCAAATTTCAAATACATTCTAAACTCCCTTTCACAAAGAATAAACCAACTTCTCTAATTATTCCATATCATGCCGCACCTCTGAAGCCTATATGTCTATACTATAATGTAAAACCGAAGTTTTTTGACTTTTGGTTGACCTCATAATATTACACCACATAAGCTTTTGAAATTTCACAATTTTACACATCATTATTTTAATATATATATTTTAATTGAATTTAAATTTTATTCTATAATTAAATATCTCATTAGAATCTTGACATATTATATTTTCTTTAATAGAAATAATATATTATTCCATATATATAAACACAATCATAATAAATGCCTAATACTATAATATATTTTATATATAAACACAATAATAATAAATTTCTTTTAATAATTATCAATTTTCATATTTAGATAAAATATAAAAGACAATAAAAATCATAGTTAAATTAATAATTTTTTAGATTTAATTTTAATTCATTTTCTGTGCATCGCACAGGTTTGCGACTAGTATTTATATATTTGCTAGGTTTGTGCCGAGGTGCACTTTATTAAATCAATTAAGACTTGATTTCAGGTCTTCTTTGTGCACCGCAAACCACCAATTAAGTAGAATCTTGGTTTTCTCCGAGAACTAGAAAACAAGCTGCCACCGACCAGCCACGCCACACGGTGCAATATTATATAAATTATTGCATCGTGCAATAGTTATAAGAGTTAAAATTAAAATTGTTTTTTTTTTTTTTTTTTTTTAATTTATAATTTTAAATATATCTGTTAAAATGATCAAGATGAGAAGTTGAAAAAGCAATTTACAATCTTTTACACAATGCAATAGTTTGGTCCCTTTTTAAGTTGTTGTTTTTTTTTTTTTTTTTTCACGATTTTTTTCTCTCTCTTCCCTTTTTTTTTCCTTTTCTCTGTGCTCCCGTTTTCATCAAACCCAACTGGTGGGTCTTGGCTTGGAGGAGCTGCGGCGTGGGTCTCGGCCTGGGCTTGGGTTTGCGCCAATCTTGATCTCGGCGTGGTGGTTGATGGTTGGAAACGAGCTTGGTTTGCCGATCTCGGTCTGGGCTTGCCGATCTCGGCGGCGTGGTGGTCTGTTTACTGACTTTGATTTTGATTTGGTTATTTTGGATGACTTTTGATTTTGATTTTGGTTGATTTTGGAGTGGTTGATTTTGGATGTTGGGTTTGCTGTTTGCAACTTGGTGGAGTGGTGGTTGTTGTTGGATGTTGGGTTTGCAGCTTGGTGGAGAAACGAAGAAGAAAAGAGAAATGAGGAAAGAGAAAAAAAAAAGTTAAAATAAAATAATAAAAATAAGGATAAAATAAAAAGTTTGTTGGAGTGAAGTTGAAAAAATGGCTCTCTACAAATAGAGAACTCTCTACATGTGAAGATAAAATAGAGAGTAGTGCTGGAGATGCTCTAATCTTTGGGAGATGATCCCTTTCCATTGAATCCTCTAATATCCTCCAATTTTTATCTAGATAAGAGACACTTGGATCTTTCGCATCATCACTTTTCCAAACAGCAATTTAGAGATAACTACCTCATCCAAAAGTTATAAAGATAAACCTAATTCTGGCTCCTTTTCTAGCCGCTGCCTCCACGTTCAATCAATGTCGCTTTTACAATTTATTTATCTTTGGATTTTGCTTTTCAGTTCTTCCAATTAAATCACTCTTTGTAGCTTTCTTTTATTTTGATAAGATACGAATAGATTGTATATATACTTTTTAATAATTCAATCATTAGGACAAATGGCTAGAGAATTGTAGTTTTGATTCTCTTTATAAAAGAGACTATGCAATATCACTCTCAACTGAATTAGCAGGTTTTTGACAAATTGATTCTAGCTATTAAATTATTAGCTTTAGGAAAATGCTCTTATTTCTGTTTCATAATCTTAACTTTATTATTAAAAAAAAAAAATCTTGTTAATGTTCAGAGTAAATTAGTTTCGTTTCTGATTTCTACCAATGTGTCTCCACTCTCCACAATATACGGACAAATATATACATATTATTTATATTAAAATTTGAATAATGCTACTTACACAATATTGATTGGTTGACAGATTTTTATTAGTTTTCATCTGAGTCTACACTTATTTCACTTTATTATTTATCATTTACAGCTTGATATTTTAATATTGTTGTGAAAGTGTTGTGTATGTAGCTTTATTGTTAGAGTTTAATGTCAAAATGTGTCCCTCCAAGATTAAATTCATTTCTATCTCTCGATCCCCTAGTCTCTTTCTTTGCTCTATATGACATTCTTTTCTATAGGTCCCTTTCTTAATTTCTCTCTCGCGCAAAATTGTTTTGTTTGAAGGAAACTAATGTAGAGAAGTAGAGAACCCCTTGTATCGGGAAGTTTGTTTGTAAAGCTGAGTTGTAGGGCATATATGTTGGGTTCATGCACACAAGGAACTGCGACTTTTCTGTTCCCATCCTCTAAGCTCTAGGGACTCTCAATGCCACACACATCTATTGCAAACCAAACGTATGTCTTCACAACCCACCAAGATTATATAAGATGAAGGAAAAATCAAAAGTGTCTCCCAAACCGAAAGCTAAAATATTCAAGTTTGCTTTTTGTTTCCTTTGTTTGTCTGTGACATTAATAACTTGCTGTTTCACTTACTTCTTTTTCATCTGTTCCCTTATAAAATGCGGGTTTCAGGAACCTTCTGAAATGGGCCATGATGAGATGGGTACTATACTTGCATGTGAGTCATTGATGTATTGCAAAAGAAAAACAGCGAAACTTTTGACCTTTGACTCATCATATATTAAGCCAAGCGCAAATGGACACAGTTTCAATCAAGCTTAAGACCTCTCCTAAGCCAACTACCACTAAACTTGTCTAGTATCTCTCCAATGTGTGTTTTTTTTCTTTGGGTACGTGGACCCTCTTTGCTGGGTACTACACTGATCTTGTAAGCCAAAAAAAAGAAGATGATAAATCGATCCACTACCGAAAGTTTTATTCAATTATTGTGGAGGATCAGGTATGGTTTAGGATAAAAGATAGATTAGGTTATCATGAATCTATCAAAAGATAGGCTTTTCTTTTGATATAGTTAATATTTGTGTATAATCAAAAAAGTATTTGAACCAAAAGTGCTAAAGGATAAACTAAAAAATTAATGTAATAATTTATTGGCAGTCACAACAAATTAATCCTAAAAATTATTGGAATAACAAAATTAATGCTAAGGGTAAGACTTAGGTACAGTTTCTTAGGTTAAGTACATTAGGTTCCCCAATTGAATTCAAATACATGGTTGCATTAACCAATGAAACACAAACAATGTTATCTTTTCAAAGAATATTTAAATTCAATGTATTTGAATTCAACTAAGAACCTAATGTACTTAATCTAAAGAATTGTATCTAAGTTTTACCCTAATGCTAATACTGTATTCTTAAGATTTTTAATATATCTAGCTAATTCGATTGCCAAATTATCTCTCTCAGACTTTAACTGTTCCAACTCCTCTAATGTACATTTAAATGACTCATGACTATGAGGCCACATTTTTCCAAAAGCTAAGCTCAAGTTCTCTTCTTGAAAACATGCCTATCTTGACAGCTCATCTTGAACTACCTTAATCTCTGATAAAGTAACCCTGTCTATGCAATCAGAGATAGTGTTATCTCCAATGTGACCAACATAGCCCAGGACACCAATCTACAGTTCACTGGCTTTGGCCAAAACATGAGAAAGTTTGAGAACGAATTCAAGTATATTCAACCAACCTTATTTTATTAAACATGAATTTATCAACAGATCGAGGAAGAGAAATCCTCTAGTATATACTTAAGTCATGTCCATCCCAGAAATAATACAAATTGCTGTATCTGAGAAATTAATTTTATTTGCCAGATCTTGATTTGCAATTTTGTCCATGTCAGGATATAGGTTACTATCTTGAGTCAATGAGATCTCACTCTTGAGTGTTTCCCCAATATTTGGAGTATAAGGCTGATGACTGCATGAGGCATCATTAAAGATGGAAGTGATACTAGGTGGACATGACATCATGTACTTTGACTCAAAGAACTTTCAATAGAGACCCCAAATTTTGAAGGATGGCTTCTCTCTTGATTATAAGCCTGTTCCGTATTTGTTAGGGAAGGCAGTGAAGAGGCATTGGGTTAGAAGAATTAAGTGCCGTTCTTCATTTCAAAATCTCTCTATTTGATCAATTTTATAGTTCAAATTAAATATTACAAATCTAATAGTATAGACTATCACGTAATTTTAAATTTTAAATGGTGTAGTAATATATATAGTGTTAGATTTAGGAAATAAAACTAGAACCATAAAATGAACTTTATTGAGGGATTTTGAAATGAAGATATCCTATTCCGTACTTTTGTAGCTTGGGGTTTTATTCATGTTTGTAGAACTGTTAAATTTGTGGCCCATAACATAGTGGGTTGGGCTTCTTCGTGTAGTACATTTGGGTCTACTACTATCTCTTTTAAAATGGACCCTTTTGTTTTAAATGGGCTTTTCCTTGGGGAACTTAAGCTTCCTTCTACGTTGGGCTTTTAATAATAATTAGTCCTTTCACACATGTTACGCGCGTGTTTAGAGACTCCTCTCATTTTTTGAAAAAATTGTACCGTTCTCATTTTTTAATATAAACTAGTCGCAAACCTATGCGATACACAAGAAAACCATTGATTTTTTTTTTCTTTGTTGTTTGAGATGTTATAAGTCGAAGATTGTTTCAATCATTAATTTTTTTTTTTTTTTTGATAAAATGTTTCAATCATTAAATACTACAATCAAACTACATGCAATCAATTTTAGCTGAATATCTTATTTATAGCTTTCAACAAACAAACTTTATCTCTCAAGTCTTAAGGAAAAAAAGAGAATTGTCCACTACCATATAGCAAAGCGCTTACAAAATTCTCAAGATGTGGTAAAATTTGTATAAAGCAATAGGAAAGAGCAGGAAATTGCCATCTTGTCAACTAAAGGGAAAGCTTATCTTTTCCCTCAAGAAGAAGAATATATGAGAGGAACCAAATCAAAATGACCTGCTATCCATATTGTTTTGCACCAATACAATATAGTTCAGGTGGCTTTCCTCAATAGGTTCTAATTTTCACTCCATTGGATCACCTCAGTAACTAAACCAAAGTGGCATTGACAAAAGGCTAGAAACTACAATATAAAAACTCACAAGCATTATCATAAAAAGTCAAAAGTATTTATATTTAAAATTAAAAGAACAAAAATATTCAAATAGAAAAATCACACCCTGCACTAAATTTTTTTCCAAGAGACCTTAAGCCACATAATATAAGGTCAATTTGGCCTACATTAGAGCATCTAGTCCTCCACATATCTCTACCAACTCAGGTCACAGACTATTCCTCATTACAAAGCTAATGACAATGTGGCTAAGCCAGACAACTAACTTTTGAAGAAAAAAAGAAAGAAGCAAACTGAATAATACTTTTATAAAGACCACTGATTTGATCAATATTTGTTATATCAGTTTTCCAAAACACACCTAGACCTCATACCTTGGTCTACTGCTAGTAAAAGCACCAAAGAAAGAGAAAGTTTATGCAACCAAAGAAACGAAAGCCACATAAAGCACATAACGCTTAAGACTCAAAAACTGAAAAGGGAAACCATGGACATCTAATAGATGTTCTCTCTCTTTGTAAATTATACACAAATCAAAAAACAAAACAAAAACACTGAGACTTAGCTATATATAATATAACCAATCTCCAATTTCTTGCAAAACGGCAACTTTTGTTTCAGTAATATGCTAAGGTAACATCACTACTTCTTAAAAAAAGCTACTGACATTTTGTTCACTTTTAAGTTTTAACATAATAAAACTTTTGACTAAGTTTCATACCTATACTTATACCTATACCTTTAGGTTATAGCTTTTTCCCTGCTGGTTCCGTGAACTAAATTTAATGTGGACTTGGAATCCGGATGAGACATAGACCTAAAAGAGTCTGAAGAAGAAAAACAAAAAAAGGGTTAGAGTTACAATTCTAACTTTCACATATTTTCTCCTTGTGTTACCTGATTCAAGAGAAAATTAAAAAGTATTTGGTTTTGTTTTTAAGATTTCTAGAGGTGCTTGCTCCTCATTCAGCCTCAGGTACAGATCTCAGTTTCTACTACTTTTTTTTTTTTTACTTCCAAATCTTCCACTAGATTTTTCTTAAGAGTCTTCAACTTGCTATAGCCCATACGCAGAGGACTTGAAGTGAGATAGCATGGAAATTTGATGATGCTACAGTCTTACAGAGGAGGCAACCTACAATTAGTTTTAAAATGGGTAAGACAACTTATTGTATGTTTGAGTAAAAGCAGTGAGTTTGAGAATGGAGGAGGCAGCCTTCTGTGATTTGAGTAAAAACAACATTTGAGGGCTCAAAAAACAGGATAGTTGGGGTACTCGGGTTAGATACTAAACGAAAATAAACTTATAAAAATAATAATAATAACGTGTAAAATTGTGAGGGCTCAAAAGTTAATAATAATAATAATAACGTGTAAAATTGTGAGGGCTCAAAAATTGATGTGTCAAAATTTTAGAAAGTCAATAAAAAGTCAAAGAAGTTTTGGTTTTACATTATAGTATAAACATAGATATGAAAGATACATTTAAAAAAAAAAAAAAAATGTCTTCTTAAGAAATTATTGCAATATATATGTATACATAGATAATTTTAGACCCTTTTTATAATCTTCAATATTATGCCTTGCTCTGAAAAACAAATCTCCCATACCTACTAAAAACTTTCTATTAATTTGATGTTATAGAAGTGCAACAAATTCATTGCAGAAACTTTATAAACTTTATGTGTATTTGATCTTTCAAACTTTAAAATGAATGTTTTGTCACGTGTCGGTGTCAAATCATATTTTCATACATTTGTTGGAGGTAATAAAAATTGACCAGTTTTGGTGGTAAAGTGCTTGGAGAAACTTCATAAAATTTAAGATGTATTTGATTATTCAAACTTTAAAATGAATGTTTCCTCACTTGTTAAATCATATTTTCTTACATTTTTTGGAGTTAAAAACAATTGACCAGTGGTTGAGTACTTGCGGGTTTTGATATTTTTTAACTTTGAATTTCCGGTGGAGAAATGGGCTTTTTCTTTTTTGGCTAGATTTGTAGGTAATAGCTTATGCCTCTAATAAGCAATTACTTCCCCAACCATTGGCCACAAATTGCCAAGATATGCCTGTGTTTGGATCCTCTACTTAAAAGTGATTTTACAGATTTTTATGCATAGAATGCATTCTACAAAAAATCTGAGATGTTTGGTTGGGATTTTGGAAAATGCAAAATGCATTCTAGGCAGAATGCATTTTGCAAATTCTCATTTCTAGAGCAGAAGTCAAAATCCAAAATATTTTGGATTTTGATTCTAGCTTCTACTTTTAATTTTTGTTAAAGTAAATGGGACCCACTTACAACAGTTTATTACTTCTACAACTCTTTTTTCCTTGCTTAATTTTTCTCTTTCTTTCTTTTATTTTCCTTCCCTCTCTTTTGTTCCCTACTTTTTCTTTTTTTTTATGTGTTCCCTATTTTTTCTCTTTCTTTATTTTATCTTTGAAAAAGTATTCTCATTTTCTCATTTTGTATCAAAGAACCAAGGATGATTTGGAATGATCGTTAGTAATGTTTTTTTCTTTGTTTAATGTAAACTTGTTATGATGTGCTTTTTTCAGCACTTTATTTGTAATGTTTGGATTTTATGTCACATTATGTTTTTTCTTTTATTTCCTTTTATTTTATTTTGTAATGTTTGGATGTTATATATAATAAAACTGAGAAATGGGGGAGGGGTGTGAACTGTGAGGAGGAAATGAGAGAAAAAAAAATGAGATGGGTGAGGGGGGATGTATGTGTGTGGTGGGGGAGAAGAAAAAAGAAAGGCAGAGGGGGTAAATGGGTGGTGGGGAAAAAAAAAGGAAATAAAAAAGAAAAAAGAAATGGGGAGTGGGGTATACGTGTATGGTGGGAAAAAAGGGAGAGTGGAAAAAGAAAGAAGAAAAAAAAATTGAAAGGGAAAAAACTAAATTGGTTTTATTTGTATGTTCATTTTATTTGGTGCAAAGTGTAGAATTGTGAAAATTTATTTAGAGGATGTTTATAATATTTATTTATCATAAATGGTTTGTGTATATCTCTATTGCACACACAATACACATTTCTCTATATTTTTTTATTACATTGTTCAAATTTTATAAAAATGTGTGCAAGGAGATGTGCACAAATCATGACCTATTTTTTTTATTAGTAGACATTAATTTAAATTACAACGTAATACTTTATTTCTTTATTACATTGTTAATTTTGTATTGATAGTAAATGTATTTTTAACCTTGTATTGAGATATTTAAAAAAAAAAATGTTAATTACATAATGTATACTAATAATATATTATTTAATAGGAAGAATGCATTCTTTAAAATACTAATTAAACACAATTCCTTTCAGCATAATCACTTCTTATAAACAATTTCAATATTTTACCAAACGCACTATTTTCAACAAAATACATTCTAGAGAATGTATTCTCGAGAATGCATTCTCTAGAATGCATTTCCAAAATAGAGGATCCAAACACAAGCATAGTAAACTAATTTTTAGTGCAAAAAAAAAAAGTGGTAAATTTTAAGCATGCATACAGATAATAGTTTTACAGATAATCAATTGATCAAACCTAGATATTTTTTCTTTTACTTTTTCATGATTTTCAGCAACCTTATTTATTTTTTATTTTATAGAAAAAATAGTGATATTATTGAATAGAATCAAGCATTTTCAGCAACCCCAATAACCATAGAACCGAAATTTAAAAAATAAAAAAGATTATCATAAGTGAGTAAATCTGAGATATGGAATAATATTGAATGAAAAAAAAAAAAACTTAGGATCCTCATGTGGATCATCTGAAGACACACCTACAAACATTAGCACCAGAATGATGGGTGACATTGAACACATATTGTGTGCAAGGGTGAGGAAAAAGTACTAGTGATTCATTACATCAAACGCCAAAGGACATCTCTAGCATATTGATTATAAATCCAAAAAAAGAAAAGGAAAAAGGATGATGGTGTGCACTGAGATAGGCTTAATTGACATTCTTCATGTTGTGCGAGTCTTTGCTGCCCAAGACGATAACGGCGTGCACAGGATGACCTTGAAGCATAGTAAACACATGCAAAAGTGTTTGTTTGTTAATGGATTAATTAATACTGAGAAGGGAAGATTATATGTAAGAAAAATTCAATAAAACATAAATAAATGAGGAATTAAGTTTGTAATGTTTAAAACTTAAAATTTATGGAGCAATTCTAATAAAATTTGTTAAGTGACTTTTGAATTTAACTCAACCAAAAGACACATTTGAATTCAAATAAGAGAGGTGAACGCATAATAGAGATAATTTATAACATCTTTCAGTCTTATCTTTTTTCTTTCTCTCTATCCTCTTAGTTGGTGTACACAATTCATTTATAGAGTCAAACTTAATTACAGTTGATTAGGTTAGAACTTTGAAGTGATCTCTATTTTTCAACCCCCTAACGACTCGAGTGTGGATCGTTTTTCCCCCAGAATTGTGTTTCGAAAATTAACGATTCTCTTCTCATAGCTGCGAATTTGACCACCCCGCTCTCTCTCTCTCTGAGGTCAGACTCAGATAAAGCAATGAAGGTTTTTCAGAGCTGCACCAATCGATTAATCTTTGTTCTCTTGACCTTCTATGTGGCTGATAAAGCACAATGCATCAGATTTCCGGATCGGATTTCCGAAACCGCCATCCAGCACCAACCTTTGAACTTGAAAACTGCGATTTTCGCTCTCGGAAGCTTCTGGAGATCCGAGGCCGTGTTCGGCTGCTTGAATGGGGTCACACGGACCACCGTCGGTTACTCCGGCGGATCCAAACCCAACCCGGAGTATCGAAGCTTGGCCGATCACGCCGAGTCCGTTCAGGTCTCGTCTCAATTTTTCAATTCTTTCCATTTGCATTGCTTTCTTGCAAGTTGCTATGTATACTATAGTACATGTTAAATTTGTTATTGGATTCAAATTGATTATTGAAGAAATTAGGCTTTTAAGCTTCTTGTTCGTGGATTATTAAGGATTTGTTTTGGTCTGGTCTCGTTATTGTATAGTTCTCTAGGATGGAACTTTGCAAGAAAGCAATGTAAATTTATATTATATAAATGCCTAGGGAAAGAATTGAAAAATTTGTTATTGCATTCATATTGATTATAGAAGAAATTTGTCTTTTAAGCTTCTTGTTCGTAGATCAAGAAGGATTTGTACTGGTCTTGGTCTCGTTATTGTATAATTCTCTTGGATGGAACTTTTACAAGTATGTTAGGAAAAATTATACAATTTGAGATAGGGAATTTCTTAGCAAGTCAAGGATTCATCGGTAGAATTCATCAGCATATCATATCATACGGCTCAGTGTTAAAGGGACTAGCTTGAGTGTGAGTGAATTGTTGGATTATTCTAATTCTTTAAGCACTACTCAAGGTGGAGTCAAAAACAATTCATAGGTGATTTGTTCACTGCTCATTTTCTAGTGGTTTATGTTATGCCTTGGCTTCTTTGGTGATGTTTGTTAGAGGGTGGCAAATCATGAGGATTAATTGGGGGGAAATGAGTCATTTGGATCATTCCACATGAGTATCTTGAAGATCTTCTGTGAGCTCCGGCTTCAAATTATAGATAACAGTGTTACACTTTGTTTGACATTTTTAGAAGAATGAATATACATTTTCTTTTGAGGAATTCTATACATATCGTCTGTATATAATGTCTTCCTCCGTGTCTAACAAATTGTTACCTTTTAAAAATAATAATAATGCCAAGTTTAACATCGGTTTTAAATGATACTGTTCCATATTTCTAGGTCTTGTCATGCCTAAAATTGACCAATTCTGTGTTAGATTCATTTTCCACTGGCTCTGGTAGACTAAATTTGGCTGGTATTTTGGAACTCTTCCTCATTAAAGGGTAAATGTACTGGCTTCACCATAGCCAGTTTTATTTGTTTTGGCATGTAAACAAGGCTGGAAGGTTGCATTTACTTTGGATTTTGAATAAGGATTCTTGTCTCATTTGCTTTCATATGACTTATTTATGTGCCTTTCAATTGGAATTTATTATTTTGCGTTTTCTATTGGTTTGTGAATGATATGGAAGTTTGTCTAATATGGATTTTTGATTGATTTAAAAGGTTGACTATGATCCAAGGATGATTAGTTTCAAACAACTTTTGGAGGTTTTTTGGTCCAGTCATGATTCTAGGCAAGTATTTGGGCAAGGTCCTGATGTTGGTAACCAATACAGGTAACACCTATGACCTCCAAAAGCTGGTCCTTACTTCATATAGACGTCACACTTACCCGTGAACTTCACATGTTTTAACAGGTCTATTATTTTTACTAATGGAACTGAAGAGTCTCGATATGCTGCTATCAGCAAAGAAAGAGAGCAAACTAAGTCAAAGAGCAGCATCGTGACAACTCAGATTCAACAGCTGCGAACATTTTATCCTGCAGAGCCTGAACATCAGGTTTAGTACTTTGAGTTAGTGTATTTTAATACCAATTTCCGACTGATCTTCATACTGTAGAACCTTTTAAATCCCCACACTGCTAAGTCCTCCCAGATTTCTGGTGTTGAAGAGCAAAAAGTGTCCCAATTGTTGGAATCTAACAGTTAGGATGGTCTGTGAATTTGAATTTTAGACTTGGATATAATAGATGTGATTCTGGAAATTTTCTTTAAAATTTAAGAAAAAGAAACATGAAGTAAGAAGATGAACTTCCTGAATTTGATGAGCTACTACTTCTGTTTATGAAACTAATCTATATTTGTTCATTATGTAATAGGTAGTCATGATTATTATGTTTAGCATCTGAATTTTGGAATCAGTTATGAGGTTTCAAAAATAGGGTTTTATTTATTTTGTCATAGCAATGAAAAAGGCCTGTGACAGTCTCACTTTTGTTGGGTTCAGAATTCGACTATCTTTTTTGTAGTGATTCGTTTACATAGTTCTGCTGTAGTTTTATGTACAAGCTCAACTTTCACTACTCAATATTCATTTATTCATTCATTAACAACAGCATTGCTGAGATATGGTTTTTAACTCTGAAAGATGGCTGAAAGACATGTAGCATTGGTAAATTCTGAAATAGCTTTTCAGATATTCATTTCAACAATCTGTAATGAATGGCTGACCAACTTTCCATCTTTTAAAATCTTCAGAAATTTGAGCTAAAGCGAAGTCCCTTCCTTCTTCAACTAATTGGAAACCTGACAGAAGAGGAGCTTGAGATGTCAAGTCTGGCAACAAAGCTAAATGGCTATGCTGCAGAACTTTGCCCTCCAAATGTTCAGAAACAGATTAGTGCAAAGATCAATGACGTTATGAGAAAAGGTTGGCCTATTTTAAGAGAATTGTAGATGGTCTTTGGCGTATTAACTTTAGATGAATATGCTTCTGCTGACAAGCTCTTGTGATCATGAAACAATCAATTTTCTTGTGTGACCTGAATCGTTGAGAATCACAAGCTATTGGAAAGACGAGCTTACTGATTCAACCAAATCTTTGTCGTGTAATTATTATTAGAATATGTGTTTGTGTTGGCTTCCACCTCTGCTCTTAGAACAGTGTCATGGTTTTGTAACTTTTGTTTTGTTAGCCAATGCTAGAAAAAATAGTTTTGGAGTATATATGAACCTCAAAGGCTCTCTTGTGAGCCAACGCAAGAAAAATAGTTATGGAAATCGTTTTGCACGACCTCACGTTTAAGTTTTTGAATGCATTTTGGTTCTTTGTTGTTGATTTGGTTTCTTCAGTTTCAATTTATTCTATTTAAGTTCTAAAGATCCATATGATGTTAAGATAGTCTTCTATTAATCTATCCAAATGTAGGTACCATTTTTTAAGAGTCTTCAACACAAATCTCACTCTCTATCGACATCAATTTTTTTGGATCACAATTTAGAAGGAAAATATACATTAAAGAAAGAAAAAAGGTTTTAAAGTCTTTTCCTTGGGTGCCACATGTTAGTTGAGGATTTCTTGGAGGCATCACTTAGGCCCTAGGCCAAGTTGGCCAAACTAGTCGTCCAAATCATTGAAGAGAATAAATTCAATAAGGATCAGGTGTAAAAGCCTGTCTTACACCCTCCAATCAAATGCGGCCATATCAGCTTTTAGAAAATCTGAAAATGCACCCTAAAACACCATATTATAACCATTAACAAACCTAAATATTAAAAAAAAAAGAAAAAAAAAGGATGGTTCGCAGGAGCGAAGACGTCGTCAGCAACTGGAATAATCTACACGTTGCTGCCTTCGATAGGGACAGCCTGAAAACTTGCAGAAGATAGAGGGTCAAATCATGATGGATCAGAGAGGCTACAATCCATAATCGAAAGCGATACCAGTTTAGGCCTTTTCGATTAGCCATCTCCGAAGGTTTTATTCAGGTTGTCTCTGTTGAAGGCAAAATCTCAAGTGGTTTGCTCGATCTAGTGGCGGCCTAGACAATGTTCCGTTCTGGCGGCTTCTTTGCTCCAACATGCGAGACGGTTTTTACAGTTTTTTGTTTTTGTTTTTTGTTTTTGTTTTTTTTCTTCTGTTTATAATATTGAGATCTGTCAATCGGTTATGATCTGGTGTTTTAGTGTTTATTCTCA
Source organism: Fagus sylvatica (assembly GCA_907173295.1). Taxonomy (NCBI): domain Eukaryota; kingdom Viridiplantae; phylum Streptophyta; class Magnoliopsida; order Fagales; family Fagaceae; genus Fagus; species Fagus sylvatica. Next base: position 12,016,691 of record OU015768.1, on the reverse strand, counting down.
GATTTTATAAAAGCTGATGTGGTTGCATTTGATTGGAGTGTGTAAATGTAGTGTTTTACACCTAATCCTTATTGAATTTATTTTCATCATTTAATGCATGGGCTAGGCCATGAGTCATTGCGGTTTTTTTTTTTTTTTTTTTTTTGAAGATTGGATTATAAATAATCTAAGCCCATGTAAACAGACCTAGACAAATAATTGCCCAACCCCATACTATATAAAACTAATGGTATGTTTGGGACGAAGAGACATAAAGAGAAAGGAGAGAAGTGGATGAATGTTTATGAAATGTACTAATTTTTAGTATATTCAGGTTATCTTCTTCTTTCATTTACTCTATTCTCCTTTCATCTCCCTCTATTCAAATATAGATAAAACCAAGTCCATATCATATAAAAAAAACACAGGCGTGACTTGAAAAGACAAAGGTTGTGGCAAAGGCAAGTAACACTTGTCAAACAGTCAAACAAAGGTTTTCGGGAGAATTCATGAAACCCATGAAGAGATAAGCAAATATAGCGCTCAGTTTATTTTGGAGCAAATTTTTTTTTTTTTTTTTTTGTATTCTCAAGCATTTAGTATGGCATAAAATGGAAATCAACAAAAAAAGGTTTTCCTTTTTTTAAGAGCGAAAATGAAATAATCAAGTTACAACTCCTTATAAAATTATCAACAAGGTTCAACATCTAAATATTCATTTTCAGAAAATGTTGTTTTTGACAAGTGTCAAAGTTAAGAAAGTAGACAACTTCGCTTGCCAACATGTAGCTTTAGTGCTCCCCTTAAGCTGCAAAAGTCAAAGGTATTCCAAATCCTTTCTCAATATCAATATGCAATAATTCAAAAGGCATAAACAGAGGAGATCGAAATTAAAATTTTGTTTGTTTTGCCAAAAGGTAAAATAATCGTCAATTGAATAACTTTTTAAACCTTTGTCTCACAAGTTTACTTTATGGTAATACCAAAAATAACCCACCCGGACTACTCACACCCCCGACACCACATATGACGATCGTCCATACATAGACAATCGTCCATAAGAAATCCATGACGAGTACGCAAGTCACGGAAACGTTACACTAGCGGTCCTCACACCAGTTGTCCCTAATAATTGCCGAAACGTTACGATTTGGTTTAAAATCCTATTAACTACGAGCAAGAATCAAGGACAGCATTCAAACCTCCCAGAACGGTCAACATACTATGAACCCCTATAAAAGGAACCCCCCATCAACATCAAAGGTACAACATTCTCTCTCACTATCTACTTTTTACATACATCCTGTTAAAAACTCTCTGATCTCTTATTTCGGTCACTGACTTGACCGTCGGAGGAACCTACACCGAATCTCTTTCGGTGTCCTCTTTGACTTGTTGACTGTGGTTGCAGATCTTCCAAGAATTGGCTGAGGTGCTGGAAGGGACCCACTGATTTTTGATATCATCAGTTGCCGCCATCTGTGGGAATGAGAGTTCCTAAAAACAAAAGGGTCCCCTACAAATCAGCTGAAACAATGGAAGGCACCCACCATCATGAGGGGACCGGCACTGATCCTCCCATGACCCCAATCGAAAGACAAATGCAGGTTATTGCAACTAGCATCCAAGACCTAGCTCGAAAGACGATTAGGCCGAACAAAGAGTTATGGCACGCAATTAGGAAGGGGCCACCAACTCCCCAAGATGATAACCAACCCCCTCCATAGAGGGAAAATAGGTCGGACGACAAGGAGGTTGACAGCCGGCAGGTGACCCACCGTAGAAATGATGAGGTGAAGAAAACCCCATCTCCTAATAGGCATAGGGAAGAGAGTGCAGGTAGCTCCACCCATCCTAGTTGTCAGAGGCCAGAAAAAACTGACCGATCGTCTAGACAACTCGATCGTTTGGTTAGGTCATCCAAACAACCTGATCGTTCAGCCCGATTGTCCAAAGAGCCAGACACCAAAACCACTCGTCTAGAAGAACTCCACGAGATGAAAAAACACATGGGAGACATGAAGAATAGGCTAAAAGCGAAGGCTGCCCGCAACTTGGACAACCTTGTGCATTGGGTTGATTCACCGTTCATCCCTAGGATTGCTAACTTCCCGCTTCCATCAAAATTCAAGGTACCACCGCTCGAAAACTTCGATGGGACCAAGGACCCATTTGACTACCTAGAAGCATTCAAAACAATCATGCACATGTAAGCCATCCCTGAAAAGATAATGTGCCGAGCGTTTCCCATGGGCCTAAGGGGGTTTGCAAGAGTATGGTTCAATAAACTTGAATCAGAGTCAATCGGCTCATTCGTCCAGTTGAGTTGAGCATTCATCGACCACTTCATCGATGGTTAACGGAGAGGGCGACCTCCCACCCACCTGCTCAGCATTAAGCAAATGGAAGGAGAGTCACTAAGGGCATATGTACACCGTTTCAATAAAGAAGCAATGCAAATTGACCGCCCAAAGGAAGACGTCACTCTGACCGCATTCATCGCAGGATTGTGGAAGGGAGATTTCCTCTACGACCTCTGCAAAGACCCTACAGAGACCTTATCCGAACTTATGTACGAAGCCCAAAAGAACATGAATGCTGAGGACGCCCTGGAATCAATGGACGATCCTCCTTCAAAGAGACGAAAAGACGTTGAAGACTGTAAACAGGAACTTGCCAAACAGAAAGTGCCTAAGTTCTTCAAGACACTCAAACGCAAACGGACGACTACCCCAACCGTAAAATTCAGTAGCTTCATGCCTCTGAACACACCTATCGACAAACTTCTCATGTAGATACAGGACAATCCTTTCCCTTCGATGGCCAGGTAAGATACGTTCAGACCCCAATAGTCAACCAAAAAACTTATATTGTAGGTTCCACAGAAATCATGGACACCTCACAGAAGACTGCATGACATTAAAAGAGCAAGTGGAAACGTTCATCTGACAAGGTAAGCTACAAAAATATGTTAGCCGCCTGACAAGCACTCGTCCAACGAAACCACCAGCCCAAAAGGAGCAAACTGAAAACAACAGGCCTGGCCCGTTGGAGAAATCAGAACCATCGTTGGAGGACCAACGTCCGGAGGAACCTCACAAGCCTCGAGGAAGGCATATGCACGACAGATACACAATATCATAGTCGTCCAAAGGCCTCCTAAGAACATCCGCCTCGATGATCAAGTAATATCTTTTAGTGAAGAAAACGCCAGGGGAACCTATCAACCGCTGTGATAACCATGACCCGAGGGTCAAATGGACCTCAAAATGTGACCCAACTGACGAATGATCATCCCTCTAGAGTGAAGGTGATGTTACAGTAGAGTCGCCACTTATTTTTGCAAGAAAGAAAAATAAGAAAATTCTTAAAAAATGCTTCTTTTATTCAATTTGGATTGTATGATTACAATTGAGTGTCCAAAATAGAAAATTACATAGCAAAAGTTGTTTCCTAGGTACAATCTAAGAAAATTACATTTGAATGCTTCCTAAATACAGTATAGTACAATAGAAATTTACATTCACAAATAAACTAATCTAGAACCTTCAAGACTAGGCTCGGGGGCTTGATTACAAAACGAGAAGGTGTAAGCACCTCGTTTTGCCCGATGAAAATCGGTCTTCTAGGATAAAACTTGGCCAAAAACAAATATTTCAATGTACAGAAAACATGGTTTATCATGAAATTTATTTTAAAGGTTCAAGTTCTTTATTAAATCATTTACATGTGAATAGGCAAACAAATAAAAAATTCAGTCAAGAATGCTTACCTGCATGCACGTGGAAGAAGATCATGTTGATTGCTTTAGAATCACCAGAGTTATGTTCAACTTTGGCTGCAATCAAAGAATTGGTTAATAGAAGACACAAAGAATTAATCACAATGAAAAACTTTGAAAAGGGGTGAAGAGCAAAGATCAGAAGAGTTGCTGTGTGGCTGCAATGGTGGGGAGTTTGTATACTGCCCAGCTGCAAAAAAAGAACTCCAATGATGCTTCCCTGATGGTCTTCATGGTACCTGTGAACAGAGCTTCGCTGTAGAATATCCAAAGGGGATTTTTGTGGGAGCTTTTCTCTGTCTTTCAATGGTGGATTATCTAGAGGTGTTTTATGCTTTAGAAATCATACGCAGAATGATCTGGAATTCTTTCTAAAGCTCAAACTTTGGGACCTTTGTAACTGACCTCCTCTTTTCTTTTTATAGCCAAACAAATGATAAGCTATCTTTTGTTTAATTTTGTATTTTTTATTTTCAAATAATCCCTATTCTTTATCCTCTACCAGTTGTGAACTGACTTAGACGTGTGAGAATTCAAAATTCAAGTTTAGAGATAATTTTGGGATAAAACAATGTGCTCCAGGTTCGAAGTGCCAGATTGGTGGTTCAATGTGCCGACCGGTACTTCAATGTGTGCTTGAAGTGCCGACCGGTACTTCAAACCTTAATCAAAGTACCGGCCGGTACTTTGAGTTTTTAAAAAACGTTTTCAACTTCTTTTTTTGTATTTATCCATTTGTTCAAAGTTGTTCAACTTTTTATGATAAACACCAGATATAATAGTGATCTTCTTAACCCCTTTAAAATATTTGAATTAATCTATTTCAATTAATCCTTATATTTTAATTAATTAATCACACTATTTATCCAACTTAAGCTGATTTTATTTAACGTAGTAGAGTCCATAATTATTTATCATTACAAGCCAATAGGATGTTTACACCTCATTAATTAAAATCAACCCAATTAATGGACCAATAATAATTAGTTTGGATTAATCCCATGTACTCGGAATTATTAAATCATTATGCACTCTATCCGTTAAATCTTCAATTGATCATAACATTTGCACTTATGGTCCGATTTGAACACATGACACGTCATTTCATTTGTCTCAACTTAAAGATCTGTTTGATTTCTTTTAGTTGTCGATCAAACGGTCAAAAACACTGTTGGTTTAAAACCCTAATTTAGGCAAGTTGTGCACTTTCCGTTTTTAGAATTTTAATTTGTGAAAACCCTAGTTTGTGTAAGGGTTAGAATGTAGGTAGCAAAATGGGGTGTCAACAAAATGCCCCTCATTGGTAGAGCTTGTAAAGCGAATGTCAATGTTTGAGAAAGACACTGAGTTTTGCGACCAAATGTTGGGGATAATTTTAAGTGTTTGTAGCAACCTAACAAATTTGAAAACTTTTTTAGGATTTGATTTTATGTTGTCCATAACAACCTAAAAAATTGGGAATATTAGGAATGATTTTATGTTGTACGAAACAACCTGATAATTTTTTTTTAACTTTTTAGGATTTGATTTTAAGTGTTTTAACAACCTAAAAAAGTGGGTCAGGATAGATTTTATGTTGTTTCAAACAACCCTATATTTTGGAATTTTTTAGGATTTGATTTTATGTTGTCCATAACAACCTAAAAATGTGAATATACGAGGAATGATTTTATGTTGTAAAAAAACAACCCAATATTTTTGAAAACTTTTTAGGATTTGATTTTATGTTGTCAATAACAACCTGAAAAAGTGGGTATACCGGGAATGATTTTATGTTGTAAAAAAAACAACCCAATATTTTTGAAAACTTTTTAGAATTTGATTTTATGTTGTCAATAACAACCTGAAAAAGTGGGTATACCGGGAATGATTTTATGTTGTAAGAAACAACCTGATATTTTAAAACTTTTTAGGATTTGATTTTAAGTGTTTTAACAACCTAAAAAAGTAGGTCGGGATAGATTTAATGTTGTTTGAAACAACCCTATATTTTGGAACTTTTTAGGATTTGATTTTATGTTGTCAATAACAACCTAAAAAAGTAGGTCGGGATAGATTTTATGTTGTTTGAAACAACCCTATATTTTGGAACTTTTTAGGATTTGATTTTATGTTGTCCATAACAACCTAAAAATGTGAATATACCAGGAATGATTTTATGTTGTAAGAAACAACCCGATATTTCTTTTAAAACTTTTTAGGATTTGATTTTATGTTGTCAATAACAACCTGAAAAAGTGGGTATACCAGGAATAATTTTATGTTGTAAGAAACAACCCAATATTTGAAAAAAATTTAGGATTTGATTTTAAGTGTTTTAACAACCTAAAAATTTTGCTGGGAACTATTTTACGTGGTTCCAAGACAACCCGAGCATGTGTGTTGTCAGAATCTTGTTAAGATGATGCCCAAAATTTTTAGCCGTCTGAAGGCGTAATTCTGGATTTTTTTGAACTTTTTAATCTCCTTGCAAGAACCAAGGTGCATTCGGTGTTGTGTTCAGCTGGTGGGTAGGCACGTACTCTCCTGTAAAAACAAAAACATTTATTTTTCGAACAAATTAGATATGGTCTTCAATAGATGATTTTGGGCCAATGCTCCTAGTTTAAACAAGTCATGAGAACTTGTTGAGATCAACAAACCTGCAAATGAAAACAACTGAGTCAATGTTCTAGTTTTAGAACGTTTATATGTAAAATGATGTCATGTGAACAAGCTAATTGTTTGCAGTTTGAGATCATGGAATGTGTGAATGTGGATGTGAATCTGGTACTGTGAGTGTGAGTGTGGGTGTGGGACCGAGTTTTAGTGAAAGACTGCCTATGTACCTCTATCAGAGAGGATCAGGTCCGAACGTAGTTCGAAATATGGAAAGTGTGGGTAAATGAATGTAGGTGTGGGACCGAGCCTTAAGGAAGGCTGCCTACGTACCTCCATCACAGAGGATCAGGTCCGAACGTAGTTCGAAATGCGGGGTGTGTGAATTCTTGTTTGGAAATTCAAAGTGTATGTGTGAACCTCTTGTGTAGAAAGGAAAAGTTATACATATGTGTATGTGTAGACTTCTTGTTAGGAGGTGAAAAAATTGTATGGTTGTGAACCTTTTGTGCGGTAGTTCAAAATATCTATAGACTTCTTGTATGGAAGTGAAAAATGTTTTTCATTGGGGATGATTTTAAGTGGTTGCAACAACCCAAAAAAGTTGTATTGGAAAGATTTTATGTTCTCACAAATAATCCAAATTTTTTGTTGTTTTTGGATGTCTTGTGTCTTAACTGTGTAACTTGACTTGTGATCTCAGTTGTGTATCCTTGATTTTATACTTTGGCTTATGTACCTTTTTTGGAGAAAGTCTTTCAAAAATGAAAAGATGGATTTTGTAAATCACTTTTGAAAACTCCTTTTTTAAATGGATGCAATCCGTTATGTAAACGAAAATCTTGAGAAACTTTTATTTTCTTGGGAAGACATGTTGACAAACCCTAAGGTTGCAAAACAAAACTGTTCTCTTTTCACTTTGAGGGGATTAAAGTCATTAAACCCTTATAAACATATTTGCATTTCTCTTGGAGCTTGTAATGCTGAATCCTTCGAAGGCAATTAAAGAGATGAAGTGATTGAGAGTTTTCCCGAATCAACAAAATTATGAAAAAGCAATGATATTTTGAAAAGTTTGGATGACTTTGCAAGTCAATATTGTTTGGAGTACTGATAGAGATATGCTCTTGACTTGAAATTCTGACCCATTGACAAACTAGGGAGAATGCCCCTAGTTTGGAGATTTGTGATCTTGTGTGGATCATGTTAAGGAAAGATAGTTTAGTCGACAAACTAGGGAGAATGCCTCTAGTTTGGAGATGTGTGATCTTGTGTGGATCATGTTGTGGGAAGAATTGACAAATTAGGGAGAATGCCCCTAGTTTGGAGATGTGTGATCTTGTGTGGATCATGTTGTGGAAAGAATTGACAAATTAGGGAGAATGCCCCTAGTTTGGGGATGTAGATGAAGCACTTGGAAAATAAAGAGGGATGCCCCAAGTTTTGACTTGAAATTGAAGTCTCCGGGAGAGACTTGACTATTTGCAATGAGAAAGAAAGTGAACTCTGAGTTTGAACCATTTGTAATGATTCACCTTTTCATGGGAGATTTGATTGGTGTTTGGACCATCCATCATTTTTTCTTTTTCTTTTACTCTAATTTTTGCCTAGGCTGCCTTTTCAGGTTTTCAACCTAGCGAGCACTTTTCATACTTCCAATGGAGAATAACAAAAGAGCTTAACATCATGTCTTGAGCAAGCAGAACCTCAAGGAGGGCTTTGTTTATCGGTTATAATGTAGGCCGGGTTTGGGCTGTGAAAAGAAAGTTATAAAGGCTCAAATTCCCCAATGTACCCCCAAGTGTGAACTCAAAGGATTGGATTTTCTTTGTGACTTCTTTCCTTTGTTTTTTCCTTCACGTCTTCTTTGTATTTGTGTTGTCGCATTTGACTTTTCTTATCTTTGTGTTGGCATCCTTTGTCAAAGACGCCCTTTCTTTTTGTATGTTGACATTTGTGTCAAGTGTTCTCTATTTGCTTCATTCTTATTGAAGATTGACGCCTCCATCGAGCATGTCCTTGTTCTTTTGTTCTTCCTTCTTTGACACTTTGATCTTGAGAAAGAAATCCATGATCTCCTTTTTGCTTCACATCTAAAATTCCCACCCCAAGGTTTGGTTTATGGGTTTCAAGAAAGAAAAGGCTCATTTTTTTTTAAAAGGCCCAAATTGGCTAGCAAGTGATTGCATTTGTAGGGTGTTGGCAAGAATATTTGGGTTTAATGAAAAATGGCCTCCTGTCCTTGGTAGAGCTTGCTTTTGGCATGCAGCATTTGAGCTCTTTTGATGACTTCTTTCTTGGAAATAATTCTCTCTTCTTTTTTTTTTCTTTATGGAACCCTAATTTTTGCTTAGGCCGCCCTTTCGGGTTTTTGACCTAACAGGCTTTCATTTCTTTTTTTTGCATGGATGGTTCATTGTAAGCCCAACTATTAGGATACTTTTCTGAATTAATGTGCAAGAATGTGACAAATCATGACTGGATTTAGAAGGAATTTTGGAAGGAGTGACTCGAGATCTCTCAATGATCTTATTTCCTTGATTTTCTTTCTAGGATCCATTCTTTTATTGTTCCAAGTATTTGGCGACAATTTTTATATGAATTGAATGAAAATGATCCCCTTATCGGTGCGAATTGATTGGTCAAGTGATGTGACCATATGATTTGTCATTTGTTGCCCAAGAAAGAATATTTCAAAAACTTTGATTTTCCAAAAGTACTTTTGCAAAAACAATTTTGAAAATTTTCCTTCTCCAAAAAGATGTGAAAACATGGGAGACTTGAAGATTGTTGCTTAAAGTTTCTTTTTGATGATGTGATCAAATTTTGAGCAATTGTAATTTGAGACGTGAATTTTAACCATTAGGGTGTGATTCAAAAATGTGAATTTTAACCATTAAGGTGTGATTCAAAAATGTGAATTTTGACTATTGAAGTGTGATTCATTTCGTGAATTTTAACCTTTGAGATGTGATTCATTTTGTGAATTTTAACCATTGAGGTGTGATTCAGAAAATGAGAATTTTAACCATTGAGGTGTGATTTAATTGGTGAATTTAAACCATTTAAGGTGTGAGAGAATTTTAACCGTGTGAGGTGTGATTCAATTGGTGAATTTTAACCATTTAAGGTGTGGCGTAATGGGTTAATTTTAATTGTGTGAATTGTGAGTGAATTTTAACCATGTGAGGTGTAATTCAATTGAGTGGATTTTAACTATTTTGAGGTATAATGGGTGAATTTTAATTGTGTGAAATGTGTGAGAGAATTTTAACCATGTGAAGTGTGTTTCAAAAAAATGTGAATTTTAACCATTAGGGTGTGATTCAAAAATGTGAATTTTAACCATTAGGGTGTGATTCAAAAATGTGAATTTTAACCATTGAGATGTGATTCATTTTGTGCATTTTAACCATTGAGGTGTGATTTAGAAATGAGAATTTTAACCATTGATGTGTGAGTGAATTTTAACCATGTGAGGTGTAATTCATTTGGGAAAGTTTAACCATTTAAGGTGTAATGGGTTAATTTGAATTGTGTGAGGTGTGAATGAATTTTAACAATGTGAAGTGTGATTCAAAAAATGTGAATTTTAACCATTAAGGTGTGGTTCATTTTGTGAATTTTAACCTTTGAGATGTGATTCCTTTTGTGAATTTTAACCATTGAGGTGTGATTCAGAAATGAGAATTTTAACCATTGAGGTGTGATTCAATTGGTGAATTTTAACCGTGTGAGGTGTGATTTAATTGGTGAATTTGAACCATTTAAGGTGTGAGAGAATTTTAACCGTGTGAGGTGTGATTCAATTGGTGAATTTTAATCATTTAAAATGTGGTGTAATGGGTTAATTTTAATTGTGTGAATTGTGAATGAATTTTAACCATGTGAGGTGTAATTAAAAAAATGTGAATTTTAACCATTAAGGTGTGATTCAAAAATGTGAATTTTAACCATTGAGGTGTGAGTGAATTTTAACCATGTGAGGTGTGATTCATTAATGAATTTTAACCATGTGGGATGTAATTCATTTGGGTTAATTTTAACCTGTTTAAGGTGTAATTCAATTGGGTGAATTTTAACCTTTGAAGGTGTGGTGTAATTGTGTGAATTTTTAACCATTTAAGGTGTGGTGTAATTGTGTGAATTTTTAACCATTTAAGGTGTGATTCAATTTTGTGTGAATTTTAACCGTTTAAGGTGTGATTCAAAGTTTGGTTCATTGAGCTTTTTGTGAATTGTTCATTATTTTTTTGTCTTTTCAATTTTTGATTTGTGATCTGTGGTGCAAAGTTGGAGAAATTCTTGATCTTTAAAAGATGTTTTTTTTTTTTTTATTATTTTTTTTTATCCAAAATTCTATGCTACATACCAATAAGACAAACAAAGCAATTTAAATGAAAATCACACAACTAAATTTAGAAATGTAAAATCAAATGATGACTTGATGTAGCAATGCTGATGTCCTTGTGGGTTGTTAACGTAGGGGAAGCCCATGAATCAGTCGTGTTGGAGGAAGAGGCTTGTGTGACCTTCATGACCTTGATTTCGAATCTTGAATCTTGGAGGCTTGTGACCTTTGTAGAATGGTTGTCTTGTTCGGCCTGGAACTTGAATCTTGAAGCTTGATGACTTACCGTTTAGGGTTTTGGACTTTGCATGGCCTTTTGTAGAGTATGAGGGATGGTGAAGTTTTTGTGGTTTTGTTTTTGGTAAGTGAGTGACTGTTTAAGAATTTGGGCTTGTAAGACCTACGATTTTTGTGGAGTCGGTAATTGTTTGAGAAATTGGGCTTGTTGGGCCTTATGGAGAATGGTGAAGTTGTGGCTAAGTGGGAGACTATTTAGGAAATTGAGCTTATGTGGCCTTGAAGTCTCAATGTTGTGAGCAACCTTTTGGTGGGCTTGAACTTTGGCTTTAAGTCCTTGAAGCTTGTTGTTGTGGGCCACTACTTAGTGAGCTTTGAACTTGAGCTTTGAATCCTTGAAGTTTGTTGTTGTGGGCCACTACTTGGTGAGCTTTGAACTTGAGCTTTGAATCCTTGAAGTTTGTTGTTGTGGGCCACTGCTTGGTGGGTTTTGAACTTTTGAAGCTTGTGACCTTTATCCTTTGAAGCTTGTGGGCTTGTAGTTGTCTTTGATGATCCTTAACTCTAAGTACTTGTAGGGCCTTAAATTATTTATGATGGACCCAAGTGTTGGGCTTGGGCTCATCAATGGAAAACATGGTTCAAATAAAGGCTTGTAATGGGCCCAAACGTTGGATTTGGGCTCATTCGTAGCAAACAAGGTTCATCCAAGTGCAAGCAACGGCAATCAAAACAGATGGTGGGTTCAAACAAGCATGTATGTACTTAATGGACCGCACCTAAGGATAGTTCTAATGGGCTTCTATATGGGTAGAAGGTGGGCTTGTAGGGAACCCAAGAGCTAGGACGTCGTATCTCCCAACTTGTGACATAGGAATGCCGCGTTGGTCCAAACGATACAGTTTGTCCTTTAACGTATTGACTAAGAATGATCATAGTCAATACTGCGCTAAGGGGTGGTAGCTTCACCATGGGTACCCAAGTCTAGGAAGACTGTGATCCATGGATAGAACTACCGGGGCTTCCGGGCTTCACACATGTATATGTATTCTTGGGTCCACACAAAATGATGCATGACACATGTTATAAAGAAAGCCTTTAAAATCAATTAAGTATAAGGAAATAATAAGGCTTGGCCAAGCCCATCCTAATTTCGAAGCTAAGCCCACTTCATGTCCCCAGTGGAGTCGCCACTGTGAGAACCACGACCCGAGGGTCAAATGGGCCTCAAAATGTGACCCAACTGACGAATGATCATCCCTCTAGAATGAAGGTGATGTTACAGTAGAGTCGCCACTTATTTTTGCAAGAAAGAAAAATAAGAAAATTCTTAAAAAATGCTTCTTTTATTCAATTTGGATTGTATGATTACAATTGAGTGTCCAAAACAGAAAATTACATAGCAAAAGTTGTTTCCTAGGTACAATCTAAGAAAATTACATTTGAATGCTTCCTAAATACAGTATAGTACAATAGAAATTTACATTCACAAATAAACTAATCTAGAACCTTCAAGACTAGGCTCGGGGGCTTGGTTACAAAACGAGAAGGTGTAAGCACCTCGTTTTGCCCGACGAAAATCGGTCTTCTAGGATAAAGCTTGGCCAAAAACAAATATTTCAATGTACAAAAAACATGGTTTATCATGAAATTTATTTTAAAGATTCAAGTTCTTTATTAAATCATTTACATGTGAATAGGCAAACAAATAAAAAATTCAGTCAAGAATGCTTACCTGTATGCACGTGGAAGAAGATCCTATTGATTGCTTTAGAATCACCAGAGTTATGTTCAACTTTGGCTACAATCAAAGAATTAGTTAATAGAAGACACAAAGAATTAATCACAATGAAAAACTTTGAAAAGAGGTGAAGAGCAAAGATCAGAAGAGTTGCTGTGTGGCTGCAATGGTGGGGAGTTTGTATACTGCCCAGCTGCAAAAAGAGAACTCCAATGATGCTTCCTTGATGGTTTTCAAGGTACCCGTGAACAGAGCTTCGCCGTAGAATATCCAAAGGGGATTTTTGTGGGAGCTTTTCTCTGTCTTTCAATGGTGGATTATCTAGAGGTGTTTTATGCTTTAGAAATCATACATAGAATGATCTGGAATTCTCTCTAAAGCTCAAACTTTAGGACCTTTGTAACTGACCTCCTCTTTTCTTTTTATAGCCAAACAAATGATAAGCTATCTTTTGTTTAATTTTGTATTTTTTTTTATTTTCAAATAATCCCTATTCTTTATCCTCTACTAGTTGTGAACTGACTTGGACGTGTGAGAATTCAAAATTCAAGTTTAGAGATAATTTTGGGATAAAACAACGTGCTCCAGGTTCGCAGTGCCAGATTGGTGGTTCAATGTGCCGGCCGGTACTTCAATGTGTGCTTACTTTGAGTTTTTAAAAAACGTTTTCAACTTCTTTTTTTGTATTTATCCGTTTATTCAAAGTTGTTCAACTTTTTATGATAAACACCAGATATAATAGTGATCTTCTTAACCCCTTTAAAATATTTGAATTGATCTATTTCAATTAATCCTTATATTTTAATTAATTAATCACACTATTTATCCAACTTAAGCTGATTTTATTTAACGTAGTAGAGTCCATAATTATTTATCATTACAAGCCAATAGGATGTTTACACCTCATTAATTAAAATCAACCCAATTAATGGACCAATAATAATTAGTTTGGAATAATCCCATGTACTCGGAATTATTAAATCATTATGCACTCTATCCGTTAAATCTTCAATTGATCATAACATTTGCACTTATGGTCCGATTTGAACACATGACACGTCATTTCATTTGTCTCAACTTAAAGATCTGTTTGATTTCTTTTAGTTGTCGTCAAATGGTCAAAAACACTGTTGGTTTAAAACCCTAATTTAGGCAAGTTGTGCACTTTCCGTTTTTAGAATTTTAATTTATGAAAACCCTATTTTGTGTAAGGGTTAGAATGTAGGTAGCAAAATGGGGTGTCAACAACCGCATGATGATGCCCTCGTTGTAACAATTAACATCGCAGGTTTCACTACTAGACGGGTGATGATAGACAACGGAAGCTCGGCGGACATACTGTATCTTCCAGCATATCAGCAAATGAAGTTCGATAAAGACAAACTACAACCCATGGAAGCACCGCTCATAGGATTCACAGGCGACAAGGTTTGCCCAATCGGTATCATAACATTGCCAATTACGGTCGGCACCTACCCAAAGACCATCTCCAAAACTGTTGACTTCCTCGTCGTCAATTGCCTTTCAGCATACAATGCAATCATTGGAAGACCGACACTCAACCGGCTTCGAGCAGTGACCTCCACATACCATCTCCTCATCAAATTCCCCACTAAACATGAGATAGGAGAGGTCAGAAGAGACCAAATAGCTACAAGGGAATGCTACCTTGCCTCCCTAAGGTTGGAAGGGCAGAATCAGACAATAACTATAGAGGAACAGAAGACTCTGGTGAAACCATCTGAAGAATTAGACACGATCAGGTTAGAAGAGGGGCATCCAGAGAAGACAACCAGAATCGGAGCCAATCTCCCCTCGCAAATAAAAGAGTCACTCATTCAATTTCTGAAAAGCAACAAGGATGTCTTCGCATGGAGCCACGAAGACATGCCAGATATCGACCCTTCTATTATATCTCATAAGTTAAGTTTTAACCCTTATCTTTGTCCCGTAAAACAAAAACGGAGAGTCTTCGCTCTTGAAAGGAACGACGCCATCATGAAAAAAGTACATAAACTCCTGACGGCGAATTTCATCAGGGAAGTCTTCTACCTAGATTGGCTAGCAAACAAAGTCATGGTAAAGAAAAATACTGGGAAGTGGCGAATGTGCGTCGACTTCACTGACCTGAACAAAGTCTACCTAAAAGATAGTTTTCCTCTACCAAGAATAGACCAGCTAGTCGATTCGACAGTTGGTCATAAATTACTAACATTCATGGATGTTTTTTCAGGATACAATCAGATAATGATGCCGCTCAGATGGAAGAACGCAGGAGCCACTTACCAAAGACTGATGAACAGAATGTTCCACGACCAAATCGGCAGGAATGTCGAAGTCTATGTCGACAACATGCTGGTCAAGTCTACGGAAGAGGACAATCACCTGGATGATTTAAAGGAAACATTCAAAACACTCTGCAAGTACCAGATGAAACTGAACCCAAGTAAGTGCGCATTTGGTGTTTATTCTGGTAAATTTATTGGTTTTATGGTTTCACAGAGAGGCATAGAGGCCAACCTAGATAAGATCAAAGCGATCTTAGAAATGCAGCCACCTAAAATAACCAGAGAAATTCAAAGACTGACGGGAAGAATAGCTGCGCTCAACCGATTCGTATCTCGGCCAACTGACGGGAAGAAAAGCCTTCACATGGACGGACGAGTGTCAACAAGTATTCGAAGAACTCAAGAAGTACCTAATGACACTACCATTACTTAGCCCCTCTAAATAAGGCGAAGAGCTCTACTTGTACCTAGCCATCTCACCAACGGCCATCAGCTCAGCACTCGTTCAAGAAGAAGATAGACGACAGTTACCTGTCTACTATACAAGCTGAGCACTTAGAGGAGCAGAGGAAAGGTATCCACCCATGGAGAAACTGGCCTTCGCACTTGTAACTACGGCAAGGAAGCTACGTCCCTACTTCCAAGCCCACTCGATAGTCGTCCTCACAAACCATCCTCTACGAAAGAAGATGAACAAACCGGACAACTCATACAGTGGTCAATCGAGCTGAGTGAGTTTGACATCGACTATCGACCCCGGACCACCATCAAAGCTCAGGCATTAGCTGACTTCGTTGCAGAATTCACCAGCAAGGACGACGAACCAACTAACAAAGAAGAAAACTGAACATGACGATCCATGTAGACGGTTCATCAACTAAAAACGCCGGAGGGGTAGGTGTAATAATAAGATCCCCTGAGGACGACATTATCAAACAGGCCATACGCTTGGAATATGCAACTACCAACAATGAGGCAGAGTACGAAGACCTACTGGCAAGATTGAAAATGGCCAAGACACTGGGAGCAACCGAGCTGGACGTCCACAACAACTCACAACTTGTCGTGGGACAAGTCAATGGAGACTACGAAGCAAAGGAAGAACGAATGCTACAATATCTCAATCTTGTCCGACACCAAATAAGTAGATTCCATGAAGTAAAACTCACTCGTATACCCCGAGAACAGAACGCAGTTGCAGACCAGTTCACCAGATTAGCCTCGTCAAATGAGTCAAATGACAAGTTGGAAGTCGTCCAATAACCAAGCATATAAGCGATGGAGGTAAATCCCGTTAAAACAGATAAATGTTGGATGACGCCCATAACCTCCTACTTGTAGGGAGGGACCCTGCCGAGCGACCTCCATGAAGCAAGACGAATCAAGGTACGTGCATTGCGATTCATCATATTACAGGGGACACTGTACAAACAGGGTTTTTCCCTTCTATATCTCAGATGTCTGACGCCAGTCGAAGCAGAATATGTTCTAAGAGAAATTCATGAAGGGATATGCAGAAACCATTCAGGTGCCCGGTCACTATCCAAGAAGGTCATCAAAGCAGGATATTATTGGCTGTCCATACAAACGGATGCAAACCAACTCATCCAACACTGCGACAAGTGCCAACGATTCACCAACCTGCTCTACTCCCCATCAGAAGAACTGACACCCATGACATCACCTTGGCCATTCGCATAATGGGGCCTCGACATCATGGGACCCTTCCCCATTGGAAGACGTCAGCTAAAATTCATGGTAGTCGCCATCGACTACTTTACCAAATGGGTAGAAACCAAACCATTAGCCACGATAACAAAAAGGAACATACAGAACTTTGTCTGGAAGATAGTAATATGCCGATTCGGCATCCCACGAGTCCTCGTGTCAAATAATGGTAAGCAATTCGATAATTCTAAATTCAGGCAATTCTCTAAAGAATTAGGGATTCACAACCATTACTCATCTCCTGGCCACCCACAAGCCAACGGACAAGTCGAAGTAACAAATCGGTCTTTGCTCAAACTCATCAAAACCTGACTTGAGGGGGCAAAGGGAGTATGGCCAGAAGAACTCCCAAGCATCCTATGAGCTTACAGAACAACGGTAAGAATTCCAACAAGAGAAACGCCATTCCGGATGACATTCAGGACCGAAGCATTCGTCCCAGTGGAGATTGGAATGACGACCTTTCGTACAGCCATTCATGATGACCAGCAAAATGACAAACAAATCCGTCTCAACCTGGACCTAATTGACAAAGTCCGTGAACAAGCTGAGGAGAGGATGAAGAGATACTAGGAAAAAATGGCCCGTCACCACAACACAAAAGTGAAGACGAGACAGTTCAACGTAGGAGACCTCATCCTACAAAAAATCACCCTAGCCACCAAAGACTCCACTCAAGGAAAATTGGGCCCAAACTGGGAAGGGCCATACAAAGTCATTGAAATCCACCGACGAAACCATGGATGGAAGACGACTTCCTCATCCATGGAATATTGAACATCTTAAAAAATACTACCTCTAGCTAGGCTCGGCGAAATTGTACTTGTAAACATGGATACCTCCAATAAAAACTAAATAAGGTGGACGTATGCACTATTACCAAACCATGGTAAATCTAGTGTCATCTCATTATTCTAAGTTAAACTACATTGACCAACACGATCTTTAACTGAAATTATTCTAAGTTAAACTGCATCGTCCAACACGATCTTTTAGCTAAAATTATCCTAGGTTAAACTGCATAGTCTAAACATGATCTTTTAACCAAAAAATTGTTCTAAGTAAAACTGCATCGTCCAACATGATCTTTTAGCTAAAACTATCTTAGGTTAAACTGCATCGTCCAAACACGATCTTTTAACCAAAAAATTATTCTAAATGGCATGATCTTTTAACCAAAAAATTATTCTAAGTGGCATCGTCCAAACACGGTCTTTTAACTAAGAACCATTTTTAAGTTAAAATGCATCATCCAAACACGATCTTTCAGCTAAAAAATATTCTAAGTTAAAAGCTATGCCTCTTAACGAAAAATTACATCGAATCAGACTACACCATTTAAACATGATCCTTCAAAATTATAACCAAAGAAACTTCTAAAGTTAAAACACGAGGTCAATAAAACTTCAAACACAAACCATCCAAACCAACTAAAGACGGTCATCCAGATATCAAACCAATTGTTCAAACAAAAACGTAAGGGGTCAAAACACAGACCCCACCAAACATATTGTTTTAAAAAAATATATACAAAAAGATGGAAATATAAATCAAATGAAGTCAAGTGGTAGCGTCATCTACTTGGTCAGTATCATTAACCTTCTCACCGCCATCATTCACTGAGTCTGTGTCGTCATACGTCTGAAACTCAGTGAAAGCAAGGTCGGGGTACTTCTCTTTAGCTTGCTTTCTAAAGGCCTTAAACCTAGAGATGAAGCACTGAAGGTTGTTGCCTTCGAAAGCCTCCGACGTTTTATAATCCTACACAGCTGCCGCCTTTGCGCCCTTCACCTGGCCCATTTAATGCTCTTTCTGCGCCTCATCATGGGTGTCCACGGCTACCTTTACGTCCCCATCCTTAGCAATCAGCTCAACCTTGGCCTCCTCCACCGCACCAATCAAATCCCTCTTTTCCTTGTTAAGCTCAAATACTGCCCGGTTTAAACTCTTCTAAGCGACCTCAGATTCAGCCAGCCTCTGCCTCAAACGTACTAGGTCGTCCTCCACAGAAATGCAATGGCGGTTGATCACCATTGCCTCGTTCAGAGACTGAAGATGAACAAATGGATGACAAGTCAAAACAAAAAATAAAAAATAACGACATTATCATTTCACTTACCCTCATAAGAGAATGGACCATCAGCTTTGAGATGTTCTCGGTCCGAGCATTGGCATACTCTTGAAAGTCAAGCTCCGTAATCGTAGCCTTGGCCCTTTTTGCCGCCAAACCATGGCTCCGGCAAATAGTCGGCCCATCGTCAGTAGCTTGGACGACAGCAATCTCCTCATCAAGAATTTGAACAACTAGAGGAGGCGGCGGGATGGAAGGGGATGCTTGGACAGTAAGTGCTCTCTTCGGAGGCGGCTCGCTCTGCTCAGGGAGGACTGATGATTGACCATCGTCAGTCCTCTTCCTCTTCACATTGATGGGCACCGCGGGGGCCCCCTTCTCCACTATATTTTTTAGCTTGCTTTTATTAATCTTCATTGTGGCCACCCCTGCAAAAAATTGAAGAACGATATAAGAGCAAGGACAACCCCTAAACCGAAAAATGAAGAGACAAGAACGCTCACTCTTTTCGTTGGTCTGAATGAGGGAAAGGACAGCAGCGCTAGGTTTGGGACCGAAGGAATGATGAAAGAGCAGCTCCGGCTGGATATAATGCGTGTACTGACGGTTAGAGAGGCTATGGACCCTCAGAATACAATCCTTCCAAACTGGAGTAAGGGTTGGATGATTTAAAGCTACACCAAAGCAAATAGAAGACAGTCAAGAGAAAACCATAAAGACAATCAAAAGTAAAATCTAAGAACAAAATACACACACACACCAGATGGGGAAGGAATGCCCCACGTCCTTCGAATCTGGATGAAGTCGTCACCTTCCTCAGGGAGCCTCTCCTAGTTGTCCCCACAAAAGAAAAAGTAACCATCCTTCCAACCACGGTTGGATGATGGCAACCCCTCCATCAGCTTTACCAAGTTGTCTCTATTCCTAAACGTCCAGAAGTTTGGAGAGGCGGCTATCTGACTAGGCTCAAAACAGTAAAGAAACTCTTCCACAGTGATGTCTTCCAGACCATCACTACACTCCTTCCACGTCACCATGGAAGAGATGATCACCCTCCATCCATTCAAGGCGACTTGACCCGGTGCCAAAGAAAGAAAATCCAATAATTCTCTAATAAAAGGTTGGACGGGAAAATGGAGACCAGTCATCAACGTCGACTTATAAAGAACGATGTCTTCAACGTGTGAACACGCCCGCTTGTCCGAGTTAGGTATCCTTAAGACGTCATCCTCAAGAACCTGATACCTAGACCTAATCCTCCCTAAGGACTCGGCATCCCTAAACTTAGAAAAGTAAGAATAAACCGCCCAACGCTTGGGCACCGCTGGCAACGAGACACTAACCGAGACAAGGTAGTAGCTTTGAACAAAGTCCCCTCGCCCTCCCTTCCCGACGACGACAAGCCCTCAGAAAGTTCTTCGGACAAGACCGCCGGCCAATCAGACCCACTGGCCGCCATAGAACGCCTCAACTCCCCCCAAGTACACAATGCCAGAAACGAAAGGGAATAGAGCTTCGCCGATAAGCGGTGGAGCACACTAGTGGGGGGAAGATAATCACCTAAAGGAGGGGGTCCTAAACCACTCTCGGCAAATCAACAAACGCCGACAAAGAAATTCCTAAACGGTACACTAAGAGAATCCAATGCTAAAGATACATAAAAAGAAAAGCAAACAAAGGCTGGAAAAGAAAGAACTCACCGGAATCCTAGCACGAAAAGGGAATAACGCCGGAGAGACAGAGGAAACCATGCTTGAGAGAAGGGAGAAATGAGAAAACACAAAGAACGGAAAATGTGAGAAATAAGCGAGAAAACTAACTTTAAATATTCAAAAAATTCGAAAAAGCCATCGTTGGACAACCGAAGAGTCGCATCGTTCCAAACCACCACTGACACGTGGCAAAAGTTGCCGCCAAAACATCGCCTCCCAACATTAAACTCGCCTCAGAAACACGAAACGACAAAACGGAATTGCAACCGCGCCCTGTGAATCATTAAGCCCCATTTAGTGAACCGTCTTGACCAAAAACTCCCCGTCGTCAATCCCTGTAAATGAGTCATCCTGAACTCCCCTTCGTTGTTCCCATTAAGTGAGTCGTCCTGACCGACTCACTTAAGGGACTGAGGGGGGCATCTGATAATACCAAAAATAACCCACCCGGACGACTCACACCCCCGACACCACATATGACGATCGTCCATACATAGACGATCGTCCATAAAAAATCCATGACGAGTACGCAAGTCACGGAAACGTTACACCAGCTGTCCTCACACCAGTTGTCCCTAATAATTGCCGAAACGTTACGATTTGGTTTAAAATCTTATTAACTACGAGCAAGAATCAAGGACAGCATTCAAACCTCCCGGAACGATCAACATATTATGAACCCCTATAAAAGGAACCCCCCATCAACATCAAAGGTACAACATTCTCTCTCACCATCTACTCTTTACATACATCCTGTTAAAAACTCTCTGATCTCTTATTCCGGTCACTGACTTGACCGTCGGAGGAACCTACACCGGATCTCTTCCGGTGTCCTCTTTGACTTGTTGACTGTGGTTGCAGATCTTCCAAGAATTGGCTGAGGTGCAAGAAAGGACCTACTAATTTTTGACATCATCACTTTAGATAAAACCATATTATCAAAATATCAAATGGGCTTATTAATTTACAGGATAGTTTTCTCTTGGTAAAATTCTATTAAAAAAAATTCAAGAATTTTAAAATATATATTAAGGTTTTGATCGTCTAGTATAATTTTGTGTTTTGTTGATGCATCTCACTAATTATTAAGATAGCTTGAAATAAGTTTTTTTCTCCTTCTTCGTTGAAATAGTTTTTTTTTTTTTTTTAATTAATCCATGCATTGCATGGTATGCTACTAATATAAATAATTTAAATTTATTACAACTCATTTTAAAACCACTTCCAACCTTTAGGAAAAAGAAAAAATTTCAACCTATATAAAACTACTCTAATCTCTCTTATCAAAACTTATCATATTAATTAAAATATAAATTTTAATGAAAATTTTATTATGTTCCAAACAATGTCAAAAAAAGAGGTACCGGGCCATACCGGTGATGGGTCGGTATGGTTTTCTTGCTCAAAGCCCAATTTTGCTAGGGTTTGGCAGGAGGGGTTTTTTCAACAACAAAAAAATGCACACATTATAAATCAACGGCCAAAGATCAAATAAATATAAATATACGGTCAAGATTCGGCGCTTTACCGAGTTATATAGGCTCTATACTAAACCCTAATTTCATTTCAGAGTTCAGAGCTCCCTCCCCCCCTCCCCTCCATATTCCGCCGCTTGCTTTCGAGCTCTCACAACAAAAATGGGTCGTGTCATCCGTGCACAGCGTAAGGGTGCTGGATCCGTATTCAAATCCCACACCCACCATCGCAAAGGTCCGGCCCGATTCCGTAGTCTCGACTTCGGAGAGCGTAATGGGTACCTGAAAGGCGTGGTGACCGAGATCATTCATGACCCGGGTCGTGGTGCTCCGTTAGCCAAGGTCACTTTCCGTCACCCTTTCCGTTACAAGAAGCAGAACGAGCTTTTCGTGGCTGCCGAGGGTCTCTACACTGGCCAGTTTCTGTATTGTGGGAAAAAGGCTACTCTTGTTGTTGGGAATGTGTTGCCTCTTAGATCTATCCCTGAAGGAGCTGTGGTTTGCAACGTGGAGCATCATGTTGGTGACCGTGGTGTCTTTGCTAGGGCTTCTGGGGATTACGCTATTGTTATTAGCCACAACCCAGATAACGATACCTCCAGGTCTTTCTCTCTGTTTTTTCATTTTGTTTATTATTGTTGTTGATTTCTGGGTTCTGCGGATTTATGTCCAGTTGTTTAGTTTTTATGTCCAGTTGTTAAAATGTAATATATATGTGTAATTGAACAGGGTGAAACTCCCATCTGGGGCTAAGAAGATTGTGCCAAGTGGGTGCAGAGCTATGATTGGGCAGGTTGCAGGAGGAGGGAGAACTGAGAAGCCAATGCTCAAGGCTGGTAATGCTTACCACAAGTTCAGAGTGAAGAGAAATTGCTGGCCTAAGGTTCGTGGTGTGGCTATGAATCCAGTGGAGCATCCTCATGGAGGAGGTAATCACCAGCATATTGGACATGCTAGTACTGTCAGGCGTGATGCACCTCCTGGTCAAAAGGTTGGTCTCATTGCTGCAAGGAGGACTGGTCGGCTCAGAGGTCAAGCTGCTGCTACTGCTTCTAAGGCTGACAAGAGTACTTAAAACAGTATTCTGTTTTACTTGTTTGTGTTTTTGAGACATTTGGTTTTTCCCTTAATACATTTTTATCTAGACTAGTTGATGAATTTTGTTGCAGAAATTTTGTTTGGATTGTGGTAAACGTCTTTTTTATGACATTTGGTTTATGCACTCTTTGAAAGTAGTCCAAATACACTAAATGCCTATTTCTCTCCTGAATTGATGAAGGGAACAAGTATTCCCTTGATGATGATGTTTGATATTTTTGAGTATGAGCTGTGCTTTATACCAATTCAAGTTGCAGTTAAATAGTTAATTAGAATTGTAGGACATTATGGTAGTGACAGTGTAAGAGATTGTCGTTGTGGCCAGAATTGTATGACACACCCTCCTGTTTAAGAGATGCTGAAACTTCGGATGCAAGAGGCGCTTTTGTAAGTGTTAACATTGTTTGATCGAAGGATCCCTCGCATTGAGATCCTCTCGTTTTTTTTCAATTTTTAGTTAGAATTATGACATGTGGCACTTAAATAAATCTAACAGTCTTAAAACACTTATGAAAACCACACTAAAAATTGGAAGAAATTGGAGGATGCAATGGGAGGGGATCTTTTTCCGATCGAAAATCCCAATTAGTCCAATTTTTGTATAAAATTAAAACTTCGGCTAGGTATTTATTTCATACAAATTAAAACAAATCTGGTATTTATTTCATACAGATTCGTAATTTTGTACAATTCACCGGCTTGACGATTTAAGTTCCATATGGTTCTCATAACTTATATATGGTCCAAAGCCTACTTGCTTAGGTTTTTTTGGTTCTCATTTCTCATTCTCTGGTCTGCTTCCTTCACTGAAAATTTTGGTGGCTAGTATTTTGGTACATTAGATTAATAGCATATGTATTAGTTTATGAACTTTTGTACAAGTGAAATTGGAAGGGAAAAGTACACAAAATACGTTTTAATTTTGAGTGTAGCATTTAACCCTCAGCAAATCTAATCTATATCCAATATATGTCAGAGGGCAAAGCTGCAACATAGGCTTCTGTTTTCTCTCTTCTAAATTTCTACTTTGTGTTTTCTAAACTAATCGAAATCTCAATTCACTTTCCACCACACACACACACAGACAAAAAAAAAATCCTTTTCACCCATTTGCTTGAAAATCAAGAATTCCAATACCCTAAACCCAAGGATTCAATGTTTGGAGGTGGTTCTGGCTATTTATTTTTTCTTTCCAACAAAGAGATAAGGTCAACACTATGAGCATTCGACATGTCTCTACATTGAATTTAAATAAACAAACAAAAAAACAAAGAAGCAAAAGTTTGCTGATGAAAGATAAAATGATGGTTTCATAATGAATACCATACACGTTGTAAATTTCCCACTTACTATTAAATATTTAAAAAACAACATAACTGTCCAATCTATTTTTTGGTGCAAAATCAAGGTTGCATGACCCTTTGACACCCCACTTTCTTTATAAATACAACCATGGTCTTCATGGCAAAAGGGTTGGAAGATTGAGAGAAATTGGTAGAGAAAAGTTAGTAGAGAGAAGTAGGAATTTAGTGCAGAAAATTCACTTGAAGCAAAACTCTCCTCTTCAAAGTTCTAAAGCCCTTGAAGGTGGAGAAATCTCACCCTTCATTGTCTTTGGAATCAAGATTTGGAAAACCTTTGCACTTATGTTTTCTTAAACCAAAATTCCTTCCCAAAAGTCTTAAAGCTTTTGAAGGTTGATAAAATCAATTTGATTTTGTTCACCCTTCATTATCTTTACCACTTAGGTTTGGAATTATTTTTCCATCAACCCACATACTCAAACACTTCTTAGGATTACCCATACAACCCACAAATTGTATACACATCCTTGAAGTCATTGAGTCACAAAGCTCACAACCACACAAGTTGTGAAGCACATACTTGATTTTAATTTTGTTTTGCATGCGGGTTAGTTCTCTAACCCTTATGCTTTAATTTTTGTGTTCTTACAGTATGCTTTAATTTATTGTTCTTACATTATGTTTTAATTTCTTGTGTTTATATTTACAAGTTCATTATGATTATGTGTTTAAGCTTACAACTATAACATGAACATCATATTGCAACCAACATAATAACAACACGGACAATTAAAATTAATTTGTTTGCACAACATACACATACATGCATTGACATTACAACATGCTTGGCCATTTTTAATATAAGAGGACCGATGTAAATCGGGCAAAATGAGGTGCCTAACACCTTCCCATTTTGTAACCAAGCCTCCGAACCAAAATCTTGATTTGCATACATAGTGCCTTAACAACAACATTTGATTTTCTTTTTACATAGATTGTAACTAGGAAATTCATACAATATTATTTTCTTAGGTTGTATTCTAGGGAAATTTTATTTGTAACATTTTTACATACAAATTTTATTTGGCAATTGTACAAATTCTATAATGGAATAAAAGTGGATTATACTATTCTTATCTTTAAGTTTTCTTAGTTTTTCTCTTAATCAAATTAAGTGGCGACTCCACATACAACATTGGCACACCGACTTTCGATTTAGAGAGTCGGTTATCCATTTTATGTACTTTTCCCTACATTTGAGACACGCTACCTATCTATTTCCAAACCAAAACCAAAATCACTTGAAACAAATTTTGGGGTTTTTGCTTCGGGTTTGAGAAAAGGGGCGAAGTTCTCACAAGAAGATGACGCAATATCGGCCCATAAGCCTCTGTAATGTGCTATACAAAATTATTGCGCAAGTGTTGTCTAACCGTCTCAAGCAGATTCCCCCAGATCTAATCTCCGAAAATCAAAGTGCATTCATCACAAGTTGCCTGATTATGGATAATGTATTGGTTGCTTTTGAAATCCTTCATCACATGAAATCTAATTGTCACACACTCGGTGATTATCAATGGGGAGCCTTAAGGCCTAATCAACCTTTCCAAGGGGCTCCGGCAAGGGGACCCGCTTTCACCCTATCTTTTTTTGATATGTGCTGAGGGACTAAGTGCTATGATCCGCCAAGCAGAATTATCTAATGAAATCAATGGAATATTGATTAGTAGAGGTGGCCCCGCTGACGATAGTCTTATCTTCTGCAAGGAAAATGTAACCGAGTGTAACAAAGTTCTAGACATCCTCCAAAGATGCGAAGTTACATCAGGCCAAAAGCTTAACATAGAGAAAACCACAATGTTCTTGAGTAGCAACACCAATGTAGAGATGAGAGAGTTTCTCAAAAATCTTATAGGTGTCCCCAATATTCGCAGCTATGAAAACTATTTGGGTCTACCTTCACTTGTGGGAAGATCCAAGACTTGGGCTTTCGCCATGATCAAAGAGAGGGTTAGGAAAAAACTTAACGGGTGGAAGGAAAGATCTCTGTCTTGTGGAGGCAAGGAGATTCTTGTGAAAGCCATAGCACAAGCAGTCCCTACATATGTCATGAGTGTTTTTAGGCTACCAAAAAAACTGTGCACAGAGCTAGAACAAAATATAAGAGGGTTTTGGTGGGGTCACAAGGGTGAGAAACGCAAAATCCACTGGACCAAGTGGGATCATTTGTGTGCTCCAAAAAGTCAGGGAGGTTTGGGATTTAGAGAATTGGGCAAGTTCAATGAAGCCCTCATAGCGAAAGCAAGGCCGACGGCTGCTTCACAATCATTCATCCCTATTTTATAGGGTGTTCAAAGCAATGTTTTCCCCCTCATGTTCCTGGTTAGAAGCAAACCCAAATCAGAAAGGATCTTATGCGTGGCAAAGCATCATCAAAAGCAGGAATGTTATCGAGAAGGGTAGTCGCTGGCGAATTGGAGATGGTAATTCTGCAAAATTCTGGAAAAGTCGATGGCTGCCTACACCAATCACGTTTAAATGCTGCTTCCCGGTCAAGACTCTTCCACCAGATGCACATGTGGCAAAATTGATAGAAAATCAACCCACAAGATGGTCCATGAAGTCAATTGATGAGATTTTTCTCCCATTTGAAGCGGAAGTGATCAAGAATATCCCCCTGACCAAGACTCCCACCATTGATAAGCTTATTTGGACGGGAACGAAAGACAGAAATTTTTTCAGTTAAGAGTGCATAGCACCTGTTAGGTGAGGAATGTAGACAGGAGGCGGGTAGCAGTTCTAATGGGGACGGAGAGAAAAGGTTTTAAAAAGCCAGGGTTTTCCTTTGGAAGGCCAGTAATGAAGGACTCCCTACAAAAGCTAATCTAAAACGCAGAAATCTGATGGATGATGCCTCATGCGATAGGTGTATGATTACAGATAAGACGATGATTAATGCTTTGTGGGAATGCAAGGATGCTCGACTTATTTGGCAGCAGACCACTCTTTTGGCAGGGATCCTCTCTTTTGGCCAAGGAACATTCAAAAACCTCCTTCAAAACTTTATCGTCTCAAAGGCCCCCCCAATCCACAGCAAAGTTCGCTATGATAGTGCATGCAATTTAGGGATCTCCGCAACAAAGGTTTTCATGAACCAGACAAGGCAGAAACCCACAATCTCCCCTTCAGTGCTTTAGCAAGGCTAGCAGAATTTCAATCGGTGCAAGATCATCATCAGACACCTGACGTCCACCCCAATGAAAAGCCTGTGCGAAAATGGAAGCCACCTGTAGAGGCCCATTTTTTCAGTCCACGGTGGACCGAGTCCAACATTTCAGTGATCTACCAGGGGTCCAAAGCCAACAAGCCCAGTGATCCATAGTAGACAAAACATGAAGAGAAATGGCCTAAAAGCCATCCACCAGGTCCAAGCACCAAAGAAGTTGACAGAAGCCCAGCCCATTTACTCCCCAAATTCAAGTCTACCGCACAAGAAGAATCTTGAAATAATTCGAAAAAAAGAGAGGGAAAATGGCTGTCTCATAAACACCATTTTTCCCTCCTTTCTTGGCACAGTGCTCGAGGCACTGAAGGGAGACATTTCCAAGGTATAATCTGATTTCCAAAGCCTAATAATTATGACCAAGAATTGGTCATATTCATTAGCTATCAGGTATAGAAAATATGCAAGGGAAAATGGTCTGCGGTAGCATCAACCAAAGCCCAAAAAAAAGGAAGGGGGCTGGTCCTCCACACCACCCAGTGGTCCATGGTGAATTACCCAGCGGTCCACAGCAAACTCAGTCACAAAACGATCTGCGGCGGCGACGCCAGCTGCAGCAGATGACGGAGGAGATGAGATAAGGGCCGAAAAGACCAAGAAATCTACCATGGCCGCCCAAATCAGTACCAGCTGAAGTGAGTAATGATGAAAGGCAAACTGGTCATTTCCTTTGTCCACTGGTCATGGTGGACTTCATCACAGAATGATCTGCGGCATCACCAGCTGAAACAAAAGCAACAATCAAAGGCTGAAAAGACTTGAGAAGTCTGCCATGGCCACCAAGGCTACCACCACTCGAGAGCAGCGACCACCACAGCCCAGCACTCCGGTGGTCCTTGCTCCTCCACATCATGGAACTTAGGAAGAATGGTTTGGGGGTAGGGGAATCAATTTACTCAAGTTTTATTTGATCTGCCGCAACAAAAAAGGTATTAATCTGCTGGGGAATAATACCAAAAATGGTAAGATCAAATTTAATTAACGCAAAACGTATATGAGTCAAGTCATCTTAATGATTTCAGCCCATTACCGAGCATTAAATGCTCGTCACTTCCTTCCTCATAAATGGCCTGAAATCCGCCGTTCACCGCAGATCAAATCAGATCTGCGGCAGATAAAAACCATCAGCTTTAGCCCCAAAAATTAAACTTTGTCAATTCTCCGCCCCTTTATTTCTTGGTTAAACAATGATTCTCATGATGAAGAGAATAACAAATCAAACCATTAGACATAAACACCATTATAAATAGGGGTGAGAAGAAGGAATAAGGGATTGGTGGGCTGATCAGAAAATCCTCAGGCTGAAATTAACTTCTCCATTAGAGCTGACTTCAAAAGCTCCAGAAATACAGTTAACCAACAACAGTCCACGGGACACTTCCCGTAGGTCCACGGCAGACCAAAAGTACTTTTAGTCTTGCCACAACAGAAAACTTACCTCTAACACTTAACCAAACACTCAATACTGACTCATGTACGTTTTGCACAGTAAATTGTTCTCTTTCTACTCCCAAATCTCCCAAGTTCCATGATTTGTTACAACTTTATTATCTGCTTCTTCCTTTTGGCAAGTCATAGAGGAAGCTAAGTGCATTGTGCCCAGCCTCTTGGTCCACGGCACTAATTCCTGACCTTTTGCTTCTTGTCATGTGTATGGCATTTGTTGTCCCTGATTATGAATTCTTGAAAAGTTGAGTTATTGTACCAAATCTCAGTCTATGAGATCAATTTTATTTATTTGTAAGGAAGTCTGTAATATATTCCACATGTGTTGTTACCACTGTTGTTGTGATTACTGAATGTTCTGGTAGAAGTAAAATTATCAGCTCATTTTGATCTGCGACATTGGCTTCATTAGTCCACCGTAACCTCTTGTGTGAGCATTGCAACCCGGTGGATCAAGAAGCACTAGAGGGAATGCACCATCAGCCATTGAGTGATCTATCACACTTGGTGTAGAGTTTTGGGCTCAACACCCCCACACACATAAATCCAGCCAGTGTCCAGCCCGTCCGTGGATTGATACGCGGCCCATCCGTGTAGAAATTTTTAGCATCCACATTTTGGCGACTCCACTGGGGAGTTGAGTTGCAAATCATCCCTCGTTCCATCATTTTGAAGCTGATCAACAGTACTTGGGGGCTACAACCATGCCGCCTAAAAAGTTCACCAGACAGAACTCAGTGGCTATGTTGAAGTAGAATCTCAAGGCCACAGCCATGCCATGGCAGAGACACATGCCCAAGGTGGTGGACAGGCACTTGGGGGAGAAAATCCCTTGGGTGGTGGACAAGCTCTTGGTGGCGGACAAGTCCTTGGTGGTGGAGAAATCCCTGTTGGTGGACCACAGCAAATGGCGTTGATGTTCGAAATGATCAAAGGAATGCAGCAGAACCAAGTAGAACTTGCTGAATCCTTAAGACAGCTAAGAGAAGCCAACGGCAACAAAGAAGACCACCAGAACAAGAATGACAACCACAACCATGAAGAAAGGGAGTCTCACAACAAAAATGACACACCGTTTGTCACCATGTCTGATGTGGCAGACTTACTCAAACAAGAAAGAGAAAGGCCCCTGAAGGAGCCTAGACACTTTGTGAGGAGGCCATCTTATCCCATTGGGCTCTTGAAGGAGCCATACCCGGAGAAATATGACACACCTGTTTTTGCATTGTTTGATGGAAAGAAAAGGAAGCGTCATGGAACATATCAGCAAGTTCCTGGATTCCATGGGACCCTTTGCTGCACATGGTGATCTCTGTCTGCGGGAGTTTTCAAAATCTCTGGTGGATAGAGCATATACTTGGTACACGGTGCTACCTGCTGGATCCATCAGAACATGGGAAGACATGGTAGAGAGCTTCTGCAGCAAATACTTCCATGTTGAAGAAAAGATCAATCTAGTCAACTTGCACAGCACCAAGCAGCAGACCGGGGAAGATCTGGTAAAGTATATCCATCGCTTTCGTGATGTGTCTTTAGATTGTCATGTCAAATACCAAGAAGGGGAGCTAGTTGAAGTGTGCATTGACAACATGCTCCCCGAGTTTTGCGCTGATTTGGAGAATTTGGATATCTCACGGTTCGCCCCACTGCTCCAAAAGGCCAGAAAAACGGCCCTCTATGTTAAACCTCAAGTTGAGAGAAATAGAGACAAAAAGAGTCTGCCGCAGACTCTCACTGTGTCCACCACAACCGCGCCTAGCGGTACCAAACGAAAGGATCCAACAGAAAAGGTCTATGAGGAGCCACCTCCATTACCTTTTACAGTCAAAGAAATGATGGCCATTTTCGATAAATGGGTCCAAGATCAAGTGATCAAGCTTCCAAAGATCAGCAAGCAACCCACTGCAAAAGAACAAAAAGATCCCAAGTATTGCCGCTACCATAGATACGTAAATCACCCCACGGTGGACTGCCGAACCCTCAGATGGGAGGTCAATCGTAAAATCCACAATGGTACTTTACAACTCTCAGAAGAACAACAGAAGGTCCACCAGACACCCTTTCCTAACTACAACAAGGGTAAGGGCAAGGCTGTAGTATCAGTAGTGATCCACGGGAACGTGAGTGATATGGAGGCAGAGGAGTCTACCGCAGCAAGTTCCTCTCTGGTACCAGCAACTGTTAGGACTCTACAAAAGAGTCCAAAGTTTAAGTCATTATTCAACCAGCTGGGATTCGGACCTAAGGCAAGCAATGCAACAACAGAAGCACTTATCACAATAGCGGCAGAATCATGAGCCACTTACTTCACGACAGAAGCTCATGCCAGCCGTGCTTTTTTGGAAACCACAAATGCCATAACCTTCACGGATGAAGATATGGAGGTTCAATACCCGGACCATAGATGCCCGCTCTATCTGTCTGCGGTAGTAAAAGATGTGCAAGTCAGACGTGCTCTGGTGGACACTGGTTCTTGCTTAAATCTCATTCCATTAAGCACTCTTCAGGCTGTCAATGTGCCACAGCAGAAGATCCAAGGCTCTCCCATGGAAGTGACCGAATTTAGGGGAGTAACCGAATATACAATGGCGGCATGTACAACTTGTATTGAGAGTAGGGCCGATTGTGGCACTCACACGATTCCATGTAGTGAATGCAGAAGCTCCTTACCACGTGCTCCTCGGTAGACCCTGGCTACACAAACACAAACTGGTGTCATCCACCTACCATCAATGTGTCAAGGGTAGACTCAATGGTAAACCAATCCGCATAGCTGCAAATTCTTGCCCCTTCAATCAGACTGAAGCTCACTTCGTTGAAGCGGCTCTTTATGATGACTTAGCATCCACGGGAGAACCATCCATGGTGAGACCTTGTGGAACACCACTCCCTGCATGGGAAGATATTATAGATGATCCTGAAGTTAACCTACGGGATCTGCTTGAACGAAAAAAGAAAAGGAAGGAACGTGAAGTTGAACATGGGAGTCCACCACAATGCGTGTGTGTCCAACTCCCCAATGGACGCATTGTCTATTGCTTATGAAGGTGCGTGGGGCCTGATTGCCCACAGCAAGAGGGTCCCACACCTGAAGAGGGTGGTCTGCAACCCTCGTGTCATTTAATACAGCAGACTGAAAATTCTGGAAAAGTTGTGGTGGATCAACTACAGTCTACAGCAATGAGCTCTGAAGAAGTTACGGTAGACCATGCACAGCCTATGGTAATGAATCCCCAAGAAGTTGCGGTGGATCAGACAGAGTCCATAGCAACGAATACCAAAAAGGTTGCGGAGGATCGAACAGAGTCCACCGCAATGAGTCCTGGAGTATTTACGGTGGATCACTCACAGTCCACGGTAATGAATTCTGAAGAAGAGGATACGGTAGACCAGACAAAGCCTACGACAATGAGAAGAGAAGAGTCCACCACAGCTGAACCAAACCTGACTTCAAAAGAAGAACTTGAAGTAATTAATTTAAGCAATGATCCTAATGTTAGTAAGCCTATATCAATTAGCAAGTCTTTGTCTGCCAAAGAAAGAAAATGCTTGATTGATCTGCTGCATGAGTATAAAGATGTGTTTGCTTGGGATTATGATGAGATGCCGGGGATAGACCCGGGGTTAGTGGCTCATTCTTTAAATGTGGAGCCCGGTACCAGACCTGTGGTGCAGCCCATAAAAACCTTCCATACGGAAGTGGAGGCACAAATTACACAAGAGGTGAAAAACTTACTTGCTGCTAGTTTCATCAAACCGATTCAGCATCCACGGTGGCTGTCAAACATTGTGCCGGTCAAAAAGAAGAATGGGCAGATTAGGTGTTGTGTTGATTTGCGAAATCTTAATAAAGCATGTCCAAAGGATGAGTTTCCTCTTCCGAATATGGACTTATTGATCGATTCAGCTGCTGGCCATGCCATGTTTTCCTTCATGGACGGGTTTAGTGGCTACAATCAAATCCGCATGTCAACCAAAGATGCTGAAGAGACTGCTTTCCGCACACCAATTGGTAATTTTTACTACACCATCATGCCCTTCGGTCTCAAAAACGCCGGTGCCACCTACCAAAGAACCATGACAGCCATGTTCCATGATATGATGCACAAAGAAATTGAAAATTACGTGGATGACATTGTGGTGAAGTTCAAGAAAAGGGAAGATCATCTTGGAATCTTGAGAAAAGTGTTTGACAGATGCCGACTTTACAAACTCAAGATGAACCCCCTTAAATGTGCCTTTGGGGTGTCTGCTGGAAAATTTCTGGGCTTCTTGGTCCACAATCGTGGAATTGATGTCGATCCAGCCAAGGCATCTGCCATAGCAACCATGAAGGCACCAACCTCTCACAAGGAATTGAAGAGCTTTTTAGGGAGATTGTCCTACATTAGGAGGTTCATCCCTGGTTTGGCAGCAGTGACAGCCGTATTCACACCTTTGATGAAGAAAGGAGTTCCTTTTGTTTGGTCCACGGCGTGCCAGCAAGCCTTTGAAAAAATCCAAGTGATTATGACTAAGCTCCCCATCGTATGTGCTCCAGTCCCTGGTAGACCACTGCGTTTGTACTTGGCTTCTAATAGTAAAGCAATTGGGGGCTTAGTGGCCCAAGAAGATGAAGATGAGACCGAAAGACCAATCTACTATGTCAGCCGTGCGCTTAGAGACGCTGAGACAAGATATTCGGGGGCTGAACGAGCATGCTTGGCCTTAATATATGCATCACAGCGTCTACGGCATTACTTCTTGGCCCACAAAATCTAGTTGATGACTAAATCCCATCCAATTAGAAGTCTACTGCACAGGCCAGTCCTTTCTGGCAGATTGGCTCAATGGCTCTTGCAATTGTCTCAATATGAGATAATCACTAAAACGCCTACAGCAATCAAGAGCCAAGCCATAGCAGACCTCCTTGCACAATTCCCGGGAGAAGATAGCTCATCAATCTCGCATGAAGTACCCGGGGGAATGGGAGAGGCTCTGCTGGCAGATCTTGGTAGACTCAACATGGACGCTGAAATTCGATGGTTCTTCAACATCTAACTCAAGTGGGGCTGGAATTGTGCTGATAAGAGAAGATAGGAGAGACTATAGCTAAGTCTTTCAAACTTGATTTCTCATGCTCTAACAACGCCTCAGAGTATGAAGCCTACATAACCGGGCTGGCCATCGCCCATGAAATGGGAGTAAAGCATCTACGGGTGATTGGGGACTCCAACCTTATAATCTGCCAGACCAAGGGTGAGTTCTCCCTTAAAGAACCATCATTAGCATTGTACCGTGCCTTAGCTCAGAAATTAGAAGAAAAGTTTGACAGTTTTGAAATCTCTCATGCCATGAGATGTGAGAACCGGTACGCCGATGCCCTTGCAACCTTGGGTTCCCAAGTTTCATTTGAAGAGTCAAAGGTAGATGTCACAATTGATAAAAGGAGTATGTCTATCACTGATCTGCTGAGAGAGAAATTCAAAGTACAAAACCTTGATGCTGAAGACTGGCGGACGCCTATAAAAACCAAGCTTATGTCACCTGAAGGTGTGGCAGACCTGAAAGTGCTCAAAGATTATGTGTTGATTGCTGGTGACCTCTACCGTAGACTGCCTAGAGGAGTCTTAGCAAGATGTGTGAACCTCCAAGAGGCAGCAAAGAAGTTAATAGAAATCCACGAGAAGTGCTGTGAATTCAGAGTTGGGGTAAGTCTCTACCGCAGACTACAACACCTAGGTTATTTCTGGCCCAGCATGAGTAAAGAGGCAGCCAGTCTACAAGAACAGTGCTCATTCTGTCAGCACCAGCATGAATCTGATCAAATTTATGCAACATTTATTTCTAGCGATTGGCGCACCCCTTTTCTCGAATACCTTATTGAGAACATTCTACCGCAGACCAGCCAAGCAGCAACTAGACTCAAGAAGCTAGCCACAAGATACTTTGTGGGGGGAGGCATATTATTCCAAAAAGGGTTCCACGGTGATCCTTTAAGATGCCTCAGTCTGGCAGAATCTCAAACCGTGATGAAAGAAGCTCCATTCTGGAGAATGTGGAGAACATCAAGGCAAGAAAAGATTATACCAGCTGCTATTGACTCTTGGCTATTATTGGCCAACCATGAAGAAAGATACGGCAGACTTCGTAAAATCTTGTCACACTTGCCAACTTCAAGCTAATCTCATTCACACACATCCAACCAGTCTGCAGAACATGGCAACACCATGGCCTTTTCACACTTGGGGGCTAGACCTCATTGGACCAATCAATCCATCTTCTGGTGGATACATCTGGATCTTAGTGGCTACCGAGTACTTTTCAAAGTGGGTCGAAGCCATTCCCCTTCGCAAGGCAACTGGTGCAGCTGTGGCTAATTTCATCCGCGAACACATTATCACAAGGTTTGGAATCCCTCACAAAATCATTAGTGATAATGGTACCCCTTTTGTCAATAAGAATGTTAGGGAAGTTTTGGAGCATTATCAAATCAAGCACCGCAGATCTACGCCTTATTATCCTCAAGGCAATGGCCAAGCCGAGGCAACTGATCGCATGTTGTTGCGTATTCTGTGTAAGATGGTGTTTGACTACAGAAAAGGCTGGAGTTCTCATCTGGCAAACACATTATGGGCTTACCGTGGATCAACCAAAACAGCAACAGGCTTCACCCCATTTTTCCTAGTCTACAGCACTGATGCTATTTCCCCCACAGAATTACTAGTGCCTAGTCCAAGGATTTTGCATGGGATGGATCTGGAGGCTGATGCTGATATCTGCGCTGAAACAAGAGTGGCAGATCTAGAAAGTTTGAAGGAAGTAAGAGAGTTAGCCCAAGTCCGTAGTCTACGGTACCACCAGAAGCTTGCTGATGCTTATGAGAAAATGCTCCAAACCAGAATTTTTGCTAAGGGTCAAATGGTTCTAAGAACGGTAGATCACGTGAGAAGAGGTCTCCCTTCACCGTCTAAATTTGCACCAAATTGGGAGGGGCCATACTTGATCCGTGAAGCATATGACAGCGGATACTATAAGCTATCTATCGCAGATGGCACGACCCTGGTGGATCCCATCAACGGAAAATGGTTGAAGCATTATTACTCGTAAGATTGCATCTTTATTAGCCAAGTATTTTGAATCTTTTGTCTTGGAACAATTTGGACCATGTTGTATTATTAAAGAATCATGACATGCAATGTCTATATTTTGCTAAGAAATCAAAAGAATTTCTACATGGTTCTTACAAAAAAGAAAGAAGGGAGGACCCTCCTCTCATCTCAAATTTTTTACAAAACAAGTGATAGATTAGATATATCATGATCGAATTCACAAATTTAGCTTGGCACAAATAAAGTATGAACATAAGCATTCAAAGAGACCAAAACTTGGTCATTTGTCCAAAAATAAGAGAGACCAAAACTTGGTCATTTGTCTAAAAGAAAGGCCAAAACTTGGCCACCACAAGACATAAATACAAATGTTAGAAAATAAGACTAGAACATAGTCACCACAAAAGGATAAACATGAAAACTACAAAAGTCAATCGAGGAGGCTGTCGAGGAATGATCTACCGCGTTCAAGCCTGAGAACCATCCTCCCCGTGGACACCATTTCATCCTGATAGGCAGTCAGCTCAGTCAAGGAGTCTTGTAGAAGGGCAATCTGGTGCTGAAGTGCTTTTATCTCATCTGCAATCCTTTTGCCAAACAAACATTGGGCCGTCTGCCGCAGACGCTCAATCATGAATCCCAAATCAAATCCAACATCCATGAGGTCTTGAATCACACTCCTCCACGCAAGGATCTGAGTTCTGGTCACATCTTCAAGGCTAGATTCGCTCATGGCAGCCAACACACTACCGAGCAGAGATAACATGGGTCCACCAAGGCCAATGCTAAGCTTGAAGTCTTTAGTAAAATCACTGCGTCTCGCAGACAACCGCGACAAATAAGGCGAGCAATCGTTTGGAACCCAGAAATCACCAAAGGGTACCAGAGGCCCATTGAAAGACCAAAAATACTGCTCGGGGTGAGGATTGGGTGCCTTCGTATCAAACTCCTTTAAAAAGTCAGCAACTTCACTGGACAAACTACCAACACCAACACTTGAACCAGCTTCAACAGTGGGTCTTGGCGGTGGACTAACAGCTGTGACCTCACCGGTGATTCCCACTTCACCAATATCTTCCGACACATGTACGGTATCATCCATGCCTACAAAAAGGAAAAAAAAAAACAAAAAAAAAAAAATCAATCAAATCAGCAATAGAATTGCACCAAGCAAACTCATGATGCGATTAAATCTATGGGACGACT
This sequence comes from Fagus sylvatica, assembly GCA_907173295.1. Lineage (NCBI taxonomy): Eukaryota > Viridiplantae > Streptophyta > Magnoliopsida > Fagales > Fagaceae > Fagus > Fagus sylvatica. The sequence goes on along the minus strand of OU015768.1, from coordinate 11,979,302 downwards.
CCCACGACTTAATCAAATCCAGAAAAATCTTCCATAGGACAACAACCAAGTCCATGGGAGCAGAAACTCCCCATAGGGCAACAACCAAGTCCATGAGAGCAGAAACTCTCCATAGGGCAACAACCAAGTCCATGAAAGCAGAAACTCTCCATAGGGCAACAACAAAGTTCATAAGAGCAGAAACTCTCCATAGGGCAACAACCAAATCCATGAGAGCAGAAACTCCCCATGGGGCAACAACCAAGTCCATAGGAATGGAAATTTCCATAAGACAACAATCAAGTCCATGGCAAAATATATATATACATATCCATAAGACAACAATCAAGTCTATGGTAACAAAAAAAAAACAAAAGATTCTCCATAGGACGACAACCAAGTCCATGGGGACAGAAACTTTCCATAGGATGACAACCAAGTTCATGGAAGCAGAATTTTCCACAAGGCAGCAGCCAGGACTATGGGAACAAAAATCTTCCATCAAGACGATAACCAAGTCTACGGAAGCAGAAATTACCCACAAGGCAACAATCAAGTCTATGGGAATAATACCTTTCATAAGACAATACCTAAGTCCATGGAACAAAGTCTCTCGCAAGACGACAACCAAGTCTACGGTAATAGAGCTTTACACATGGCAACAAACGAGGCTATGAAACTAAAATATTTCGCATGACAACAACCAAGTCTGTGAAATCGAGATGTCTCACATGATATCAAAAAAGCTCATAATCAAAGTAATTCACATGACAACAACCAAGTCTGTGGAATCAGGATATCTCAAAAGACGACAACCAAGTCTATGAAAAACAGAAATTCCCATATGAAATGGAATTTTTTTTCATACATGGCACTCAACTACTAAAGAGAAGAGAGAAAAGGTTAGAAATTCAAACTCACCTATATTCTCTAAATGATCACTACCAGCAAGCATGTCTGCCGCAGAAACACCAGCATCCTCAACTTGGGCACTGTGGTCTGCGATACTAACTCCTGGGTCCACCACGGACTCACCCTCTATGAGACCTTGCGCACGGATTTCCTCGGAAATGAAGGCACCACCAGCAACTGGAGGAGCCTCACTGGTAAGGCGACTAGCTGATATAACGAAGTCACCAGCTGGAATGGCTCTAAAGCTAGGGGCAACACCAAAAAGAGAAATCCCCTCCATGATGTGAGCTATGGAAGCATCAGGGCCTGCAGCAGATCAGTACGCAATATGCAAGATATACATGAGTATGCTCCTTATCTACACAACTCAAAGAAATGATGAAAGAATGAAGCATACCCGTAACTCTGCTAGTTAAAACTGTCTGCGACACTGAGAAAGATATAGGGTCAGCATCAGCATCCACGGTGCTGTCATCATCACGTCCCTGGCTAGCATGGGAAACAATGGCTAAGTCTTCCTCCATTGAGTCAGCAGGTCCCATACTTGAATCATCAGCTCCAAGCATGTCATCAACATCTGCGGTGGACCCCGCAGACATTATTTGTTCTTCAAGTACAGAATCTGGAGCACTATCAAAGAAGGAGTCACTAGAAGAAGAATGATCCTCTCCTGTGGACTCAACACCAACTTCAGAACTGTCTGCCGCACTCTTCCTTAAATCTTCATCTTGATCCATGGCAGCAGTCTATGGAGCATCCTCCCCCAAAAGACTTGCAACTACATCATCAGTAGCCACATCTGAATCCTGAAGAAGAAATGAATGATAAAAGTCAGAAAGTATGAACACAACTCCAAGGAAAATACAAAAAAAAAAGGGGGAAGAGGTAACCTCAACGATGACCACACCACCACCAGATCCACCAAATCCATGTGTTACCTGCCGCAGACTAAAACATGAGAAAATACAAGAAAAAGGCAGAGTGAAGGCTATAAAAAAAAAGGGGGAGAGAGGAGCAACAAGAACTCACCTTGGGACCACTCCTACTCCTCGTACGACCAGCAGCACCAAGAGGAAAGAGAAGGGCAACGAACTTCTTCTTCTTGGAAGGCGAAGAAGTCGATACCGCAGATGGTTTTTCCTCATCCGGAGAGGAAGAAGAGACGCTGGTCTTCTTCTGACCCTTCGGTGGACGAGAAGCAACACTCTTTTTGCTTAGCTTCTTAGAAGAACTTACACTCACACCCTTGGATTTGGGAGAAGCAACGGCAGATTCAGTCAGTTCTTCCACGGGAACTGTGGTGGACTCTTTTGCAGCAGATGGTACTGAAACGGTGGACTTACTTTTCTTCTCAGCTTTTGTCTTCTTAAGAGGAGCAACGGTGGACTCAATAGGTTCTTCCACAGGAGCTGTGGTAGACTCCTTTGCAACAAATGGCACTAAGAGGGTGGACTTACTCTTCTTCCCAGCCTTTGTCTTCTTAGCAGGAGCTTTCTTAGGGGAAGGAATGGAAGGAGTTGGCTTCTTAGATGTTTTCTCAATGGCCAGGTCCACGGGAGCATCCCTCTTGCTCCCATTGCCACGCTTAGAAAGCATTATGAGTCGGTCCTCCACAACATTAACAGAGCTTCTCCAGCTCTCTAGCAGATGTATAGTATATGCAACCCAACCTCCTCTGATTTCATCCCATTCGACAAATCCGAGCTTTTAACTATTGGCATAAGATATGGCAGACTGAGAGGGAGGAGCAAGATAAGGATTAGAAACCAATGGCTTCCAGGTGGACAGACATGGGAGTCTTAGCACTCCTGCCAGCATTCACAAATTCTGCCATAGACTAAGTAAAACGCTGCCAATAAGCATTCATGGCTAAAGTATTGAAGCCGAGCCTATGTCCACTAGGAATCACTACACGGCTGGTCTCACCTCCCCAACGAGCAAATGCACGGCTCTTAATGAAAGCCGCCAAATCAGCAACACAGGTCGCAGTCTCCTATGGACCACGGGTATACCTTGATTGAGCCCAAACTGTCTCTGTACTCGCTGTGGACAATAGGGGATGAAAGAAACACCTGTGGCAGACAAAGTTGGCAGAAAGCCCGGGTTCACCGTGGACAAGTATGATAAGCTTCGATAATCATCTATCTTCAAATCACGAATCAAAGAAATTGGTTGATAAAACCGTCTGAAAACGGAGGCACAAGTAAAACTGGGGTAATCATCCCCGTACGGCCTGAACAACACATTTTTTTCATGATCCAAAGCATCCACCAGATCATAATCACGAGTCCTCAAACCCACCCAGCGATAGACCAAGGGCAAGTTATCCCTGAAATCTGGAAAGCGGTCTAAGAATTCCCGTGGTAGATCAGAGAACCTACTCCAAGCTGCTGACTTGTCTCTCGCAGCAAAGAGATAACTGACTGAATGCTCCCAAAAGAAAGTTTGTAATGCCGAAGTATTGAATACGGCAGACACGATATAACAAGAATCACCCTCGACCTCACAATCATGGAGCAAGTCCAGTTGCGAGTGGAAAGCAGTGTCCAGTGGATATTCTAATAGCTAGAGGAATATAAACAGTGTTTATTGAATAGCAAGGAAAGTTACCAAAATTGCACTTACACAGCCAATATAACACAAAGGCAATATAGCAGACTGGAGCATCCTTGTGGTGGACAAAGAATGAAGGCCAACCACTCAGTCTGGTGGATGACTGTTTCCTCAGAGCAGCTGCAGTTTCCTATTCCGCCGCAGACAGCTTGATATTGGACAACAAATGCTCACCAAGGATAAGGGAGCATCCAATGGTTAGCTATATCCTCCAGAGTGGGTGTCAGCTCACCCCAAGAAAAGAAGAAAGTATGTGTTGAAGGGCACCATCTTCTCAGCACTTCACGGAGTGGTTCAGTATCCCTAAACATATTGCAACTCTGGGAGATCAAGATGGACCAATGGACACCAGCGTCCTGCAGACTATCCCAGAAGTCAGAATCAAGGATTTCCCGGTCCACCCAATGGGACCAATCCTTGGATGCCGCACAGAGGAAGTCGAAGTTTATAGGGACTGGCTGGATGTCCCCCTTCTGAATCAATAGCTCAGAAATTTCGTCAAGATTCGGGACCCAAGCTTGATCCACCGCGGGCTCCAATCCTTACACAGTCCAATCCCAATCCTCCATGGGAAAAGGAAAAGCCAAAGCCCTAGGGGGAAACAAAGGGGAACTCGCATACCAGGGGTCAATTAAGGGAAAAACGAACCCCTCCCTTGGATAATTGGTCTCACCAGAAACGGAGGAGAGGGCTGTGGACATGGCTTCGCTCGAAATGGTCGGAGGAGCCACTGGAGCGTCCACCACTGCCTTGGTGGACGCCGCTGGTACCGCCGGAGGAGTCTCCAACCCCTCGTCTGTGCTGGGTTGAAGGGGAGGGCCGACCGGATTTGTGGAGGAAAAAGCCATAAATGCCGCAAACAACCAACAAGAAAAAGAAAAAAATTCACAGCAATGGGGAAGAAGAGAGAATTGAGGGAGAGACTCTTTGTTTCTAAATTTTCCTCTCTTTCCTCTTAAAGACCCAATATATATGAAGGTTGCAATAAATGCTCAGGGGGCTGGTGGTTGGGACCTCAGTTCACGAAATCCTAAGAGGATTTAATGATGGCTCTGATAAGAAACACTAGAGGAGAGAAGAAGTTAAAGAGAATATCAGTTCTAGTAACTGACATCCCCATCTGTCCACAACTCCCATGAAATGAGAAACCCACGTACAAAAGAAAAAGAGTGGGAAAAGAAATGCTACAACATGCATGGGTGCACATACATTCCACGGAATACTCACCCAAACCACACATCACGTGTGATTCGGGCTCGGGGGGCTAAATGTAGAGGCCCATTTTTTCAGTCCACAGTGGATTGAGTCCAACATCTCAGTGATCTACCAGGGGTCCAAAGCCCAACAAGCCCAGTGATCCACAGTAGACAAAACATGAAGAGAAATGGCCCAAAAGCCATCCACCAGGTCCAAGCACCAAAGAAGTTGACAGAAGCCCAGCCCATTTACTCCCCAAATTCAAGTCTGCCGCACAAGAAGAATCTTGAAATAATTCGAAAAAAAGATAGGGAAAATGGCTTGTCTCATAAACACCATTTTTCCCTCCTTTCTTGGCACGGTGCTCGAGGCACTAAAGGGAGACATTTCCAAGGTATAATCTGATTTCCAAAGCCTAATAATTATGACCAAGAATTGGTCCTATTCATTAGCCATCAGGTATAGAAAATATACAAGGGAAAATGGTCTGCGGTAGCATCAACCAAAGCCCAGAAAAGAGGAAGGGGGCTAGTCCTCCACACCACCCAGTGGTCCACGGTGAATTACCCAGCGATCCACAGCAAACTCAGTCACAAAACGATCTGCGGCGGCGGCGCCAGCTGTAGCAGATGACGGAGGAGATGAGATAAGGGTCGAAAAGACCAAGAAATCTACCATGGCCGCCTAAATCAGTACCAACTGAAATAAGTAATGATGAAAGGCAAACTGGTCATTTCCTTTGTCCACTGGTCACGGTGGACTTCGTCACAGAATGATCTGCGGCATCACCAGCTGAAACAAAAGCAACAATCAAAGGCTGAAAAGACTTGAGAAGTCTGCCATGGCCACCAAGGCTACCACCACTCGAGAGCAGCGACCACCACAGCCCAGCACTCCGGTGGTCCTTGCTCCTCCACATCATGGAACTTAGGAAGAATGGTTTGGAGGTAGGGGAATCAATTTACTCAAGTTTTATTTGATCTGCCGCAACAGAAAAGGTATTAATCTGCTGGGGAATAATACTAAAAATGGTAAGATCAAATTTAATTAATGCAAAACGTATGTGAGTCAAGTCATCTTAATGATTTCAGCCCATTACCGAGCATTAAATGCTCGTCACTTCCTTCCTCATAAATGGCCTGAAATCTGTCGTTCACCGCAGATCAAATCAGATCTGCGGCAGATAAAAACCATCAGCTCAGCCCCAAAAATTAAACTTTGTCAAATCTCCGCCCATTTATTTCTTGGTTAAACAATGATTCTCATGATGAAGAGGATAACAAATCAAACCATTAGACATAAACACCATTATAAATAGGGGTGAGAAGAAGGAATAAGGGGTTGGTGGGCTGATCAGAAAATCCTCAGGCTGAAATTAACTTCTTCATTAGAGCTGACTTCAAAAGCTCCAGAAATACAGTTAACCAACAACAGTCCACGGGACACTTCTCGTAGGTCCACGGCAGACCAAAAGTACTTTTAGTCTGCCACAACAAAAAACTTACCTCTAACACTTAACCCAACACTCAATATTGACTCATGTACGTTTTGCACAGTAAATGGTTCTCTTCCTACTCCCAAATCTCCCAAGTTCCATGATTTGTTACAACTTTAATATCTGCTTCTTCCTTTTGGCAAGTCATAGAGGAAGTTAAGTGCATTGTGCCCAACATCTTGGTCCATGGCACTGATCCCTGACCTTTTGCTACTTGTCATGTGTATGGTATTTGTTGTCACTGATTATGAATTCTTGAAAAGTTGAGTTATTGTACCAAATCTTAGTTTATGAGATCAATTTTATTTATTTGTAAGGAAGTCTGTAATATATTCCACATGTGTTGTTACCACTGTTGTTGTGATTACTGAATGTTCTGGTGGAAGTAAAATTATCAGATCATTTTGATCTGCGGCAATGGCTTCATTAGTCCACCGTAACCTCTTGTGTGAGCATTGCAGCCCGGTGGATCAAGAAGCACTAGAGGGAATGCACCATCAGCCATTGAGTGATCTATCACACTTGGTGTAGAGTTTTGGGCTCAACACCCACACACACACAAATCCAGCCCATGTCCAGCCCGTCCGTGGATTGATACGCGGCCCATCCGTGCAAAAATTTTTAGCATCCACACCACCAAAAGTAGACTTTTTTAAAGTTAATGTCAATTGAGTGGTTTTTGCGGATCAGAATGCTAGCGGGATCAGAGTTATAGTTCGAGATGGCGATGGTGAAGTTATAGCTGCTTTGAGCGAAAAAAGTCTCAGAAGTGGTTAGTGCAACAGAAATAGAAGCTATGGCAATGTGCAAAACTAAGTTTCAACAGTTTTAAATTATGTTTCAACGTTTCCTAACCGTTGAAAAAGATGAAGCACTTTTTTCCACAGCCTTAAAGCCCGTCGAAAAGTATTTTCAACATAGTTTGTTTCGACGGGTCTCAACAGTCACCTGAACCGTTAAAAATACATTTTTCGTCAGTTTTTAGTACTTGTTTCAACGGTTCTAACCGTTGAAAATAGCAAAATTTCTTGTAGTGTATCAAATTTGCAATTGAGATTGGACTCACAAAGATCGAATTCAAGGGGGACAACCTCCAAATCATCACAGCCTTGAATGATCCAAAACCGAATTTTACCTCTTATGGGCATTTTGTTGATGTAGGAAAGGAATCTGCCTCTGTTCTTAGGAGTTATTCTTTTTCGCAAGTTGGTAAAGATAGCAACACTGTAACCCATGTACTTGCGAGACATGCTCAGTGTATTGATAGTTATCTGGTGTGGTTTGAATCTCCTCCACCTTTCATTGTAAGCCAAATCCTCAGTGATCAGACTTCTTCTTATCATTAATAAAATTTTATCCTTAAAAAAAAAAAAAAAACCCTAGATTATTTATGTGATATAACACGCGGCATACTTGATGCATGCAAGCATGGTGGGTATTACCTAAATTGCAAAATTCATCAACCCCAGTCGATTACCTAAATCTGGAATTTCGAATAAGAGATTTGCCAAGTTGGTTTACTACGAGTGATATGTAATTATACTCTAGTAGTTTATATGGATATTTTTCAATCAAGTCTTGTTGAGGATATTTTTCAATCAAGTCTTGTTGAGTATGCATCTTTTCAACTTAAGTTAGTTTAATTTATGTATTTAAGATTTCTTTAAAAAAAAAAAATTATACATAGCGCATGGCTTCATTACTGTACTATATACTTATAATGCAATTATTTTATTTATTTCTATAATTACATAATTATTGATTAAATTATTTATGGTAGCATTCGTCCAATCCTAATTGATCCAAAAAAATAAATAAATAAATAAAGAATCGAACTCCTTGCAATAAATAAATAAAAAATAAATAAATAATTGATCAAAATCATCTTCCTTGCAATAATCTGAAAGATTTGAAAGAATAACGCAACACAAGCTTTTCAAGATATACATAATGAAACTACATAATATCCCATGTGAGCCATATAATTTTCCAATACATTTCAAAAGCATAAAACCACAAACAAATACCCAAGGCCACGTGACAAGGCTTCTACTAGGAGCTTCGTTAGGCCCACAAGTAAAAGACCACACAACTAGGCTTCTACCAGGAGCTTCGTTAGGCCCACAGGTAAAAGACCTCATAACTTGGTTTCTATCAGGAGCTTCGTTAGGCCCACAGATAAAAGACTAAACAACTTTATTTCTACTAGGAGCTTCGTTAGGCCCACAGGTAAGTTGTGTTACTACCAGGAGCTTCATTAGGCCCACAGGTAAGTTGTGTTACTACCAGGAGCTTCGTTAGGCCCACAGGTAGGTTGTGATTCTACTAGGGGCTTCGTTAGGCCCACAAGTAAACGGCATCCAATTGGGTAATCACCATATAATCACAATTGTCATGGCACAAGGGTAAAACAACAAAAATAGCTCACAGGTTATCATAATAAAATTACATAGTTCATTTCCAAGTAATTTGATATCACCTTCAACATTCAAGGTATTCACAAAGCTTATCACTTATCCAAATAATTCCCAAACCTTTAAAAGTTTCCAAAACATATCTCAAACAACAACATCAATGATAAAGCATCTTTAGAAATCACAACAATCCAATAACTTTATCAAATAACTCCTCAAGGATTAATGAAAGATGCTTATAAAATTTCTAATCTAGCAAATCATGCATTTCCCCAAATGCAATATCAAATATAATGCATTATCTCATAAATAATTAAATACTAAGGTTTAAACACAAAACCCCTTAGGAAAAGTATAATTTCACAATAATTTCCAAAATGTGTTTATAACCTTAAAATAAATCTCATATGCAATGATGATTATTTTTCTAAAAATCCCATTAAGAAGCTACTTACCTGCAACCCGCTCAAAATCCTAATCTCCAATGCTCCTAGGAGATTAAATAGAACCTATAAAAAGACATGAGCAAGCCTATCAAGACAAAATCATCTAGAACCTCAACTAACCCAAATACACTAATTGATATGGAAAATTAGATCTAATCACTATTAACATTTGGAATCCAAAATCCCTAAATCCTCACCATAGAGAAACCACCATAAACACTTTTATCAAAAACCCTTAACTATTCCTCAAATAAATCTACCAAAATCAAAACCCATTTCCTTAATCACAAAAATATTATAAAGGTTTCTCAAATTAAATCACATATAACACTAAGGTTACTTAGATTTGTAAAGAAACTGACAAAATATAAAAACCTCAAATTTAAAGTCCTTACCTTAAAATATTGGAAGCAAATGGAGCCTAGAAAGTCTCCTATAGTTTTTCTCCAGTAAATCCTACCGGAATTCCGCTAGTAATTATGGTGGTTAACCAGTGAGAGAGAGAGAGGGAGTGAGAGTGACCGAATGAGAATGTGGGAGAGAGAATATGTGTGTGTGTGCTGAAAAAAAAAAAAAAAAAAAAAAAAAAAAAAAAAAAAGGAGAGCTACGGTGAAATATGGAGAACTCTAGAAGACAAATGAGTGGTGGGGACTTATGGGGTAGGTGGTGGTCACATGAGGTGGATATGGGTTTCTAGAAATATCTCTTTTGTCTTCTTTTATTATTATTTTTATTATTTTGTTTTGGGCCCGCTACATGTCCGTGGGCCCCAAAGGCCAGAAATCACCAGCTGGCTGCTTATGGGCACAATGTCTGCTGCAAATGGAGCCCACCTTATGTCATCTTCTCACCACTAAAGAGGAGAACATTGAACTCTTACCTCTCTACACGTACCAGAGGCAACCAGCCTTCTTCCTCGAGTCTCTCAAAGCCGCTCCAACATCACTAGCTCACCATGGTTCTCTATCTCACCGGAAATCATGGATTTTGGTACTGTACATGCGGCAGACTTCTGGGTAAAAGCTCAATGGACCATTAGACACATCCAAGACACATGGGAATTGGGAAAAGATGATGAAAACCCATGACCTATGTCTATTTCAATCCCAAAAGGACTTAGGGAGTAGTCCCACGGCCCAGACCCGTGAGAGTATTACTCCCCTTATGTTGTTGAGACTTTAAGAGTGTGGTTTGGAGGGAGGGAAGTGAGTCCTAAGACCTTGGTAACCATTAAGCTGCTGTCACTGAGTCTACTGGGAGGCATAGTGGCTAGTTTGTGGGAACCAAAGTCAATAGAGCATGCATGGCCTAACCTTTCACAAAAACCAACCAATTAAGCATTTAATGCCTCTGAGAAAGCCATTTTAGAGGCAAAGAGAGCTTTATCCCAAAATTAAGGGAAGACCATACTTATTTCTACTTATGGAATATTTTCAAACTCTTCCTTACAAAATATACCACTTATGGTTAAAATTGGAAGTCCATTGGCTTAAGGGAAATCATAAACTTGATTTCTCCATCCTAATCATTCCTATAAATAGGCTTAATTTCATTCTTAATGCATCATCAGAATCACTATCACCACAATCATTCTAACTAACATCAGCATAACCACTATTACCATCATCACCACAACAAGAGAAAGACTTTTCTAACTTGTTCACTTCTAAAGCACTCTCTAGAGGAAACCCCCAGAAAATAGGAGTTTTGAGGTCATCTTCAACCTGAAAACCCCAATCCCAACCCAGAAACATAACCCCATTTGAGGAGATTAAGACTCATTGCTTAACTCATTTATTTTCCAGAAAGCTCCCATAGCAGATATCTAGGCTCAAATCCCAGAATGTCCTGCTAAGATCATGACATCCTTCCACCATTGACCTAGCTCCACAAAAAGCCCAAACACATCCTTCCCTCACCCTTATGCATGTCTCATTGGGACTGACTCTCTCCCACAAAGTCAACTCTTTTTTAGTCTCAACAAATTCATCATTATTAATTACTTGCCTTATAGCAAATGTCAGCAGAGGAATGGAAAGTGTGTGTTTTAACAACTTTTGATTAAAGTTATTGTGTTTCAAGCCTAATTCAGTTGTGGAATAGTGAAAGGCCTTGTTTAACAATTGTTCTTTGGGTTTCTTGTTGGCAAAATTATCTTGTCAAGCCTTCTCAGTCATTGTTCTCATTTGTTTGGGCTCAAGTAGTTTTAGCTTTCAACTATGTTTGGAAGATGCCTTATTAGCCCTTGGGTTGACCTTTCGGCCCTCGGTTGAATTTTGGGTTTGAGTCCCTCTTCACAAAGCCGAAGTGCACGTTGTGATCACCCTCATCACGACATGTGGCACTAGCACAAAAACACCCCTCACACCAAGTAGGTTTACTACAAGTGATATGTAATTATACTCTAATAGTTTATATGGATATTTTTCAACTTAAGTTAGGTTAATTTATGTATTTAAGATTTTAAAAAAAATTATACATAGCCAATTGCTTCATTATTGTACTATATACTTATAATGCAATTATTTTATTTTGTTTCTATAATTATATAATTATTGATTAAATTATTTATGGTAGCATTCGTCCAATCCTGATCGATCCAAAAAATCAAGAATCGAACTCCTTCAAGATTTTAATCGGGCTTCTAAAATCATATCCAATATACTATTTTTTTTGGATAAATTACACTGACACCCCATTCTTTTGGGGAAACTAGACTCGCTACACCCTATTTTAGGGAAATGACACTCAGCTCCCAAATTTGCAAAATAATTAACATCCAGGCCATTTTTCCATTTTTTTTTAAAGGAATATTCTCCACTTAAACTTAAAATAATTTGAATATAATTTTTCTTTTTAACTATGATTAGTTAGGCATTGGTTAAAAAATAAATAAAAAATAAACAAAAATAAGGGTCTGAGTGTTAATTATTTTGCAAATTTGGGAAGGAAATATCGTTTCCCCAAAATAGAGTCTAGTTTCCTCAAAAGAATGGGGTGTCAGTATAATTTACCTTCTTTTTTTTATATATTTTTAAAAATGTTGTAAAATAAAAGAGAAATAGCAAGAGAAGATAAATATAAATGAGAGAAGATATATAAACTTTTTTGTTCAAGTGGTCATTCATAATATATTGTAAACTTTCTGAACTAATATCTGTTCAATTCCAATGTATCTATTATAACTTATATCACCTCTATATATATATATATATATATATATATATATATATATATGTATTAAAACATTTAGGCAGAAATACACTTTTGGTCCCTTATATTTAGGGGGTGTTTTCAATTTGGTCCTTATCATATAAAAGCAGTTCAATTGGGTCCCTGTGTTTTTAAACCGTTATCAATTTTACCCCTTGGAGTCAATTCCGTTAGAAAATTGCTTATGTGGCAAACGGAAATTGATTACGTGGCACAACTGTGTCAGTTAAAAATAATAAAAAATAATTTAATTAAGCCATTCGTTATTATTATTTTTTTTTTCTTTTTTTTTCTCTTTTTCTTTTTTCCCTTTCTCTTTTATTTTTTCTTCTCTCTCTCTGTTCTTATTCCTCCCCAGATTTCTTTTTCTTCTTTTTCTTAATCTTCATTCTTTTAATTTCTCTAATACATATTCAACATCACTGAACCCAGATTCCACAATTTTTGGCCAACCAAACAAGATCACAACAAAACATTTGGAAACCAAACACTACACAAAGATCAAACCAAAAATCCAAACCCTTAATTTTCCCTCATTTAATCCGGAACCAAACAAAAATCAAACCAATTTGTTTGTTAAGAAGAAAATATTTTAGAAACCCAATTTTATCATTTCAAAATCAAACCGGAGAGCTTCCTTTGAGGAACTCCGGGACATCAGATTTACATATCAACCACAAAGACTGTCAACAAAGATCCCCAGTATTTTCTTTTCTTTTCTTCCACTTTCATTGAGCAGTGTCCAACATCAGTTATTTTGTTTTCCTTTCCTTTATTTTCTCTGCAACCAAACAGAAAACTAAGCAAAAAAAAGGAAATGAAATTGTTAGCCTCAAGGTTTCAATATCTATTACTCGGCTAATTAATCCAAGGACATTCATGTAGTTTTGATGATAACCATGATTTTAAGTTATTCATAAATGATATTTTCATATGAACTAACGATTTATGTTTAAAGCATAATGTTGACTATTAATTTAATTGGACCAACATGGCCAATTCAAATATCAAGCAAATGCAAAGTCGACAAGTTGCTGAAGATCAAAGTCATCAAGTCTCAAGACAAAGAAATCAAAGCTCAAGAATCATGCTCCGAGACATATGAGAAGTAAGAGTTAGGTTTTGTAAAGTTTATTAAGATTTGATCTTTAAGGCTCAACTTTAAAACCAACTTAAATTGATTTTCAAAAATATTGACAAAGTCAATATTAATGGCTAGATATTTTTTGATATTTAAAGATAGCCATGTGAAGAACACAAAGAAATCTCTTACGGTGAAAAATTTATGAAATAGAAAAATTTTTCAAAATATTGAAAAAGTCAATATTAATGGCTAGATATTTTTTTATATTTAAAGATAGCCATGTGAAGAACACAAAGAAATCTCTTACGGTGAAAAATTTATGAAATAGAAAAATTTTTCAAAATATTGAAAAAGTCAATATTAATGGCTAGATATTTTTTATATTTAAAGATAGCCATGTGAAGAACACAATGAAATCAATTACGGATGAAAAAATTTCTGAAACATAAAAGTTTTTCAAAATATTGACAAAGTCAATATTAATGGCTAGATATTTTTGATATTTAAAGACAACCATGAAATCAATTACGGATGAAAAATTTCTGAAACATAAAAGTTTTTCAAAATATTGACAAAGTCAAAATTAATGGCTAGATATTTTTGAAATTCAAAAACAACAATGTGAACGCAAACATATCAATTACGGCTGAAGCAGAAAAGTTTTTCAAAAGATTTCAAAATAAAAGAAAAGACGGTTTGATTGATTGAATTAAGTCTGTGTCCGTTGGAGAATCAAAGCTCTGCCAAAGACTTGCAGCAAAGTTTGGTGCAGAAAAGCAATGAATATAAGCTGGCATACATTGGCACCGTTTATTTTAAAAAGTCATGCCAATTATTCAAAAGGCTGATTGCCATTTTCAATTGTCGGTTAAAACCATCTTCTGACATTGGCACCGTTTATTTGAATTTTAAAAAGTCATGCCTAATTATTCAAAAGGCTGATTGCCATTTCAATTGTCGGTTTAAAGCAATCTTCTGACATTGGCACTTTATTATTTAAAATTATATAGAATCATGATTGTGTTTTCTAAACGAACAAAAATTTTCAAATTCAAATTTCCTTTAGTCGATTGATTGAACAATATATAAAGAGAATAGAAGAGAGAAACAAAAACAATACAACAGAGCATACAAGAGAAATCAGAGAAAGAAAAGAAAATATCTTACATCAATCCATCATTTCTCAAGCTTATATTTTCATATCATTCAAAATATTTGATTGAAAATCAAATTTCTCTAAACACTTTTTGAGTCATATTGATCAAATCCTTGATATACTATTAGAGTGAGCATATTGTGTACAACTACTCTTTGAGAGAGCCTTATTTTGTACAACAAATCCTTGTTGAAACTATTGAGTGTTTTTGTTAGGGTTTTGGTATAAATCCTAAGTAGTGAAAAGGATTTTTCACTGGGTGGTTACTCTTCACCTTGTAAGGAAGATTTGTGGGTTTTGGTATAAATCCTAAGGAGTGAAAAGGATTTTTCACTCGGTGGTTACTCTTCACTGTGTAAGAAAGATTTGTAACGGTTTGATCTTCACCCGGAAGAAGATTGTCAAATTAGTGAATTTGGGAATCCTCGAGAAGTGATCTTGAGGCGGGGACGTAGGTGGGGAAGCCGAACCTCGATAAAAATCATTGTGTTTGATTTTTTCTATCTCTATCTTTTACTTATTCAATTGCTTATATATACTTGTGCTTAATTTCCTATCATATCTATATTGCAATTGAATTGTGTTCTTAAATTTGTTTAATCAATTTTTTGCTAATTGAAAATAGTTTTTAATTCTGCATTTAAATCGAAAAAGTTTGCCTCAACCTAAATCACCCCCCCTCTTAGGTTGATATTTGGGTAACAGAAACTTACGGTGGGTTGGTGGAAATGAGCGGAGGAAGTGAAGCGGATTTGAGAGAGCTAGAATCTGGATTTTGAAACCCAACCATCAACCACACTAGATCAAAATAGTTTTCCCAAATTCCATCAAAACCTTTTCATTCCCTCAAAACCTCGAAATTCCAATCTGATCTCATCTTCCAAACCCCACAAGCAACAACAAGCACAAGCCCCTCATCGTCTAATGCTCAGTGGCGGTGGCGCTGTCATTGCCGTTGTCGATCTGATGGACCAGCTTGAGCCGCCAGATCTGCGTGAGCAGATCCTGCTCCATGAAGAGAGCGCCAGCCAAGGGCTTGGATCCGGCCGATCAACTCCGTCGGTTCCTGGTGGAGCTCAATCGGCCCACGGGTCCACGCAGATCCGAATTCGATCCACTCAGATCCGTTGATGGTGGAGACCCACGGGTCCACGCCTCCACAGATCCGGATCCAAGCCGTTGAAAAGCTTCTCCACTTTGATCAGATCCGAGCTGTGAAGTATTCTCATGACTGAGGTTGGGGGTTTTATGATGCCCATGTACTGAAACCAGAGGAGAAAAAAGAAGAAAAAAAACTCTGGGGAGGAAGAAGAACAAAGGAGAGAAGAGAGAAGAAAAAATAAAAGACAAAGGAAAAAAAGAAAATAATAATAATTACGTGGCTTAATTAAATTATTTTTTATTATTTTTAAATGACCATATCTGCAATTTCCGTTTGCCACGTAAGTAATTTCTAACGGAGTTGACTCCAAGGGTAAAATTGATAACGGCTTAAAAACACAGGGACCCAATTGACTACTTTTAAATCACAATGACCAAATTGAAAACACTCCCCTAAATATAGGGACCAAAAGTGTATTTTTGCCTAACATTTATTATAAAGTAAACATAGGTGATAACTATATCAAGAAAGGGTAACTACTATCTACATTGCATTTAGTATAAAGACTTTTTTTACGAATTATTTTATGGACATATTTGTTCATAACATGTATGGGATTATATCTCATATAATCTCTACTCAATAATGATAATAATGATGGCTAATAATAGTCAAAAATTATTGACATCAATAAACAATATATTATATTTTTTTTTTTATGGAGAAATTATTCCATACTCCCCTAACTAACTATAATGACGATAGTTTTCCGTGTTGATGACACGTCCTTGTCTTCTTGGAAGGGTTAAACTCACATCTTCTCCCATTATAAAAAGCACTAGTTATTGTTCCAGACCACTAAGTAGTGCGCAGACTAACCTCATCGAAACAAAGCTCTATCCTCTGTCAAGATAGATTCCGATCGCAAGCGAAAGAAAACCTCGATCTCATCGGCAGATCGAACGGCGGAGAAGGACAAGGACAAGGACAAGCACAAGCACCACCACCACCACAAGAAGAAGAAGACCAGAATGTCGTCATCGACTAGCAATCAGGTAAGAGCATCTCACATACTAGTCAAGCATCAAGGCTCTCGAAGAAAGGCGTCGTGGAAGGATCCAGAAGGCCGTGTCATAATGAACACCAATAGGGAAACCGCCGTCTCTCAGCTCAAAGCCTACCGCGACGACATCGTTTCCGGCAAGGCCAAGTTCGAGGACCTCGCCTCCCGCTTCTCCGATTGCAACTCCGCCAAGCGCGGCGGCGATCTCGGTCAGCTTCTCACCACGCCTTTTGTATTCTATTTTATATTTAATTTTTAGGTTTGTGTTTTTGTTAGTTTTTAATACTTAAAATAGAACCTTAACTAAATCAAACAGATGAGAATAAAATATTTTAGATCCAGAATATGTATTATTAAAGCTTTGGGCCAAAACAATTTTCACATGTTAATATGTTGAAATGATTGGTGAAAGTAGAGTGTTACAGCTTATAAATCTTAAGAGGAAAGTAAGTAACATGTTACAGCTTTTAAAACGTATCATATGTTAATTTTATGCCTATTGGGACTCATTTTGGGTTCTTTATATATGAGAAAATCCATCCATGCTTTACTTGGTTGCTGTTTATGTTAAATGTCATCAGCAATATAATGTGACAGTCATGCCTTCTAATTGTATCACGCATAGCTTGACCCGATGCTGTTTTGCAACCATCAAGCGCGGAGGTTGGGCACCCAAACAAAAATTATAAATTTGTAGTTTGCACTAAAACAATTATAG
Source organism: Fagus sylvatica (assembly GCA_907173295.1). NCBI lineage: Eukaryota > Viridiplantae > Streptophyta > Magnoliopsida > Fagales > Fagaceae > Fagus > Fagus sylvatica. Next base: position 11,961,909 of record OU015768.1, on the reverse strand, counting down.
CTCAATTCATTGTCTTATCACTTGATTTGAACTTCTTCTTTTTTAATTAGTAAGTTACACATGCGCCCTGTGGGGCCGAGCTAGTGTGAATTGGCAATAAGAAGTTAAAGTTCAATGGAAATAGACCTTTTTAGTGGTTTATGTCTATGTTCTATATTTGTTTTAAAGTAGTAATTATTCCTTTCAAAATGCTTGGGTGCCTTGCTATATGACATTTGTGATTTCAATCTTCTCTTTCAATGCTTGGGTGCCCTGTGTTGCGACTTTAGCACTTCCAGAAAATCTCAAAGGCCAGAGCCAAACCCAGGCTTAAGAGGGGGTCTGGAAATGGTTTTCAAATTGCAATAGATGCACCTTGGCTAGAACCTTACTAGCAATGTCATTGCCTCAAGTGCAAAGATAGTGCTGTTGTAGTTGTTAATTCTGATGTTATTGGATGTTTGTGACTTATCTCTCTTTTCATCTACCCTATCCTCCATTTCTCCCTTTGCTTGTTGGTTTTCTTTTCCTTTAATTGGTGTTCTTGGAATTTGGGGCAATCAGAAGTGCATTTACACAAACAGGAAGTTAAAAATATCCACATAAGATACAAAGTTTAACATGGTTAGCTTGTCCTATATCTATGGGCAGCACAATCAAAATCCATTATTAATAATATGGATTACTATCACAATCAACCAAACTTTACAAACCATACTCACAAACTCTCACAAATAACACTTTGAAATCTCAAACACAAATACACTCAAAACTTCACGAACACAATTAACTCAAATCTCAGAACACCCAAAACAAACACTCAATATTAACTAACTAACAAATGTGCACTCGAGACATGACTTTTCCCAACTGCAAGGATTTTTATATGCCCATGAAGTATCTTCCTACTGATCTTTTTTAGTCTTTCTCTTTGATGCAATTTTGATTGTTACATACCACTTGTGGAGTTGAATATCATCACAATTTATACTGGCCTAAACAAATCTATATGTTAATATTGCTGCAGGTCCTTTTGGCCGGGGCCAGATGCAGAAGCCTTTTGAAGAAGCGACATATGCTCTCAAGGTCGGTGACATAAGTGACATTGTGGATACTGACAGTGGAGTCCACATTATCTTGAGAACTGGTTGAACATTCATTCATGGAGAAACTTTTGGCATATTTGAACATTAATTAATTAGTGTGCTGAGCGAACTGATTTATGTATCTATCTCAAATATATGGTTGCTCCTTGTCGGAGCAACACGACAATCGTATGACTCATTGATGATTTGGTACTAAAAAGATTGGTTTGACCATGTGCTTGGGAAGATTATGTTGCTTCTTATAAAACATTTATTATTTTGAGTTCTTGGTTGTGTTTTGTGATGGTTGTCTTAATGATGAAAGCTTTTGGTTTGATTTCTCTCTCTCTCTCTCTCTCTCTCTCTCTCTCTCTCTCTGTTGCTTTTTCATTCATGGGAAGGTTAGTGATATGCAGAATTGAGTAAATTCAGAGAGCTTGACTTAGACTTAGGTCTTTTAAATACTTCAATGGGCTTGAGCTAATGTGACTAATGAATTGTTTTAGTGGCAAATGTGAACAAGCAGAAGTGTAGACAGTATAAATTTAAGTGGATCTGTAAAACGCACCGAACCTATAGGTGATATTGACAGCTACGAGTTCTAGAAATTGACATTGTGAGTTTTGTAGGTAGGCTCATGGACTCTAGAAGCTGTTGGTTTGTGTTTTCAAATGCTGTTTTCTGAACTCTAAAACAAAATTTGATGGGTCCCACGCAAGACAAGTTTGTTTGACTGATTGGTTTTTGTTATTTTACAAGTTTGTTTGACTGATTGGTTTTTGTTATTTTACGATGCAAAATGAGAATATGTTTTTAGGTTGGAATTTTATTAAATGGTTTTGAAGGGTATTTGATGCAACCTAACCCTAATGGTAAAGGTTTGAAATTTTATTAAATGAGCTTGAGGAATGTTTGGTTTCAAATTTCTAAATCCGTTAGGATTTGGGAAGAGTTTAGGTTTACACTTAGGTTTCTAAAACCAATCCGATTACATTTAAATTATTAAAATACCCTTACTTTCAACTTTATTTACACAAAAACTAAGATTTTATAATAACGAAATGTTAGTAAAAGAATGTTATGTAAACATTTAAGATGTTATATTGGATATGTAGGCTTTTTAGTAGTTTCAACATAATAAATTGCTATGACAATGAAGTAGTTATATTACCTACTAATTAATTTTCCGGTGGAAGAAGTTTTCAGTATTGTTGGGGTATTTTATTTATTCTCAAAAAAAACTTTATAATTTATCTTACCATTAATTGAAAAATCAAAATTTTGACTATGCATTTTTATTATTAATTAAGTATTATTTGAGAATTATAATCCTATGTAACTCACATTTTTATACTTATTTTTTCTTATTTATTCTTGTTGCAATTCACCAATCTACTAAGCCTAAAAGTAAGTTTTCCTCTTCCACCTATTTGAGAGATACCCCATTAGTCTAATATCTAATAATTGGAAAAGTCTATTTCTCGTTCTTTGTGTTCCTACTCTCATTCATTACAAAAACATAGTTGTGTCTTTCTATAACTATGTCACTTGAATATAAATGATGATACTATTTTAGAACTTCCATTTTTTCTTAATAGTGTTGATTAGTAAGATAATGGTAAGGGGGTCGAGCTATTGTATCCCAAGGACAGCATGCCTAAAAATGTTTATTTATATTGCTTGATAACAAAAAATGTTAAACAACGCATGTCATATCAAGCGAGTGATATACCTGGTCACCTTTAATTTGATAGACTAAACGATAACAAGTAACATTTCATCATTTCATATTATAAAATATGTCTAAGCACCAATGAGAAAATATCTCCTAAATTTCTCTATTTAGAGGTGAAATACAACTTTTGCGAAATATTATTATTTGAAGTATAAATTTTTAAATTTTTTTTATATATTAATTTATGTTAATACGTACCACAATTTGAGACGTTACAAGTTGGCGGAAAATATGATGTGATTGTATATTTTCTTGTTAGATATTATTTTGATAAAATTCGAGAATTGAATGCATACATATTGCTCGTTTAGGAAGAGGAAAAAAAAAAGTGCATGAATAATTTCTTTCAACTTGTTATATAAGCTTGCTGACAAGTCTTTTGCAAGTACCGAAGTAATTACATATTTATTAACTGTGAACTCTTTCATACCTAGTATGGACTATATTCAACGTTTTGACTTTCTGTTATGTTTTTACCAAAATATTCTGTTTTGATACCTAAACTTTTGCACTAAAACCTCTATTTCATCTCGGCAAAAACCCTGGCATGTACTGATCATTTCGAGCGAAATATGCATTCCAGTCCGGAATTACTTTTATGGCTTTCTTATAATTTTTTTTTTTTTAAAGAACGAATCCCTCTTTTATGGGATTATATAAGATAAAATAAAAATTGTTTGTTTAATTATGTATGAGACTTTATGAACCTTTATATATATTTTTTTAATGTTATATCTTTTATGAACTTATGTTGATTAATGAGATGATATGAATTATAAAGTACGAATTTATTATATAATTATTGTTATATTGGTACATATCAATACTGAAATATTTCGTTTACTGTTTTAGTGACCAATATAGAATGATCTTCTAAACTGAATTCAAAACTTTGCTATAATTACTATATTGAAAGCAATAACCTAAGGAATTTAGACAAATTAAAATTTGGGACGAAAAAGCCTGAAATGACTTTTTGCATTGAACCTCATTGATCCTACCCGTCATATTTATTAAAGAAAATAGTTTACCTCTAACACGTAAATAGACTATACACGTGTACTTTTAGTCACATGACATTTTTAATGAGTCATGTGACTTTTTAAAATACACATATGAATGGTCTATTTGCTTACCACGTAGTAGGTTGAAGGATGATTCTTCCAAATCAGGTTAGAGGAAAACCATGACCTTTATTGAAAGGAAATAGTTTACCTCCAACCCAGTTTGGATGAATCTTTCTCCAAACCACTACGTGACAAGTAAATACACCATCCATGTGTACTTTTAATTACATGTCATTTTTAATGAATAGGAGTCCAATTAAATGAACCAAAGCAAATTATATATCTAGAATTGATTAAAACTTGAATTGTTTTCATTAAATTTGAAACTATCAAAATCAACTATCGTTTGCTTCGCTCAATTTTATGTGAAACCACCAACCAGCCCTCTCTGACTCTCTCTCTCTTAACAGTCTGTTCTAACTTTCCAGCAAATTCTATTTACAGGGCCAAAACACCGGTGAAAAACAGTCTCGCTCAGTTGGTGGAAGAACTTGGGCTATATCCTCCCAGTGATTTCCCCACCTAGTCTCATTCTCTTTGCACTCTGGGCCTCTAGAATGCCACCAGCCCGCCACATATCATGCTTGTAAGGACAATTATGGCCGTTTCGACATCCTTTTGGGCCATTAAAGTAGACACAAGGTTTTTGACTCTTGGCTTTCAATTCTCCAGGTTTAATATTTTGTACCAGTTTCAAGTCTTGAAAGTGATTATGACCATTTTGTGCAAGAAAAGATTCCTGAGTCTGCTTTTCTCCTCCATGTTGCCTAATGAGGTTCTTATAGTAGTTGGCATCCTTAACATGTTGAGCTTCCTTGACTGTGAAAGTAGTAGATATTGGAACGGTAGTTGGTTTGGTAGGCATTGCATTTAAAGTGGGCCGCACTTGATTTGTTACAGCATAAATATTTCCATTTGCCGGCTTAGTCAATGAGACTAGGTTAGGTTCAGGGCAGGACAAGGGAACTGATGAAGTGACTTGCTTCATTCCATTATGGGGTAAGGGATGAACCGTATTTAGAATAGGTCGCACCCCATTGGGATTACCAGGCCTTTGTTTATCAGGTTGAGAGACTGATGTATGAAACAATGGTGTCAAGGGCTTTGACCCAGACATTGGTGTGGTTCCTGTGTTGGTGGGTGCACTTACTATATTGACAGGTGCAGTTACAGTATTAGCAGTTGCACTAACTATGTTGCCGGGTGCACTTACTGAATTCACCTGTGGTTGATCATTAATCAATTTCTGGATCATTTTTGGGTCGCTAAGGATTTTAATGAGCAAGTCTGTATCGATCAAGCTTCCCTGCTGGTTGCTTTTCATGATTGCGGCAATCGCATCTGCACCTATATTAGGTAAGGTTCCAAGTGCAGGTTTTTCACTGGAAGGTGCATCAAGAGCAGAAGATTTTGGAGTGTTCATAGTACCAGATGCCACTGGCTGTGAGCAAACAGGGTTATTCATGGGTACTGTCAAATCAGATGGTATGCTTGCAGACTCTTCTTCTATTGCAGTGATGGGGACTAGAGGAGTGAGGCTATCATCATAATGGTCATTTTCTATGTTCAAATAAACGGAGGGACTGCAAGGGACAAAAGAAGAATAAGAAGGATTGGCATCAAACTCAGCTATATAAAGAATGAGCAATACTAAAGACACAACATATTTCACAACTTATAAAGGTATCAAGTTGTGATTGGCGGACATATAGACCTACCACTAACATCACTTTTTCGCCCACCAATATCAGTTTGCCACCTTCACAAGTTGTGAAAAGTGTGTAAAATATGTTCTATAATATCGACTGAACAAAGGATAACTGCAAATACAAAAGACACTTGCAGTGATAAGATGGAAGATTAACCTAGGAGGAATGGCCGAAAGACGTGGATAAACTGCTTCAAGCACTCTCATCTCCCTTAACTTTTGAGCCTCCACCTCCTTGCTTTCTTCACCAGCCACGACTTGCCAGTTATGACTCATAACAACCTGTTCACATAACAGTGAAGGAAGGAATATTTCAATGCAGATTCAAAACCATAATTACATTAAGAATTTGACACGAGAAACATAAATTTTTCTGATGACATGGACACTACAAGATAAGAAAAATACTTTTAACAAAAATCTGACATAAACTTACCTTGGGAGGGCAATTCCATTTGATCTGAGGGATGTGGAGAAGTTCTTTCTTCAAATTCTTTTGAAGAGGACAGCCTTCAAACCCAGGTGGTAAATCATTAGATTCCATAGAATTAGAATGCAACAACCATGATGTCTCTACTTGAAGATGATCTTGAGATTTCAGGCCAACTTTTGCAGGACAATCCTCAGTTGAAAACAGCTTTATCTATTTAAAACCAGGAATTAGTATAGCCAGAACTAAATATCATTCAGCATATCATAAATCATATATTAATGAACAAGAAGGTGGATCTAACAAAAAATTCAAAACAAAATGCCACAAGAAAAGACAGTAACAATAATGCATATAGAAAGTGCAGGATAAAGAATATTTGGTTCCTTTGCAGTTTTATTGCTGACATGATCCATTGATAAAATACTCCCAATGCCAAACAAACATATAAGAGAATTACAATTCATATGCTACAGATTTATCAACAAAAAAAAAAACAAGTCATATGACTTCAGCAAAGAGTCCGCATAATTTCCAGTCCATGATATGCATACCATCCCAACATTTTTTAATACCAGTTATCAACTCTTTTTCTTGATGAGATGTGGAGTTTTTTGGCAAGACAATTCAGAAAACCTCAATCTGCTAAATCATAGCAAAAAAGGGTAAAAGGGGACTTGAGGGGACATGAGGTGAAGTGCAATCGACTTCAAAATAAGTCCCTGTTGAGGAATTCATGATGCAATCCTCTGCCATAAACTGACAAATGGACCAACACAGTAGGAAATGAAAAGAAAAAGGAAGGCAACAAACATACAATTACTTGACTAAGTAAACAACCAAGGTGAGCCATCAGTTCTGAATATTTTATAACCCAATTCCAACTATCAGAAGTTATGGGGCCTAAATGGCAGTAAAGAAACATACTTCATAGTTAAAAGCCAAGGTAATGAGAATTACACCTCCTAACTTCCAATCAGTGGACAATAAGAAAGCACCATAATCATCTACCAGAGCTACTACTTCCATTTATATCTCAGAAGCTTTCTATTAGATTGAAAATAGGATGCCAAATGCATTCTGTCCATTCTGCATTATCCCTCTCTAGATAAATTCACTAAGACCATCTGAATTCTTATCATGATATTTCTGCATGTCCTCATCTAACTTGCTACTAACATTGTTAAGTATAATTGTTATTTCTAGGTATACCTAGATGAAATCAATAAATATACTTTATTTTCTTCTCGGAGTTGTAATTATTTTTATTTTTATCTATCTCATTCACATTCAAGAACAGGACTTTCCATCATTCTGATCCATAGATGATTTTTCAATCCCATTTAGAATTTCTCCTACAATTCCATAAACTGGAAATCTTCAATCTATTATCACTATAAAACATCATGCCATGATACTGAGAATGATTATTCAGAAACACTCAAGTCAGCTGTAAACTCTGTACATATTCAGTTTACTAATTCAACAAACCACCAATGAGCTCTAGCCAAATGGCACCTCCTTACCTTGTAAGGGGAAGGTAGAGGCTGAGGTCAAGTATTCAAGACCCATTTGGTGCATGTAACTTACCAATTAAAAATCAACAAACCTAATGTCCATTAATTACTCATATAAAATGAGATACTAACATAATTGCATGGCAAAACAATTGAAAACATAAACTGTTAATGCAAAAGCCTTTGCTTAGCAAAAAAATAGTTAATGCAAAAGCCTTTAGGTTATTTAGCTAATGAATACACATCATTTAGTGCATCATTCATTATCACAGGAGTTCCTTCTTTCACTAACCATTGTAGTCTATTGAGTCCTCCAACATCAACAAAAAGTTTATTAAAACAATTTTCACAGTCAAGATGATTTTTCTGGGTTCAGAAAGTTGTTGCCTGCCCAAAGATTCAAATTTAATTTAGAACTTACCTAAGATTATTACCATTTGCAAAGCAGGACTCTTGCAGAGTTCTGATACATTGAGATGGCTATTACCAAGAGCAAATTAAGTGATTAATATCATGCCTAATTTTATCTTTTTCCAAGTGTAATTGATGGAATTGATGGAATCTTGTGTGGAAATTAAAAATAATCCTAATACATAATGGTACATATGGAGTTAATTGTTTTACTCTTTTTTCATTTTTATTTTTATGCCTTCTTTAGGAAAAAAAAAAAGAGTTGTGGGAAGGAGAGGGAAGTATTGACATGGTGACATGACTGTACCATCATCAAATCCTTGTGATATGACAACCAAAATCCGACATTACAGATTAAGGAGTGTATAAATAATTACTTAATTGAGAACATGCCATTCAATTTTAATAGATGAACCTCTTTGATCCACTAAGGATTTATATTATAAATTTTACCTTGTGTTAAATTTTAAGAACACAACAAAATAGTAATTAAGAAATTTATTTATTATGTTGTGGATGTGACATTAATTACATTAAATGTCACATCAATTTGGTGTCACATCTAATTTCATAAATATTTTGTAGAAAAATAGATAGCAACTTTAACATTTTCCAAAAAAGAAAATGCTCTTTGGTTCTTTCAGATCTTGAAAAATTGGATCAGATCTTGAAAAATTGGATCCCTAATATTGATCCTTAAAGAGAATTATTAGTAAACTCCTTATGCCCAATTATCTGTCCCATGATTTTATATTGAATTTGGAGTCATTCTTCAAGAAATAGTGAAACAGCGATGGTCACGATTCTTGAATTATTCCATTCATAATTGTATTTCATCATTAAAGACTATTCCAAGTATGAATGGGACCATGAATATAGACTATTTGCAATTTTGCATAGATCGCGCGGATCAAAGAATTGGGAGTTACAAACTTTCTGTAGATCATATTAAGAAACGTATTTCAATAATTAATATTCCCAAAAGATTAAAGGACTTATTGAGCAACAGAATTTTTTTTTATCTTGTGGGACTTATTGGGCAACAGATTTTTAAGTACCATTAACAAAAATGATTGCTGGGATTACAAAACCTCCATCCTCTGCTCATATAATTGAAACTAATTGAAAATAAAGTTTTTGTAGCAACAAGTCAACAACTAATCTTTTTGACCAATTCAACCTAAATAAAAGTATTCTCCGAATTTTATTAAATTAAATCTCAAGTGTCATAATTTTGCATTTGAATCGAATTATTAAATTAATTCAGTAGCAGAAAGTCCGTAACTGCTCGTTGTTTTAAATGTGCACTACTCTTTCTCTCTCTCTTTTCTTTTTTAATTATTTTATATTTTTCGGTGAGTTTATTTATTTATTTATTTTTGATATGATTTATGCAATTTTATTTGCAATCAATATATAAGTATTTGTCGCATCAAAAGATTTAACAGATTTATCGTTGAAAAAGCTGCAAAAGAAAAATAAAATAGTATAGATGAAAATTCAAACCGAGTATACACTAATTATACATAACAAAACTCGGACTAAAACAGATCTGATCGATCACTTATTTCCTCAGTATTTAACAGGAATAGATTGAAACGCGTTCAATCGCATATGGTTTTTTTCAAAAATATAAGAAAATCGAAATCGTAAACACAGAGTTAAAAGGGATTAGGTTTTTAGTGCTTAAAACTTGGATTAATTAATGAAAAGGAAAATCAAACTTCGATCAGAGATATTGCGGTTATACCTGACAAAGCTCAAGTCCAGGAGCCCACGAAACCCTGTTCGATTTCCTCGACCGCTCCATATTTAATCTCAGATTTTTGCGCTTCAATTATGACTCAGTAATCGAAACAACAACAACAACCACAACCAGATTTATAATCGATCCGTAAATCCCTAATCTACGAGTAATGCAGAACTAATCTAGCAGATTAATTCCAAAAATCAAATCTGAAAACCCTAGATTTTAAAGCTGTGGTTCTTAAAGCTTGCGGCGAAGAAGAAGAAAAGTGAGAAAATAATAAAAGAGAAAGAAAGAATATGAAAGAGACGCGTCTCTAGAAGTGTATGGAAACCCTAGATTTATATGTTGAGTCTTTCAATTTAGAGCGGAGGCTATTTTCAGCGCGTCCAAGTGGGTCTGAGGCTGTTAATATTGTGATGTATATATATTACTATATGCTTCATGATATTTGCTGCGCTGGCGTAAAGCCAGTGGATGGCTTTGCTTACGTTGCCGTATCGCTGCTTTTTGACCATTCTATTATGACGGTGCCTTTTTTTTTGGTTTTTTGTTTCTTATTTTTTCTCTCTTTATTTCAGCAGTTATCCTATGCGGTTTAGTGTATTAACTCAATCTCGGAGTTCCAGTATTCCTTTTCAAATTAGAAAAAGAAAAAGATTAACTATAGGGCAGTTCAATTAGTCCGTTTTTAGGTGTATTCTTTAATAATTACTAATTCGAATCTCTTCATAATCATATATGCAAGACAAAATTTTGTAACTATCACAATATACTTGACTAGTAAGGTGTTAAATGTGTCTCCAGGATTAAACAAGATGCACGCAATCTGATCGGAGCACCTAAAATCATAAAAAATAATAATAAATTAAAATGTTTTTATTGAATATAGTGATTTTTTTAAATAAAATATTGAATATAGTGATTTACTTGCACCACTCCACTTATGGGAGAGGGATAATCGTTTGGGCCCAAGTTGCCCATAGGTTAAAGTTTACATAAAGGTTCGGTTAATTTCTCTACGGATTTTAAGCAATGATTCACTGATTTCAATTATTATATTCATTTTTATCATGAAACTTTAAAAAATTGTATGCATTGTGTGGACTGCCGACATTCATTTGCAATTCCACGATCAATGAATCCTCTACACGCAAAATTTTATTCTGTGTATAAAAAAAATGTGATTCTTTGTGTTCCATAGGGTTGTAGCCAATGAAAAATGATATTTTGATACCTTGCACGTATATTTATGGAATCACCTATTTTACACTCAAGACCATTCAAGATGGGACGAGTTTACAAGTGGTAATATACTAATATGTGGTCCATCACCCATTTTCATCCAATTCCTTTCATCTTCTTCTTCTTATTTTGTCTATTGATTGTTTATTGAACCTATAATAATAGGCATCCTTTTATTTTACCTTAGAAAGTCAGCATAAGTTTGTTGAGTGGCCTTTCTCATCCCTTAATTGTGCTTTAAAAGTCCAAATAATAAGCGTTGAGCCTTAAATTCGACCATAGATTAGGCTCAATTATGTCAAAATGATTCCAATTCTTGGATTGTCTTAACTCACAACTCAGTTTTCTATCATTGACGTGTGAGTTATGCAGCCTTATTTGCCTTCCAAGTAGTGCAACGATATGCATAACAATCAAGGTCAAGTTGTTATCACAATTAACAAAATAAATATTGTTAGATATTATCTCATATAATTCCACATTGGAAAGAGTTGGAGTAAGTAATGAATATATAAGTCATTAGTAATTCTCATCTCTCATGTTAAAATTCAATGGGTCTAACTCAATCTCAAAAGACACCTTAAAAGATGAGGATTGCCAATAGTTTATATACTCATTACTCACTAATATAACTTTAGAACAATCAGTATCATTGTGTTAACACAACCATCAAAATAAACGTTAAGACACACTATAGTAATTTTACACATGCCAATCATGTACGAGTGACTCTTCAGGTTATTTATAGATGCCTCAAAAAGAGTTGTTGAGCTACAATTTTATCCTTTTCCTTAGTTGTTCACCTCCAACGAATTGCATAACAATCAATGTCATTTTGTCAACACAATTAGCTAGATAAATAGTTAAATACTACAATTTTATAACAATCAGTGCCATTGTGTTCACACAAGCCATCAAAATAAATATTAAGAGGCACAATAGTAATTTTCCATACACCAATCGTAGCTAATCGGGTTACATATACCTCAAAAAAGAGTATTTGAGTTCCAATTCTTTGATTTTGCTTAGTGTCCACTCCCAGTGCTTTATGGCAATCATTTTACTTTTTGTGTAGAATTGCAAATTATACATCTTTAAGGTTTTTTTTTTTTAATCAATTACATCTTTAAGGATTACTTGTTGAAAGAAACCTCTTCTTAATAGAGCTTAGATTAAAGTAATAATAATTGTTAGTGTATAAATAGATTCCTTATGTATTGTCCTACATTGCTAAAATACAAGCCTACAAGGAGCTAGTCTCCTACTAATCTAAGTATAAATAGGACCTCTATGTATACGATATAAACACATCACACCAACCATACCAAATATTATATTCATCAATATATTCAAAATGTAGCCTCTAGAACTTTACCACACCTGATTAGATTTTACAATTCCTTTTTTCTTTTTCTTTTTTCAAATCATCCAACTTATATTTGAGAAACCCAAACTCAAATGTTTCTTTTTCTCATGTGTTACTTTTGGTGTAGAATTGCAAAAGTATTGTTTTCATCCCTAAACTTTGTATGAAATTCGTTTTTCGTTCCTGAACCTTTTTTTTTTAAATGACGAAATTCATGTGTAATAACGAACTTTTCAAAGTTCAGGAACGGAAAACGAACTTTTCAAATTTTAAGAACGAAAAGCAAACTTCATGCAAAGTTTAGGAACAAAAACAATAATTTAACCGAAATTATACATATATTGCAATTATTCGAAAAGTTAAAATTTCGTAAACAAAATCATAGAATATAGGCCTATCAGTCTATGTAATGTGGTATATAAATTAATATCCAAAGTCTTAGTCAATAAATTCAAGAAAGTAATACCTGAGACCCAAAATAACTTTGTGCATAGGTGCCTCATTACTAATAATGCCCTAGTAGTTTTTGAACTTTTGCGTAACATGGATACCCAGCGTCGAGGTAACCAAAGCTGTATGGCTCAATATGAGCAAAGCCTATAACATAGTAGAATGGTCTTTTTCTAGGTAAAATGATGCAAGCCATGGGCTTAAGTCATAAGTGGATAGGATTGCTCCATGAATGCATTAGCACCGTAACATATTAACGATTTATTTTCTTAAAATAGAAGCAAAATATTAAATTATTTTTAAAATTAGATCCTTTCAATTTTTTAAATTAAATAAATAATTAATTTGAAGTACATGAAAAACACTAGACATTTTAAAGAACATGTTCAGGTTGAAAGTGTTACAAATAGGGATGTCGACCAAAAACTGTCCAACCTAGAGGCATTCGATCTGAAAACACCCGATCCGAGTGTTGTGTCAATCGACGGCGAGTCCTGACCTTCGAAACCCGCTTGCGTCGGATGGGTGGCAAGTTTTCCATCCCAAAATCCAACTTCGACCGACAACCTGCAAGTGCTACGCCGCTCATCGTCGCTTGGGATTCAAACTAGTTGTCCAAATTTGGTGAGATCTCTACCAAATTTGGTGAAATATTCGCCGAAATTGGCAAGACTTTATCAGATTTGGCGAGATCTCGTTGGATCTAGCGAGACTCCATCATATATGGTGAGATCTCAACGGATATGGCCAAATCTCCACCATCTCCTCCACGACGCCACCATCGACGTACAGATCTGTCCATTCGATCGCTAACCCAATGATCCGAACCCGTCTGACCTGACCACATATTTGGATTGTTATCAGATATGATATCCACAAATTTGGATTGCCAATCCAACCGTCTAGATAGATCCAAGTTTAGTAACTATGCCTTATATAGTTTGTATGATTAAAAAAACAATGTCATTCAATAAATGGGAATGAACTTTCAATTGGAGTCAGTCTTTTCTAGTAAAATAAATAAATAAATTAGAGTTTGTCTCGTAAAATTTTCAAACTTATTCTATTAGGACCTGGAAAAATCGAAAAACTTGTTAAACCCATCTCACTCTCCTCCGTAGATTAACATGTTAGAGCATTCACCTAAGATCTTTCATAAACTCTTCTTCTTCAAATTTTAACAATTCAAGCTCCAAACACGCCTGCATCAGACTCTCCATTCAGTTTCAAATTAAAAAATGTGCTACAATGACTCCTCATTTATAAAGAGTTACTGTAGCTCTTTCATATGTTTTTTAATACTTATTCTCTCTCTCTCTCTCTCTCTCTCTCTCTCTCTCTCTCTCTCTCCAATTATTTTAAATTATTCTAATAGAAGGTATTCTAAAATGAAAAGTGTGATGTATAATGTATTGTAAAAGTGAGTGGTTAAAATAAAATTACAGATTAGTTGGACCATATAGGCACTTAGGCGGTTGCCTAAGGCCCCCTAATAAAAAGAAGGCCCCACCTAACTACTTTAATATATTATATATACTTAGGTTGTCTATCACCCACAACAAAAGAAATAAAAAATTTAAGGCTCCATTCTATTGGCCAATAGAATACATTTATTTTTTTTTTATTAAAAAGGCATAAGAAGATAAAATCTTTCACTATATCCAAAACACCCGTATCCCAAAACACAGCTCGTGAAGAGTACGAAGAATGTGAATAAACACAAATACAACACTCTTAAATAGAATTAAAATCTAAATTAAAAAGAGACAAATCAATTAATAAAATTACAGTTAATCTCTTGAAATTTGCCAAAATGAGACTATATATCTCTAATACCAAATGGTAGAAAACAAAAATATTTTCTCTATCTTTCCCTCTTAATTCTTGAAAAAATTAAACCCCGTTCTTGAAAACAAATTTCTCTATACTCACCTTACTGCTCATCAATTGCTGACTTGTTGTTTCAGTGTACCTTAGTTTGATTTTCATTCTTCAAATTTCAGACTTTAGGTTACTCCCTAAATTTTATCTCCATTTTCCTTTCTCGGTTTTGGGTTTTTTTTATTTATTTATTTATCATTGTGTAGTGATTTGAAATTCTAAATGATTGTAAATCTGTAATTTGTACGTACTCTCAAGTCTCTCACTCACGCCGCGGCAACACGTTTCTTGGTTTGTACTTATAATCTTTTACTAAAGGCTCGTTTGGTACGTTGTAATAGACCCTGTAATATAATAGTTATTACGTAAGAATAGCTATTCAGTTGTTTGGTTATATTTTTATTACAAGGAATAGTCATTCCTTAGTAATAGTTATTCCTTAAAATGAAGAATAACTATTCCTCCAAAAAATGAGTGTAATAGCTATTCTTTTACCTTACGTAATAACTATAAAATATAAAATACCCAAAAGACTCAATCAAAACATACGCATCTATCTCTATCTCGCCTCTTTCTCTATTTCTCTTTGCTCTTCATCTTTCTCATCAAGTTCTCTCTCTCTCTCCTCTTTCTCTCTTAGGCCATCGAGATCATCTTCCTCTAGTTGGCTGTGGAGATACTCTCTGTCTCATCTTTCTCTCTATTGCCGTGGAGGTCCTCTCTCTGTTCGTCTAGCTGTTGTTTTTAATTTGTACAGTACTGATTTTTTTTTTCCTAGGTTTTCAATCTATACAGTACTGGTTTTTTTTTTTTTTTCCCTATATAACCATTGTTATTAATCTGTACAGTACTTTTTTTTTTTTCCCTATATAACCATTGTTGTTAATCTGTACAGTACTGTTGTTTTTTTTTTTTTTTCCTATATAACCATTGTTGTTAATCTGTACAGTACTGGTTTTTGTGTTTACTGGTTTTTCAATCGGTATAGTACTTGGTTATTTTTTTTTATCCTATATAACATTGTTGTTAATCTATACATTACTGCTCATGGGAAAAAAAAAAAAAAAAATTGGTTTTTGTGTTTACAGCATATACCAATATTTATTTATTTTTTTGTGTTTACAATATACATATATATTTATTTTATATTTTTTTTTTTTTTGCTTTTGGCTTTTGTGTTTACTGGTGTTTTTAATCTGTACAGTATTGGTTTTTTTTTTTTTTCCTATATAACCATTGTTGTTAATCTATACGATACTGCTCATGGGAAAAAAAAAAAAATTGTTTTTGGTTTTTGTGTTTACAGCATATACCAATATTTATTTATTTTTGGTTTATATATATATATATATATATATATATTTTTGCTTTTGGCTTTTGTGTTTACTGGTGTTTTTAATCTGTACAGTATTGGTTATTTTTTTTTTTCCTATATAACCATTGTTGTTAATCTATATGGTACTGCTCATGGAAAAAATAACCAGTTATATAATTATTTTTTGCTTTTGGTTTTTGTGTTTACAGCATATACCCATAATATTATATATTTTTTTTTGCTTTTGGTTTTTGTGTTTAAAGCATATACCAATATTATTTTTATTATTAAATCTGTACTGTACTCGTATTTTTCAGTTTATACATAATAGAATACTAAACAAGACTCACAAAAAGTGTAAATATATAATGCATTTAAAAAAAAATGGTATTTTAGGAATTTGACTAAAATATAATGTCATTCCACCACGTCCAAACTATGGAATATATATTCAGGATTTTATTCATGTGTTGTTACCAAACTGATGAATAGTAATACTTATTCCATTACAGTTTATTTTATTCTTTATAATACTAATTCAGAATAACCATTATCCTAACTTTTTTTCTTTGCAAACTATCAACGTGAGTGCGTGGCCCACATTTTCTAGTGATTTTATTTTTTTTTGTTAAATGACCTTTTTATAAATTTCATCCTTATCTTCGGACTTCGGTCAAGTACCAACCTTTTTACTTTTTAATTTTTATCCTTATCTATTCTCTACTACCTACGTTTTAGTTTCATTTATAATCTGTATTTTTTTTTTGCTCTTAATAAATCGTTTCCTTTTTATTTTAAGTTATTTCATTTGTATTTATTATTTAGGTGGGTCCTTTTTATTTAATTTACTGAATTATGTCATAAATAAGTTTTTATTTGTGCAAGTTTGAAATATGAAGTGATCATATTATTTAGTAAAGCTGCAATCTTGTTTTTGATAAACCAGGTTCTATTGCTCTATATTTGAAATTTTGTTTTAGTTAAATTATAATTTTATATCATAGATTGTGTGTTTCATTTATTCTTAAATAAATTTTTTTAATTATAGATGTCTTCTAGAAAATATCTATCTGGATATGAAAAACTTCAAAAAAGAAAAAAATTGAAAAACAAATTGAATCTCAAAAAGGATCTATGGAATAAATTTGTTACTAGTATTAAACAAAACCCAAAAAAAAAAATTTGGGTGAAAATCTCACAAATGAAAAAGAAATTCACAAAAAAGAGTTAGAAGATAATGAAATTATACTATCAAAAGAAAGTAATGAAAATAGTCATAATAATGTTCAAACATCTAATGTAACAATTCTTGATAATGAATATCAAAATAATTTAGAAGAAAATGAAAATATTACTAATTTACCGAATAATATTCTAAATTTTCCTAAAGATGAAAACAAAAACTTAATTAGTAATTTTATATCTCAAAAAGCAAGAAATATATATTTTAAATAAATAAATACAAAAAATTAAATATTACTTAATTAATATTTAAAATAAGAAAATGCCTCCACTTAAAGCTTTCCCCTTAAGTTCTGAAATTCCTTGAGTCGGCCTTAATAGAAAAAGTTGTTTTCTCTTTCAAAATTTGAATTTTTTTTTTAAATAACTCATGTGAATGCTATTAGTTTCTCAATTCTAAAATGGGGATGTCAGGTGCGTGTTTGGTACACTGGATTCAAATCCGGATTCTGTGATTCAAATACAAAATCATTGGGTCCCACACCAAAAAAAGATGTTTGGTACACGTGATTTAAGTGAGGATTGAAATCCCAACTTGAATTTTATGTGGGTCCCATGCCAAATTTGAGTTCTGCCTTTACCCTGTTTTTGAATCCAGTCCGGATTCAAATCCGGACTCAATTCTTGTGGGTCCCAGTTTATTACCGTTACTGGGCCCACACGTTTCTTCTTTTCTCCCAATTTTTTCTCTCTCTCCTCCAGATGCTGTGCTGCTTCTCTCTCACTCGGCCATTACAATTTCTTCAAGAACACCACATACGGCCACCATGGCCGATTGTTCAAACTTACCCATGGAAAAACCCCAATTCAAGCTAACAAATCACCCAAAAGCCAACACAACAACACTAAAAAAAATCTAATCCATATCTTTGTAATGATCCAAAAAACACAACAAAACCCAGCACAACACTATCACACCTTTCTGCTTGTACTTGGCAGTGGTACCGCCACTCTTCTTGGTATTTGCAGCAGCAGGAACATGATTGAAGATGGGTGACACTGGATTTTTATTTCCGAATGATGGGTACTTGTGAGTGTGTGTGACGGATGGTTTGCCATATCCTTTTTCACAAGTTTATTTTTTTAAACTTGTGAGTAAGAATAATTTTTTGTGAAGATAGAAGGGTACTTGTGATGGTGTGTGTCGGATGGTCTGCGTTATTGTCCCAGTGAGAAAGAGAAGAAAAGGGGAAAAGAAAAAAAAATAGAGAAAGAAGAGAAGTGAAGAGAGAGACGGTGAGAAAGAGAACAAAAGGGGAAAAAAAAAGAAAGAAGAGAGGAAAGTTCAGGAAGCAACAAGAAGAAAGGAAGAAAAAAAAAGAGAGAAATGGGGGAGGGGAGATGTATGTCTGGCGGGGGAAAAGTAAAAAGAAAAGGAGGGTGGGGGGGGGTACGTGGATGGTGGGGAAAATAAAAGGAAAGAAAAAAGAAAAAAAGAAGAAGAAGAAGTGGTGTACGTGCGTGGTGGGGAAAAAAAATATAATAATGAAAACTAAATCTAAAAATCAAAACTATGTACTAAACATAATTTTTTTTTTAAATTGTGATTTCAGTTGTGAAACCAAAACTATGTACCAAACATAATTTTTTTTACAATCTTGAATTCAAATCAGGATTAAAGTTCCAACTTCAATAAAGTAAAAAGTCACGAAACCAAAACAGAAAACGAAAACACGTACCAAACAGGCCAGGTTTAGCTATCAAATTCAAATACACAAGTAGCAGTTACTGGGCTTAAAACGTGGGCCCATATTGTTACCAAAGAAAGCTCTAAGACTGCTTGGCCCAACCCTATCGTGCAACATTGAACAATTAGGTAAAAAAAAAAAAAAAAGCCCTCAAGAAAGGTTATCTAATTGTGCAAGGTTTGTCGTGCCGACATCATCCGGCCAGCCATTGATGGTTGACACTTGACACCAATGTCCAATGGCCTTTTTCTTTTTCTTTTTTTGATCAGGACAATTGTGGTCTTGTTGAATTGGTAATCAGGTTAAAGATTCCCGCCCCGTAAGGTGGCGGGGCGGGAACGGGGCAAGACTCAACCGGGGCGGGGCGGTAGTTGGCTTACACCCGACCCGCCCCGATGTCAATTTGCCAGCTAAAATATACTCATTCTTTGTTATATTGTCTATAAAACAGTGGAAGTATATTCATTACACTAATTAATTTCTTCCCTTAATTTATTGGCCTCATTCAAAATCTTGTAACACTCTGTCTTATGAATTCAACTCCAAATGATTTCTACTGAATAAAAAAAAAAAAAAAAACTCCAAATGATTTCTAAATGGTAAGCAAATCGTGGACTTTTTAATTGACATCAAGCAGCAACATTTAAAAACAACCCAACCCAAAAAAAATTAACCCAATCCAAATAAAAAAAATTAACCCAATTTTATTTCCCAAGCACCATTGTGTGAGCACAGTATATGTTAAAGACTTTTTGGTTACTCAGCAATTACCCTTTATCTTAATTCGGCTTCCCTTATAACCACTTTGATTATATCTTGCTTCACCGCTTGCTTTTGTTGGTGTCAAGATGTCCATCTGACATAGGCCGCAAGAAAAGAAAGAGAGGAGAGAGGGTTTTTAGGTTCAAAAGCTTTGGTGAGCCTGGATACCCGATTGATTTGTGGGGAAAAACGTCAATTTGGTCAAAAACTCATATGTGAAATGCATTATTTCAGCATCCATCGCCACCCTTCATATGTTCTGTTTATTGTTGAAGAACTGGTTGAAGCATCCGCCCTTCCCCATTTGAGTCATTTCTTTCTATCTTTCAATATCCTAGAAAATGTTACCAGAGACAAAACTAGTTAGAATTTAATTTTAGGTTAATTTGGGGTGGGGTGAGTTAATTTTAATTTGGGTGGGTTTTTTTTATTTGGATTGGGTTAATTTTTTTTGGGTTTTGTTGTTTTTAAATGGGTGTGCATGTCATATCCAGTTGTCATTAAAAAAAAAGTACTATTAAAAATTGTCAGTTGAGTAACCGTTAACGGAGAAAGCCAATGCATCGTTTTGAAACGTTAGGGACATTGTTTTTAAACGAG
The DNA here is from genome assembly GCA_907173295.1 of Fagus sylvatica. Classification (NCBI taxonomy): domain Eukaryota; kingdom Viridiplantae; phylum Streptophyta; class Magnoliopsida; order Fagales; family Fagaceae; genus Fagus; species Fagus sylvatica. The sequence continues at coordinate 11,941,681 of OU015768.1, read as the reverse complement.
GGAGCACTGTAAACGTAAATAGTGTAGTTTACTCTCACAACATCACCTTCAATTAGGATGCCCACCGACATTCACAAGTAAAAACCAATTAAAAAATATCTTTTCAGTTCCCTCCCCACATCTAGTGAGGTGGCACCCAACTATTAGTCTTTAACCGGGGAAAGCGCGTACCATTGTTGAAGCACTGTTAAATCTCTCACAACATCACCTTCAATTCCCAACAGTCCCTTTTCCCCTCTCTCTCTTTCTCATTTTTCCTCACTCCCGACAGATCAAACGAGCTTAAACAACAATGGCGTCCGAGAACGACAATTCCAGATCCGGATCTACAATCAACGGCGAGACTCCTCCAAACCCAGACCACAAAACAGCACTGATTACCGGAATCACCGGTCAAGACGGTTCGTACCTGACCGAGTTTTTGCTCGACAAAGGGTATGAGGTTCACGGCCTGATCCGACGGTCCTCGAATTTCAACACCCAGCGAATCAACCACATCTACATCGACCCTCACAACGCCCACAAGGCCCGCATGAAGCTCCACTATGCCGACCTCTCCGACGCCTCCTCTCTCCGCCGCTGGCTCGACACGATCCGCCCCGACGAGGTCTACAACCTCGCCGCCCAATCCCACGTGGCAGTCTCGTTCGAGATCCCCGATTACACCGCGGATGTCGTCGCGACCGGGGCCCTCCGTCTCCTCGAGGCCGTACGGTCCCACATCGACGCCACGGGACGTAACCACATCCGGTATTACCAAGCCGGGTCGTCGGAGATGTTCGGGTCGACTCCGCCTCCGCAGTCGGAAACGACGCCGTTCCACCCTCGATCCCCTTACGCGGCGTCGAAATGCGCGGCGCATTGGTACACTGTGAATTACAGGGAGGCGTACGGGATATACGCGTGCAACGGAATACTATTCAACCACGAGAGTCCGAGGAGAGGCGAGAATTTCGTGACGAGGAAGATCACTCGCGCGGTTGGGAGAATCAAGATTGGGCTTCAGAGCAAGCTTTTCCTTGGGAACTTGCAGGCTTCAAGGGATTGGGGTTTCGCTGGTGACTACGTGGAGGCCATGTGGATGATGCTGCAGCAAGAGAAGGCTGACGATTATGTCGTCGCCACGGAGGACTCGCACACGGTGGAGGAGTTCTTGCAAGTTGCGTTTGGGTATGTGGGTTTGAATTGGAGAGATCACGTGGTGATTGACAAGAGGTATTTTAGACCCACCGAAGTTGATAACCTGAAAGGCGACGCAAGCAAAGCTAAGAAAGTGCTTGGTTGGAAGCCTAAGGTTGGGTTTGAGCAATTGGTCAAGATGATGGTGGATGAGGACATTGAATTGGCCAAGAGGGAAAAGGTGCTTGTCGATGCTGGTTACATGGATGCACAGCAACAACCCTGATCGCCATGCTTGTCTCCAATTTTGGTTCGGATCTGCACCAACTTCAATCCAATGGGGTTGGGATTCTATTGAAGGGGTTTTTACTTTTTAGAGTTTGATATAGTTTTCGTTTAGTAATTTATATCGTTGGTGTTTTAAGCTATTGTTGTCATGTTATGCATTGTCTGATGTTCTGTAATTCCATTCATTTGATTTTAGCAAAGTCCATACTCGTTCTACTTCTTATTATTTTGCATCTTAGAATCACATTGTCACAATGTGGATGGATGAAGATCATATCTGTACTGTGATGCTTGAGATCTTGCAATTTTGAACACTGAAGCTCTCTTGGGGATGCTGGATCTGATCACTTCAATTTGCAGGAATTTAGTTCATTATATTTTTCTGCATTAATCCAAATGGTAAAATAAGTTTTATATCTTTTTCTTGTAGTTTCCCTGATGAACCCAATAAAATTTCTAATTTCCCCGCACGTGATGTGTCTGCGGTTCGACATATTTGTCCACGCTCCACACACTACGGTAAGCTTGTAGAAACATGTAGGGTTGCTGATATGGATTGATTCACGAAAAAAAATTCAGTAACTCAAGTTTTCACTGAGCCTTCGTGTACTTGTTTAATCTTGCGAATCTGTCGTTACAGCCCAAGGACGCAGAAATGACAACCCAAAGAAAGAGAAATGCAATAAACCTGGTTTGTTGTCACATTCACTGTCTTTTTCTTTTTGCCTTTTTTTTTTTTTTTTTTTTTTTTTTTTTAGGGTGAAGAAACTGTAAAGAAAAATTATTTCATTATTATATTTGTGTGTCGGCAAGTAAAGAGGTGTTCCTTCTTGAACAGAGACTTTTATTTCAATCTCTTTTATAAAAGCCTACTTAGTTCCACAACTGAATAATATATTCTAAAATATTAGAGCATCAATAATCCTTAAAATTCATATGATGAAATGCTTCATTGACTCAATTTTAAACATGGCTGGTACAAATATCAGTCAGACGTGTGTGATGAAGCCGCTCTGGTTAGCCACTGAGGATTCACCTCAATCAATCTGAATAAATAAAAATCCTTTGACTATACACAAGAACAAAAATATCTATTCTAAATTGGCTTCTGTAGAAGGTGAAATTTTGTTCAAATCTCTTGGCAAAGTAGATGAACTACAGCTAATTTCTGAGTCAGCAGTGGCAATTGCAAATGGTTTGACAGATGAACGAAGAGATTCAGGCCCCTCAGAAGCAATTCTCTTGCACAGTGCATCACAGTTACTAATAACCTCTGTTAACCTTCCTTTAAGCTCCCCAATCTCCACCTGCAATGCATGAACTGCATGCATTTTCCAAGGTAATGAGTCAATTGATGTCCACAAGCAATAATAAGGGAAGCGCAGTATCAGAAAAGTGGTAGTCCTGAATATTCAGTACTCACTATGATGCAAAATTATGGCCCACATGGAACTGAGATTCACCATACAGTGGGTCCACAATGCATTTCTGATCGCGTGAGCAACTGAACTAATAATTGTGTGATATTCTGGAGCCGAATAACTGTGCCAAAGTGACATTTTGTCTGATCAATTACCTTCTGATAAATGTTGTGAAGCTGTCTTCATTGCCGACACTGAGAAATTAAAACGTTTTAGAAGTTTAACTGCCAAAGCATCTGCAACTTCTATCTTGTTTTCTATCTCTTCCTGCAAAAATTATCCACAAATTACATTTTGAATGTAGGTGAAAAAAAATATATATCCTAGTTTTCGTAAAGCAGTAAGAATAGCAAACAAGTTAATTTCCCTAATGTGATGCCAATCTTTAACAATCCTGAATACTAGCACAACAGGATTCTAAAAGCAAGGCAAACCACTATAGGGGTTCGAAAAATAGAATTCTCCAGGTCACAAGTCATAACAAGAATAGGAAATGAGTTCAGATACTGACCACTGAGTAGCATCATTACATTCGCTAACTGCCCCTAAATGCACGGTTTTTCAAATCCAGTAAGGAACTCACACTTCATCATATGAAAAATAGTTATTGGGAAGAGCAATGCCTTGAATCTAAAGAAGCATTTTGCTTCAAAGCTTCACCACCCCCTTCTACATGATTAAACTTTTACTTGAGCATGTATATCCATCCAGTACAGCACCAGATGACTAAGCCAAGTTCCAATTCAATCAATATATGGACACGTCCAACTTTTTCCTTAAGAATCCAATTACTTAATTGAGTAATCGAAAGTAGCTTTGAATTCCTCTATTCAATGGGTCTGATGATTTGAACCATTTTATGATGGTTGGTTGACACTAATTAAAAAAAAAAAAAAAAAAAAAAAAATGATGGTTACCATTTTGCTTTTTCACCTCCATAATTAATCACCAAACCAAATGATAAAAAGCTCAGAATTTGCAAAACCTTGGTTTAAAGCTGATTTTTTTTTTGATAGGTAAGGTGTTAAAAAAATATATATATTCAGCTTTAAACCAAGGTTTTGCAAATTCTGAGCTTTTTGTTTTTCATTTCCTGCCGAAATCCCAGTTCCTAAAGGATCTTGGGTTAGATCTAATTCTATGTTTATGACTATGAAGCAGATCTGGATCCTATCAGCATAGTACAGAAACAAACTTGAACCTTATTTCAATTACAGATCCATGTATAACAAAACAACTGGATCTGACTTTGGGTCTCAAGGACCTGCTGCAGATCTGATCTATCACATGCCTTACAATATTGAAGTAATCTCCTTATTCACTAAACTGCTTGTGAACTCAAATTTTTTTAAAGGCAAACCTGCTTTTTGCTAATGATTTGAGTCTTCTGCTCCTGCCACTCACTATACATTGAGAACAGCTCCAACAGTACCTTAGGATTCACGGTAGCTATTTCAATCAGAGAAAAGAAAGGAGAGTAATTAGCCTCACAATCGAACTGTATCTAGCTTAAAAAGTGATAAATAGCATTGCAACAATATAACTGAGATAGATTAATACCCAAATATTCATTCATGGGGAGCATGATGCTTAAAGAATTTGTAGCCAGTTGGTGCATGGTATTGATAGATAGACGACAATGATGGTTAAGTTCCTTATATGCTTTGCATTCAGAATCATAGATGCATTCTAGCAGGATGTGACATCCTTGCTCTTTGTTTATCTTTGTGAGCCACAATAAGTGAATAATTCAGACATAAATTAAGAAAACCTTTACACATAATGTGTGACCCGCTTTCGCAGATTATACTCGTAAAAGGAGTTAGTAGTTAATACACATCTAACACCTTGATGTTAGATACAAGAAAACATTATTTTATTGGGGTTTGGTCATTTCCGCATCTATTCAATAGACCAGTAACAGGTTAGGAGGCTTTAAAATTTAAGCAAGAGGAACTAAAAGTTATAACAAGAACAACAGCTTTTTTTGGGCTTACAATCGAAGTATAAGTATGAGAACAATGAAAAAAAGATCCTACATCAATGAGTGAAAAGTAGGTGAACCAAAAAAAAAGGGGGGATCATGTAAAATAAACCATCACGGTGTCTTTTCATTTAGCAAACCATCAATGAATCACTAACAGGCTTCATGAGACCACAATATATGCTGAACTAGGACAGGAATGGAGGTTATAACAGTAATATTATATAAAATTATTCATTTCCATTCCTTCCCATGGTACTCCCAACCAAGATTACTTACATTCCATTCATTTCCATTCCTTTATTTTAAAACATCCAGAACAAGATAGGTTAGTTTCATTCCATCCATTCATTTGCTTTCCTTTATAATTTATTCATTTCATTCCATTCCATTCCGTTATAAACTCCCAAACAAAGAAATTAACACAACTTAGGGGGAAAATCTTCACTAATAGGCCATGCCAAAGTCTAAGTCCCAAAATAAAATAGTTCGATCCTATCTTCTTGGCTTCTTTATTGGCCATCTGCAGCTGAATAGCTCAACCAATAAGGGATCTCTCATATCAGTTGCTTTGGGGTATTTAAATATTTTTGCGTGTCCAATATCATGGTTATTCACTAAAAATCTTGACTCTGTCTTAATTTATAAAGCTCTAATTTGAAGACATTTTGTTTTTTGTTTGTTTGATAAATGCTAATTTGAAGACATTTTAAGAGTTGGGTTCATGGGGTTTTGTTTGTAAGAACTAAAAAGTAAAAACTGGGTTTTCCTTTTCATGCAGGATTAACTTCCTTTACTAATTATGGCTTTAATATACATCTACAAATCAGTAAAGCAAAAAAGAAAGCTTTTCAACACTATAACTCGAATGAAAGCCTACCTGGAACCGAAGAAGACGAAGGTTTCCTCACCAAGATGTCAGTCAAGCTACTCTCTGTCGGTGGTGACGTCAATATTGGTGTTGTCTACAAATTATACATCAAAATAATAATTGATTTCATGCAGTCTCCAAATTCAAACCACAATAGTCTACATATCATAGAAGATAACAGCTAATAAATACAAAACCCCTAAAGCTTATTATTTTCAAAGCACAATAGAAAGAAATTTCTAAATATTAGGGAAAAAATAAAGGAAGAAAAGACATACTATTTTGAGGGATTTGAGCTTCTCTAAGATTGGATCTGCGACCTCCGATCGATTGGACACGGTGGTGATTTCATCGGCCTCACCCTTTATGGTACAGTAAAATAAACGTTTATATAACAATCAGCATTTAGTGGGGGTATTGGGTAATCTTAGAAATATAGGTGAAATTGACGAGAGCTACCTGTGAGCTTGAGAATGTGGATTCTGAGGCACCCATAGTTGCCGGTTGGTGCTTTCAGATTACGATCGAAACGCAGCGTTCATGAGATGTTATTGTGTTGTGTCATGTAACACTAACAGGAGACTCTGTGTTCGATTCTGTCGGAGTCTGGAAATTCTTTTGCTAACTGTTTCAAAAGTGAGGAAATCCGAAATCGACCGATAGCTTCCGGTAATACTTCGTGTGATTCGTCAGATAAAACGATAGTAGTTTAGTAAAAGTATGGGTATCTTAGGAGTTAGGATCTATTTATATTATAACGTAAAACTAAAACTTTTTTAATTTTGGTTGAAATTATAATATTGGGTCACATAATTAGTCTTATAATTTTACACATCATTATTTTAATATATATATATTTTAATTGAATTTAAATTTTATTCTATAATTAAACATCTCATTAGAATCTTGACATATTATATTTTCTTTAATAGAAATAATATATTATTCCATATATATAAACACAATCATAATAAATAATTAATACTTATAATATATTTTATATATAAACACGTGCGATGCACATAAAAATTACTGAAATTGAGATCTAAAGAAATATTACATAATTTTTCTTTTATTTATTTTTTGTTGAATATGTCATTATTCTTTTTTGGTATAACTCGAAGAAAAAAAAAAAAAAAAGATAGGAATTTCTTTGTTTGTTGGCCCTAGGATTATAAATTACTATGACTAGAGTCTACTTTTGGTCCCTAAGGGGGTGTTTTTATTTTGACCCTCTAACTTTAAAATTTTTCATTTGAGCTCTATATAAGTATGTTTTTCCATAACTTTAATGTTGACCAAACATCCCATGTAACTCTCTTTGACACATAGCACAAGCAAACAAAAAAAAAAAAAAAAACTTAAGATCATTTGGATTAGCAATATTACCAATTGAAAATGAGATGTCAATAAAACTTCAATACAAATACTTAATTAGTAATTTTGCATGTACAAAAGTGTGAACCATTTAAAAATTATTTTTAGATGTAAAATTACTAATAACTAATATATAATAGGCGAGAGTGCGAGACCTCTGCAATAGATTCAGCCCTATCCTCACTCTTCATTAGAACACGTCATATTCATTTTCTCATTAAGTCATATCATACTCATTTTTCTTCTCCATTTTTTCTCTTTCTTTCAAGAAATCAATTGACATCTAAGCTTAATTACCTTTTGTCGTCACCTCTCTTTATGATGACATGTCATATAACTGAAATCGATTCCTCAAATATTATAACACATAATAAATATTATAAATGAGTCATGATAATTTCTTATAAAATATTTTAAAATGCACTTCGCATTGCACGACACATCATAATCGTGTTACTAATTTTGAAAAATGTCATGTCTTCACAACTTTAATCCCAAATGTTTGAAAAAACACAAAATACATGTTCTATACTCATGAAATCTGGTGTCTTTATATCATACCTTGTTTACATTTTGTAAGAAAACTTTTAATCTTTATATGCAAAAAAATATGAGAGATTTTTAAATAATTAATTCATAATCCACATAAATTCCAATTCTTACATACTCTTCATATATTCTTATTTTGATAGTTTGAGATATTAGAGTAAACTAAACACAAGGTGTTAAACTAGTTATATAAAAAACATATCATTTTGAGAAATCAGTGGAGAATGAGGAGATCAATGGTGTAAAAAGAGAGACATGGAGTAATGGAAAAAGGAAAGGAGGAGGAGACAAAAGAGGAAGCCAAGGTTAAGCATATAGGAAGGCTTCATATGTATTGGTTTTCAAGAGAAAACACTTTGGCATATGCATGATAATATGGCCCCAGTATTCGTTTTTTTATCCAAGAAGGATTAACCAAGAAAATAAGAAGGATTAACCAAGAAAAATCCCAATCTGTTATTATTTTAAATAATAAAAAACAGAAAAGAAAATATCTTAAAAAATAAAATTGTATACAATTTTGGAATTAAACAGAATAACAATAAGAAATTAGAAATTACTAGTATTTGTTATACCACACGAGGAATCCTAGTTTGGCTGATAATCATCTGAAACACCCATGTGAGCCTAAGTATTATGGAAAATGCAAGGCATATAGATTGCGTGACATGATTCAACAATTTGCCATCCTTCCACTCCTCCGAATAGAATTTCAAAGGAAAGCCGATAGATGAAGGGCCAAATGACATTCTACAAAAAACATGATTTGCAATTATTACTATTCTCTTTTACATGCTATTTTACTGAAACAACAGACTGTCTGTGCTCGATTGTCACCTATTGAGAACGGATTATGCAAATGATTTAGCTAACTGCTTCAAATGTGAGGAAATCTAAAATCGTCGGATAGGTTCCGGTAATATGTCTCGACTTGACCCACTACACGGGACATTTTGCTACGGTTACTTCTAAGTACACGACGGGTTGTTTGATTTATGAGATAAAACAACAGATTTATTTACTTTTGACTAAAAGTATTATGGGTACCTTAGTGTGTATGATGAGGAACAAAGGATGAGAGCACACTCTTGCATGGCTGTATTTAATACCATAATGATAGAGTTGTGAACGAGTTAAATTGAGTTGAGTAGAGTCCAACATTAAAAGTTTAAAATTGTTTATTTAATTTTATTTCGAGTATAAACTCAAACTCAAGTTCATCACCAAACTATGTTCTAGGTTCAAATTTGGTTCATTTTCTTGTTGAGCAAGCTCGAACTTGATCTCAAGTTACTTGATAACTTATTATTCTCTCATATATGTAAACGTTGCATCTACATTTTTTTTTTTACCTCTTCACATATCTATACTAATAATTAATAACTAAATTATAGTTGAAATTATATTATTTAAACCATGAAACTTGATTATTTATTTTTGTTACAATTTAGTGTTGAACCATGATATTTGAGTATCTTTATGAAATTAATTTTGATTTGATTAGTATTAATCCATCAAGTTATTTTTGAATTTGTCTTTATTCAGTTAGAATGGGGCTATTAGGTGAAATTGTAACAATGCTTTTTTATATTGTAGATTTTTTATTTTTGTAAATATTTTGAATTTTGAATTTCTATTTGAAAATATCAATTTGGATATGAAAAACTTAAAAAAAAAAAAAAAAAAATTAATTGAATCTCATAGGATCTCTTGATAAATTTGCTACTAGAAATATATATATATAATATATATATATATATAGAAAATTTAAATGAAAATCTCATAAATGAATAAAAAAATCAACAAATAGAGTTAGAATATAATGAAATAATACGGCAAAAATTTAACAATTAAAATAATTGTAATGATATTAAAATCTATATATTTTGGCCATAGAATTTGACTGGTGATACATTTTATAGTTATTTGACTGAAATGCACTATACACCCTTTAAGTTTGTCCAATTTTAATTTTGTTTCCTGATGTTTGAAAGTTTTGATTCGCACCCTCTTAGTTTTGGTTCCGTTTGGATTTTGGCCCTCCCGTCTAAAAAACGTTAGCCCCTGACCGTTAAGTGCCATCTTGGCCTGACACATGTGCTAGGCGATCCAATCAATTCATGCCATGTGTCATGTGTATTATAAAAATAAATATAAAATTGAAGAAAAAAATTAATATAATTTAATTTAAAAACAAAAAATAAACATTTTTCAAAATTTTTTAAATTATTATTATTTTTTTAAAATCACATAAATTTTAAATTAAAATTTTTTTATGATTATTTTTCAATTTTTTTATTATACACTTGGAGGGGTATCTTACTCCTTACCTTTAAAATATAAAAATACCATAAAATTAAAAATATTAATTTTATTTAAAGCCAAATAAAAAAGGGTAATAAAATATAATAAAAAATATAATTTTTAAATTTTGCAAAAAAAAAAAAAATTATTTATTAATTTTTTGTTTTAATTTCTTAAAAATTATTTTAATTTATTTAAATGTTTTTTTATATTATTTAATTCAATTTACACGTGAGATTATTTATTGGGTCACCTAGCACATGTGTCAGGCCTAGGTGACACTTAATGGTCAGGGGCTAACGTGTTTTGGATGAGAGGGCCAAAATCTAAATAGAACCAAACTAAGAGGGAGTAGATCAAAACTTTCAAATATCAGGGAACAAAATCAAAATTGGCCAAACTTAGAGGGTGTATAGTGCATTTCAGTCTAGTTATTTTTGTAGAAATAAAATTTTTTTTTTTCAAAATTTAAATTGATAAAATAATACTTAAGATCATTTGGATTAACAATATTATGAATTGAAAATGAGAGGTTAGCAAAACCTCAATACCCACACACATTAATCACAATAAATTAAAAAAAATTCAAAAAATAGAGTCAAATAAGAAAATAATATATATTTCACACCTACATTTTATGTCACATTTAAATTTAAACATAATACAATCTAACTTTAAAATTTTAGGTGTAGTGTAATGTAGTTTTCCCTTTCTTCAATCAATGCAAATAAGTGCTTGAAATTTATTTATATTTGTTGACTTGTATTACTATGTTCATTATTGTTATTTGAGTAATTATTTAGTAGTTCAAAATTACAAATAAATGCGTGGTCCTTCCCTAACATGAATGATAGGTCATACCACATAAATATGGGTCTCACTAATTAAATTTATAATAAAACCCATTATTATTGTGAAAAGGGGACTACGCATTTATGTGTAATAGTGAATTATTAAATAATTTTCCTTGTTTTGTTATTGTGTTGCCGAAATCTGTTTTTTTATTTATTTTTATTTTTTGTAAGAAGTGATGACTCATCCTCTTAAATCTTAAGGCCATCTCCAGCAGTAGTTCAAATCTACTCTTCATCTCTATTTGTAGAGAATAAATGGAAAAATCCGGCTCCAGCAGTCGTCCAAATGCACTCTTCATCCTCAAATTTTTTTACAAAGTGTACAGTAGCCTTTCATTTTTGAAAGGCTACTGTACACTTTGTATTTATTAAAAAATTATTTTCTCTCGGTCCCCACCTCTGATATTTCAACCGAAAATTTTCTCTCTCTCCTCTCATTTCATCTGAAACTTTCTCTCTCTTCTTCTCATTTCCTCTCTGTTCTCCCTGCTCTCTCTTCTCTCTTTGCTCTTTCGGTGGTTGGGCTTGCCGGCGTGGGCTTGGTTCTTTGGTGGTTGGGCTTCCAGATCTCGGCGTGGTGGTGGTTAACGGTGGTGGTGGTTCTTCGGTGGTTGGGCTTGTCGGCGTGGGCTTGGTTCTTCGGTGGTTGGGCTTCCAGATCTCGGCGTGGTGGTGGTTAACGATGGTGGTGGTTCTTCGGTGGTTTGACAGTTGGTTATTTTTGGTGGTTGCTGTTGTTTGTTTGGTTGGTTGCTGAAATTAATCTGTTTGTTTGGTTGCTCTGAGAAATTGATTTGGTTTGATTTGGTGGCAGTTGGTTATTTTTTGTGGGAAATAATAATAAAAAAGAATATTTAAATAGAATAGAGAGTGAAATAGAGAGTACTGCTGGAGTAAAAATAAATAGAGAGTTGTTAAATAATATAATATAGAGATAAAGATAGAGATAAATTTAAAGGACGGCGGCAGATGGCCTAATTGACCCAATACCAAATCTGTTTGAGAACACCAATTTGGTTCGAGAAAATATTTTGGGTAAAACAATAGGCCCCTATATGAGTACGAACTATGATGTATGAATCTCTGGGACCCGGTGAATGGTGATTCACCCATGCACGTGGCAAGTTCGTTACCGCAATCCTTAAGTCAACAATTTAAGTCCACGTGTGTGACGAACCATGGAGTTGGAGGTTGGAACGCAGCCGTTTTTCATTTCACGACTTTCTATCTAGTACACGTCGCCTCTCGCTACACCCTCAAAAACCATCTCTCTATTTAACTCCACCACGGCCAACACTTTCATCTTCGATCAAAACCTCTCGTCCGCTAATCATTTTAAAAGAACGTAAAAATAAATAAATTCATTTCGCACTTTTATCATTTCTCATTTATCTCTCTGTTAGCGAAGTAGTTTTTAGGGCTTCAAGTTCAAGGCTTCAATCCCAAAACGATTGAGTTTTGACAGCATGAGAACTCGTAATTCCGATAGCCCTAAACCGGCGATAGCGAAGAAAACGCCGCCGGCAAAAAAATCCGCCACAAAAACGCCTCCCGAACCGGCCGCAGAATCCGCTACTCCGAAAACCGCCGATGCCAAGCGCACCTCAGCCACCAAAGCCAAGCCGGTGAAGAAGAACGACACCACTCCCTCTCCCACTCCCACTCCCACTCCCACTCCCACTCCCACTCCGAGCTCGGCTTCTGATTCGAAGCCTGAACAATCATCAGGTAATATTCAATATTTATTTTTTCTAGGTTTATAAGAAATCAGCTGAGTCAAATAGTCCAATTAGGGTTATTTGAGCAGAACTAAACGCAAAATTTGAGCTTCTTATAGCAATAGGGTCTAGTAATTTTATGCTTGGCTAAGCTTAATGTATATAATTATAAAATAATTTGGGTTTTTTTTTGGTTATTGTTGAAATTGTCATATTTAATTGATGGGATATGTGGTTTTGGACTAGTAGCTGAGGAACCCAAAGCATTAGCTGATGCTGCTCAGGTGACACCGGGGACGAAAGTTGTTAGGATGACAAAATCAGTAGTGAAGAGAAGCTCTGGCAGAGCTAAAACACCCACTTTAGTGAGGGCTGTTAATGTGCAGAAGGAAAATGTTGGAGAATCTCACAAGGAACAAATTGATGTTGAAGGCAAAAGTCTTGGTAAAGTGGAACCTGGGAAGAATGAAGAAATGGTGATGGAAGTGGAAGAGACCATTGTTGGATTTGCAAGGAATGAAGGAATGGTTATGGAAGTGGAGGAAGCTGTTCTTGTTGAAAGTGCTGGAGAATCTGCGGAGAAGGAACGAATTACAGAGGAAGTGGAACAGGAACCTGTTGAGGAAGAAAGTGTGATGGAAGTGCAAGTAACTACTGTTGCAAATGTTGTTGGTGATTCTTCTAAGCAAGAAGAGCCTGTAGTTGTAGAAGTTGCAAAATCAGTTGAGAATGAGGAGACCAATGGTGCAGAGGAGGGAGAGGAAGTTATGGAAAAAGTAGAGGAGGAGGAGGAGACAGAAGATAAGGAGGAAGCCGATGTTGAGCCTGGTAACGGGGAACAAAATGTGATAGATGAGTTCAGAGGAAAAGGTACTCAACATGTAAAGGAGTATGGGAGCGATGAGGGTATGGAAGATTACAATGATAGAGTGGACCTTGGAGAACATGGGGAGGAAGAGCTTGTGGAGGATGATCCGGACGAGCCTGTTGAGGATGATTTGGAGGAGCCTGTTGAGGATGGTCAAGAGGAGCCTGCTGAAGATACTGATGCATTGGACGAAGAAAACAGGGAATTAACCGCTGTTGCGAAGGAGCGTAAGATTAAGAAAGAGCATGAGATATTTGTTGGTGGGTTGGATCGGGATGCAGAGGAGGAAGATGTGAAAAAGGTCTTTGAGAGGATTGGAGAGGTAGTTGAAGTTAGGTTGCATAAGGATCAATCTACCAATAAGAATAAGGGGTATGCATTTGTGAAGTTTGCTAATAAGGAGCATGCGAAGCGAGCTTTGTCAGAAATGAAGAACCCTGTTGTATGTAACTATTCATAGTTTTTGTTATCTATTTTTACGCTTTTCATTCTAATTCCTCCTTGTCCACAGATTCACGGAAAACGATGTGGAACTGCACCCAGTGAGGACAATGACACGTTGTTTCTGGGCAACATCTGCAACACATGGACAAAGGAAGCTGTATGTATCAAAGAGTTAGCATTTGCATATTTACTTTTAGGCTATTGTACTGATTCTTGATACTAAATGGGATGACAGATCAGACAGAAGTTGAAAGAATATAGTGTGGAAGGTGTTGAAAACATTACTCTCGTCGCAGATGTTCAACGAGAAGGGTTGAGCCGGGGATTTGCATTCCTTGAGTTCTCTTGCCATGCAGATGCCATGCTTGCATACAAAAGGCTTCAAAAGCCTGATGTTATTTTTGGCCACACTGAGAGAACTGCCAAAGTAGCTTTTGCTGAACCTTTACGTGAACCTGACCCAGAGGTCATGGCTCAAGTGAAGTCTGTATTTCTTGATGGGCTTCCACCTCACTGGGATGAAGACCGTGTTAGGGAGCTGCTTAAAGGTAATGGGGAGATTGTACGAATTGTCCTGGCCCGGAATATGTCAACGGCCAAGAGAAAGGATTTTGGATTTATTGATTTCTCTACCCATGAAGCTGCCGTTGCTTGTGTTGCTGTTATAAACAAAAAAGAACTGGGTGATGGGAAGGTATTTCTTTTAGTTTTATGTGCTTTGATATATCAATCTTTGAAATAGTTATCTTCTTGTTGTATTTTTTTCTCTAGATTATATATATTCCTTAAAAAATAAAGGGGTGGATCAGGGATAGGTACAATGGGACCATATTAAAATTGACTGTATGGTTTTCGAAAAGAAAGAGGGGGAGGGGTGGAAGGGACGTCCTTAAAATTAATTGATCTATACATACATACAAAGAATACATAAATAAATAGATGATAGATATATACCCACACACACAATTTTTTTTTTTTATTATGTTTTTTTTCTCTACAAGATTTTTATCACTCCGATATTTGTAGCTGCGTTTACGTAGGTGTTTGGGGCATAAGTATTAATAAAGTGCATTATGTTGTTGTCATGTTAACTGCTAGATGAAGGTGAAAGCAAGGCTGTCAAATCCTTTGCCCAAAACACAGGCCGTGAAGGGTGGCATGTGTGGTGGATTTCGAATTGGCCGTGGAATTGGTGGAGCAACGTCAAATTTTGGTGATTTGTTTGCTTATTTATTTTTGATAATTGGACCTTTGTTGACATTTGTAAGTATTTTCAACTAACTTCTTGTTGCTTACAGGAAGGGGTTTTGGGCGGGGTGGACAGCCCTTCAACCGTCCAAATTTCCAACGGAACAGGGGTTTCTATCAAGGTGGACGTGGTCAAACTGGTAGAATGGGTTTTCCGAATGAGTATGATTTTGATCATCCGTATGCTGACTTCCACGGGAGACAATTTACTGGACGAGGTTAGTTGTCGAGCTCATTGTTTCATTTGTAGTCTCTCCCCCCCCACCGGCTTCCCCCTCCCAAGGCCCAACAAAGAATGCACATTACAAATAGCTGCTCTCTTAGTTTAATATGATATTATTCTACAAAAGCAGGGGGAAGAAGGGATTCATTTAGAGGTGGTAACTACGCATCTGGTGCGGGAGCTGCGGTTGCTGCCCCATCAAGGCCTAATCATGATCGAACTTGGCATGGTGCCCCTGATAGAGGTCGTGGGATGCATGCTCCTTCTAGGAGGCAACCATATTCTCCTGAGGGACGCTTGGACAGACCTTTTGGGAGGCATTTTGATGACCCTTATCTTTATGATGACAATGCACATGGGATGAAGCGCCCATTTTATATGACGGCAAGTTTTTCTTTTTGGCTTCATTTTATTTTAATATAAATTGTGTGTTTTCATAATCTTTAATGACTTTTATAATATTTCTCACTGTTTGAAATATTTGTCTTGGTTTCAGGACCATGATCCTGATTACATGGAGCCCAGTAGGTTTCGCCCACGATTGGATTACGCTGATCCTGCAACTTTCCGAGCAAATCGCTATCGTGGTATGAATTCTATGTTCAGTATTGATCATTTTTCTTGGCATTCTCATTTCAGACTTATTATTTAAATGTCTTTATGTTTCAGATACCTATGGAGCTGGCGGCAGTAGCTACCCTCATGATTATTATGGCCCTGATGTGAGCAATCCTTTTTAG
The DNA here is from genome assembly GCA_907173295.1 of Fagus sylvatica. Taxonomy (NCBI): domain Eukaryota; kingdom Viridiplantae; phylum Streptophyta; class Magnoliopsida; order Fagales; family Fagaceae; genus Fagus; species Fagus sylvatica. The sequence goes on along the minus strand of OU015768.1, from coordinate 11,925,673 downwards.
CTTATCCAATTTCACTCTTTATATTGACAAATTCATGATATTCTATTATCAATTTACTGTTGCAGTATGGTGGAGGTCCATATTCATCTTTCTATGGGAGTGACCGCCCATATGGTGGTGGCTACTACTATTAAATTGTAGAACCAGTGGTAATACAATGATTCCCTTTCTAATTTCTAATCCTTGGTAGTGAGTTCTCTTCTATTAATATTTCAAAGGTTCATAATTGTGTTTAGGTGGGCTTGGAAATGCGCGATGCACTTCATCAATGATGAACAAGGGTTCACTGCTAGAAAGAAAAGTTGAAGTAATACTATATGTTTCCAGGCTGTCTTTGTACTTCCTTTCCTCTTTCTACTCTTTGGTTTTCTCTCTGAAGTTTTTGGTAGAATATCCTGAATTTGATGTTTCTAGTTTAGGCTGTCTCTCAAGGATCTTGACTAAGAAACTGATGTATTTCTGTATGATGGAGATTGAATGGACCTGCCCTATAGACTTAGGTATGGAAAAATTGAGGATTTCTGATATGAGCTGTTGTGTTAAAGAGCAACAATTTGCTTCCTGCTTTGTTGATGATACTAAATCTTGATGCTTATAGAAAACGAATTGGGTGATTTATCGAAGTAAAACGATCAGATGAATCAGATTTAGGTTTTAACCTTTTATTCGGTGGGGATGCAGAGTTTAAAAATTTTAAATGCTGATGGAGGCTCTTTGGAGAATACCTTGAGTGTTTTTCTGGAGAAGAGAGTTTTCAAATTTGCATGCATGACAGAGGAGTCATTGTTTTGATAAAATTCTGAAACTTGCAATATTATTGGAGTTACTTATGGATTGGGCAGGATCTTGTTCTTATTAAATGTCTACTTGAGTAGAAGGAAAGAAGAAGGGGGGGAGGGGTCATTTAATCATGTTGTCCATAATTACATTCAATTAATCTTGCCGTATTTTGCTGGTCGATGAAATTGTTGCCCCTTTATGGAATCAAGATTTGAAATATTTTGTTTTGATGCCTCTGTGGGGAGCACAAGTGACAGATCAGGTCACTAAGCCATATAGTACTTGTTCAATTTCAATAGCACATGTTTTCTGTTGGAGATCTCTATGGCATTTCTACTTAACTGGCATCATTTGGTGTGGTTAAGATCATAGTTGATTTTTATTTTTTTGGGTTTTGGTGAGACAACAATCAATAGTTAATAGTTATTAAGGTTTAGTTGCATTCTAATTTTGATTTTTTCTAAGGCATTGGCAAGTAAAACAATATTGGCATTCCATCGCAAAACTAACGTTTGATAGGAAAAGAATATTGGTTCTTGAACTTAAGATGGTTGGATTGCTTTTTTTTTTTTAGTAGAATTTCTGGTGGTGGAATATTTCCATTGTGAATTGAGGACAATACCTTAAATGTATTTGGTTTTAATTGAAACTAATCAGTTTCCACTGTATTTTTTATTGAGCATTAGTGAGCTAATTCGTCTTTGATAGCTTGAATTATTCTGAAAGTACAATAGCCTCTATTTGTGGTGTTAGATACTTAGATGTTATGATTCTATAGATTGTTTTTTAATTTTCTTAGGATTGGGCACCGAGACATTGGACATTTTGTTTTATAGTTTATTAGGTGGTAGTTGTAGGGTCCATTACTAATGGAAACAGAGACGATGGATATTGCAATTGAATCATGGGTTTTAGGTGACAGTCTGAGGTATACATTGATCTTTTGATGCAAAAATGAGATTGGAATTGTCCATAAATGTCACCTTCCAAGATCATGCTCTGGTTTCTTTTTTTCTTCATTTAGTAGCACTGGGTTGTAGTCTTTTTAAATTATTTGAAAGATCTTTCTTAATTTAAATGTCATTAATAGATTCCAATATCTTGAGTGTGATTTAGGTTGTTTTGGAATGGTTACTTTCAACTTCTCAAGTATTTCTAGTATTTTTCTTTTGGTGGATTTAACAAAAAACATCTTCATATTTCAATTTCACAATGAATGATCCACCATATCAAAATTTCACCTATAAGGAACGATAATTATGATCTTTTTATATTTATTTGTATTGATGCTTTCTGCATCTAGAAATATTTTCCCCAACTTTCCTCCTTTCCATCTTGTCTGCTTACCATCCCAGGATACTTGATAAAGGGTTGTTGTTTGGGAAAAACTGAATCATGTAGAATTTAGCTTCAAATGAATGGAAAAGGTTGAGGTATCATATCTTTTGTGGTGTTTTGAATATTATTATATTCCTTATATAATTTTGTTTCATAAGTTCATTGAAAAGATATTAAAACTTGCATTTGGTTACATCTTAAAGTTGGTGTTTCATAATTTTATCTATGTTTAAGTGGATGCTTGACAGCAATGGCTCCACAGCTGAGCAAAAATGGTGGTGCCTTCTTGCCTGGCACTGTAGAATTAAGAGTGGCTTCTTGCTGCATATTCCAGGTATTGGTGCTTTTATGACAGTTTCTTGCAAACCTATAGTATATTGGCTACAGAGTGTCCTATTCAATTAATCAAGTCCTCCAGCCTACGTTTTACCTGTTCTGATGGATTCCAAAGTTTCAAGATGGTTTTGATGCCTACTTGTAGAGTTATCTTATTATTTCTTCATTTTTTGAACAAAAAAAAATATTTTTTGGGTGACCTAGCAGCTCAGAGTTCTTCCAGTGTTGGCTCCACGTCAAAAAGCTTGATCAGTGGGATATTGTAAAATAATGAAAGCTGAACTAGCATCAGTGTGCTGAATGCTGATGACCAATTATTTCGGCCATGGACTAGACTTAGGGTCAGTTCTCATTTGATCCATTTTTTCCCCTTCGCTACATCAACTTAACTATCTGCTGAAATTCGTTTCAGTTCTACCTACAACTTACATGGTATTTTAATGACCCAATTATCAAAGTTTAATCTTTATGTAATTGTAGCTTATTTGAGCCGCAAGACACAGATGTCTACAAAAATGTATGCTTGAGAAATGGACACTACCACAATTGTCCTACAATCGTGGAAGCAATACATCCAATCTATGATCTTTCAGTGCATGTGTAATCGTAATGCTTCTATGTGATTGATTGTGCTTTTTTGTTTTGGCCATCATTTTTTCTTGTTATCACTACATAACGAAATGTTACATACAAATATAATCTAACTCAATTTGACTTGAACTTGAGCTTCCGGTTTGGACCAACTAATCTTGTCTGCTTAATGCGTGCTATCTGAATGAGCTTCTGAGTCAACAAAGAACTTAATTGTGGATGACAATTGCTTAGAAATGTTCCATTATATCAGTTGATGCCGTCACACCCAATGTTTTGGGTTGATAAGCTCTATGCTGGCAGTCTGTATCATTGATTTGTAAGAGCATTTGCAATGAACTCAACAAAGTTTTAGCAAAATTTTTGTTAGAAATTCATTTTTCTATTTTTACCCAGCTTTTTAGATACACACCCAAACAATCTCTTTATATTTTTCTCTATCCCATTTCAATATTCTTTATTTTTATATTTTTTGAGAAATTACACTTCCATCCTTAACTTTCATCCAATTTACAATGGTTTTCCCAAATTATCAATTTGTTTAATTAATATCCAAATTTGAAAGAATTGTTTCAATATGCCCCACGTTTAAATTGGGCATTAAATGTGATTGGAATTGGGTGTGATTATAAGTTTACCCTCATTTGTTGTAATGAAAAATAATAATATTATATTCGTCTACTTTAACTTACAATTTGGATGGTATAGTTGTTAAAACGCAAATCATATCGTGATTTGATTTTTCAATTTTTTTTGTATTGTGTATAGAAAGGTACATAAATATTTTATTAATTTATAAAAATTATTGATATATATATATAAATGGTATATTTATATATAGAAGATGTTCCATTTTGTATTAATACCCTGCTCCAACTTGATGTAATAATTTAAGTGCTATTATAAGAGATAAAAGATAACCTTTACTTCAAATTATTGACAAGATTTCATTACTAGATTCATGAGAAGTTTTAAAGTAAATTATTGACAAATTTTCAAATTGGACAAGATGTAAAGAAGACTACTTTTGGCGCAAAAGAAGGCTCTAGACAAATTCAAAGGCTCCAGACAAATTCCAAAGATTTCAAATTGACAAGTTTTAAAGTGACAAGATTCCTGACAAGATGGAAAATAGACTACTTTTGGCCCAAAAAGAAGATTCGGAAAAATTCCAATTTCAGATTTTACCAAGACTATTATTCAAAGTGTTAATATATGATATATATATATATATACTAGTCACAAACTTGTGCGATGCACAGGAAAATTATTGAAAATAAAATCTAAATTAATTTTGATTCCTTTTATTTCTTTTGTTGAATATGTTTTTTTTTAAGTTCAAAATGTTGTAGGCAAGATCGATAAAGAGACTTTTTACGAATCGGATTTAGGATAGATCTTATTTTTTGGTTTAAAAAAATAACTAAGAAAGTATTTACCATATGATAATTAAAATTTAATATAATGTAATTTTTCTTTTGGCATAAGTTGAATATAGTCCAATTTTTATAAAATACGATTTATGTTTATATTTACCATATGGATCATGTTTCTATCCAAAAATAAAATAAAGGATACTCAAAATAAGAAGAAGGACAAATAAATACATAGGCACATGATTATATAATCAAACTTAAATAATTTTCATAACTCATTTCAAGCTCACATGGTTTCATTATAACAAATCCATCCATCTTTCTCCATTGTCAGCAACAAAATTAAATGAAATACATAAGAAAAAAAAGGAACTCTAAAAATCTTGATGAAAATTGATAATTATGATTATTATTAAAAGATATTTATATTGTGTTTATATATGGAATATATTTTAGTATTAGATATTAATTATGATTGTGTTTTATATATGGAATAATATATTCTTATATTAAAGAAAATATGAAGTGTCAAAATTCTAATGGAAGGTTTAATAATAGAATAAAATTTAAATTCAATTAGAAAATATATATTAAAATAATGAAGGTGTAAAATTGTGAGATTTCAAAAGCTTATGTGGCGCAACATGATGAGGTCAACCAAAAGTCAAAAAGTTTCGATTTTATATTATAGTATAGATATATATATATATAAGCCAAAAATATATATTTTTTTCTCATCATATAGACTAATCAAATTCATATCCATAGTCCAAGTCAAGGTTACTATAAAATCATCTCATCATTAACATCTTCTTCATGTCCATGGAGAGAAGGGGTGAAAAAAAAAAATTCTGAAAATCCAAATTTTGTAGGAAAAGAAAAAAAACTCGTGGATATGTATTTGCATTGGGCTTACCCAAGTAGCCCAACATTTTTGTGTAAAAAACAAGTCTAATGACTTATTGGACTCAATTGCAAGCAATTTTATTTTTTTAGTAAAAACCCAATTTAAACCCATATGTCTATGTATCGACCGATACGTTACAATTCATATGATACACATGTACGTATCGTATAATTTATGAGCATGTTCGATATGCATTTACGATACAATATTTTGTACACAATTCTATGATATGTATTGCATATTGTACGATACTAACACCTAACACCTATGATAAGGGGTATAGTGATACAATTCTCTCAAATTGGAGTATCAATTGAGTAAATTGATAGTTTGAAGTAAATGAGGTGAAATTTTAGGGTAGATAGTGTAATTTGTTCTTTAATTTTTTATCAACAGACTTATTTCTTTACAAATTTAAAAACTCACCCAGTATCATTTTCTTAACTAAACCTAACAATGAATACCTTATCCTCACCATACAGACCCAGTTCTTCACCAATTCTACCCAAACCCACAACACCAATTGTTAGCTCATCCATAAAATTTTAAAATACATAACTTAACACAAATTATCGAATCTATCAGCTAATCAAATACAAAAGACCCAAAATGAAAAATCTTAGTTGTATGTCTATTCCATGACCACTAGCAAGCTGCCAGCATCCATGTGCAATAAATTGAATGCTCAGCTCAGGTAAGAAGATTTTGGTTGAATCCTCATCAAGCATTTCAAGCCTAAGCTCAATACCTTGTTTTAAAATTCTGGGAAGAACTGTGCGAACCCAAGATTGGGCTTTCGTATGTTTAAAGACGTCAACCTGGCTTTACTTGCAAAGCTGGCGTGAGAAGTTCTAGCAAACAAAATAATCTGTCAAACAACTTAGAGGAAAATATGGGAGGGATCAAGCATGCCCAAAGATCTATATTTGAATTATAAAATGTTTATTGTACTGCAGTCAAAGCATATGTAGGCAATAAACAAGTAGAAATTATAACACGTTTTATTTAACAGTATCCAAAGCATATGTGTATGGTAATAACCCAGTACAGTAAAATGTATAGAAAGTTATCTATAAAATTCGTCCAGCACAAATACAGAACAGATCCTAGCAATTGAAGGCCTCTTACAAAGATCCACAGCCGGCTTTTCACTACTCTAGTAAACGCTTGTGCTTACACCAGGCGATAGCAATCACATACAAGAATATACTGCCAGTGCAACTGCCCCCAACAGTCCACAGGAACCGTGGCATCCCAGATTCCTGATCTTCAAATATATCAATAGTGATATTCATGCCAAAAATACCGGCGACCACAACAAAGGCACTAATAACCAAGGTTGCTGTTGTCAACATGACTCCCATTTGCAGGAGATGGTTCTGTTTGTCATCTAGCATTATGTTGATGTAGTCCTCTGTGTCATCGACATACTCCCTCAGCTTCAAAGCCACAACCACCAAAAATGATTATATGGTAAAATTAGACCATCAAAAGCATCCTAAAATTTCATGAAAGAGGCATCATAATTTTTTTTTTTCTTTTAGTGGAGTTTACTGTCAAAATTCTAAACCATTTTTTAGTCATCTTATTACAGGGTTTAACAAACTCATCAAATTTTAGGCAGAGTTGATATAGTACTCATAGGAGTAGGAAAACATATGAATGTAGTAAAATATTAGAACCAATTTTCTGGAGTCAATTAAATAAAGGAAAACTGGAAGTTGTACTCAACACGATTTCATTTCCTACCAAAACACAACTGCGATAAGCAACAAAATGTGAAACTTATCTTCCTTTAACCAATCAACATCTTGAAAGGGAGCACAACTTAAGTTAGACATCTACATATACTGCACCTTCAATAACATGTCCAAAAGAATTTAGGAACTGCATGCTTGACTAACTCTGCCTTGGATTTGAGGCAACAAGGACCAGAGTAAATTTTTTTTTTTTTTTTTCCCTGAAATATCTAACTACTAGTTTACAAGTTAGTTTTGAAACATCTCCACAAAATGAGAGAGCAAGAGAATAATTTATAGAAGAGCTCATTAGGACTTTGACTTTATCAGCACTGTCAAGGAGAATAGAAAAGGTCTACTGTCAAGTTTCAATTAAAGAAGTCAGTCATTATGCCAAACCTCAACAGGCCTTTTAGAGACAGAGCATGTCTCCTGTTCACAGTGGGAGACAAAAGGCCATAGGCAAAGAAAGTCTTTAATGGTGGATCTAAAACTAGATGGACAAGGTCCTGCATTTAAGAATATGACTGACTGCTTTGGCGATCATGATGATGATGATTGTTATTATTAGACAAACTCATTAATTGCTGAATTGTGTAGTTAAATGAAATGGATACATTTCATGACGTATACTTCAACTAGGACTACTACCTTAATCACTTTCTAGTTCCCAGACTTCCCAAATTTGGGAATGGGAACTTTTTTTTTTTTTTTTTTTCAAATATGTTCCATCTATGTTGATATTTTGATTGTAAGATATACATACACTACTAGTAGAGTTTGAACTCACCACCTCTCCCTCCATCCTATTCTTATGGGAGGAGGAAGTGCCATTTAAACTATATGTCATTGGATATGCTAGTATTAGGGTATGATTTAGATGTTAGTCATCTAGAATGTGAAAAACATACATCATATAAAGTGTCAACCTAGGAATGGTATGGCAGGGTGAAGGTCTACTGGTCTAGGTGACATACGGTGAGAAAAAAGAGAAAGTTCATTGATGTAGTTACATACCGTGGATAGTTTGTTTAGTGTACCATCAATTTGGACAAAGTATGCCTCCAATAGCATTTCAAGCTCCTCCACATCCAGTTGCTTGCCTGTAGCACTGTGAGTAGTACTAGTATGGATCCCATGGCTGTCTCTACTAAGTGCTTTAGTCAAACCAAATGCTTGCTCTTGGGAGTTGTTGATGTTTTGAAGTTCACCTTTGTAAGTAGCAGAACCCACTGGTGATGAGATTTCGGCAGCTATTCTAATAACAACAAGATGATGGGCCATTTTCAGCGCGTCAGATAATAATAGAAAAAAATTAAAACTAGGTACGCTCATGATTAAAATGATACTGAGATTAGTACATGCCTAGCATCCATGTCTGATTGAAGAACTTCATCATCCATATTGTCATTCTCACTCAGAGAGGAAGCAGAAGAATTTTCAAGGTGTTGTTGGACCAACTTTTCAGTTAGATACAACTCAGCCATATCTTCATCATCATCCAGCAAGTGTTCGAGTTCATCCCTAACCTGAAAATCAGCATAAATCAGAAGTGAAATCTGTAACCTATAAAACAAGAATTTTGACTAAATTAAATGATTTCACAATCTTAAACCCACTAAACCTTTTGGACACGTCCAGTAATTGCAACCAAACGGCTTTTAATTTGGCGGACACGCTCCAAATTAAGCGTACTAATCTTGGAAGTCAGCTTATCTAAGGCTGGATGAGCCTCCAGCTCCAATGTCATAGCCTGATTTTGAAAACAGATACAATAAGAAACAAGTAATAGTAAACAAGAAGTGAACAAAACAACAACAAAAACAAGAAATAATGTATTTTTACTTCAATTTCTAAGCAACTGCAAGCAGCCTCAAGGCAAGCTTCCAATGCAACAAACTCAAAAGGAAGAACTTTCATTCCGTCTTGATTGTCAAGGTCCTGTTTCCCCTCTTCCTTTCCTTCCTCATCCCCTGGAGAAAAGTTTAGAGGACTACCAGCCTTTGATTGTGTCTCTCCCAAGTCATACAAATTTGACCAATTTGAATCATCCCCATTTCCCTCCTATGATTGCAAGCAAACAAACAAATATGAAACACAAAAATGCAAAACCCAATACATAAAAACCAAAACTTGAGAGATAAAATTGGGGTTAGGTTAGATTGAAAAACCTGGGCAGTGGTGGCGTGGTAATGACGCAAAAGCCTTCTTTGAAGCTCCTCAACAAAAGGGATGACAGATGGGTCACGAGAGTTGAGCAACAAAACCTCGTTGGCTGTGATGATGGCCTTGATGTGCTCCAAGTTTATCACGATTGCTCGCTCTCGGCCTAACACGGTGGACGGGTAAGAGAGAAGCGGATCAAGGATCCGAAGGTCACGGGCGGGTAAGCCCGTTCGTCTCATGATAGCGTGCTTCCCGGCTTCAATCACTTCCGCCTGTCCCCTTGAGTCCACCACCATCCAGGCTCTCACCCCCGTCGCCTTCTTCCGGTGCCCTGGGAGACTCAGCCCGGACAATATGGGTCGGGTCGCGTCCAATTCATCTTCGGGTTGAGACAGGCCAGCCTTGGGTGCTCTCATATTGCTTTTCTTTTAGGCCGAACGAGAAAAGGCAACAGCCGGTGTGGGATTTTGTTGGTGGTGGTGGAGATACGATAAGAGAGGTGTTAGGAGTAGGGAGTTCCGTAAGCAATGACTCATAATTGGGGTTATTAAATTTGGTGATATGCTTCTTTAATAGGCTACTTACTACAAATGGGGAATGAATTATAAAAAATAATCATATTATTATATCATATAAAATGGACGTGGGTACGGAACACGTACAAGGAGGAGTCAAGGATTAGTGGTACGTGATAGGGGCTGGTCAGAGGGTTCACTACTTTCATACTTTTACAAATGATTCTTTTTCATTATTTTTAGATCACATCTGGGCTGGGCTGAGTTTCTTTGCTGTTTGTATGATTGCAGTCTCTGCCTGCGGAAGTCAGGGTATAATCGGTGAGTTGCGGTGTAGTTTTCTCCGGATTTATATACCTATATCTTATAGTGCGGTTTTCTTATTACACGTACCTGCACTTGCATCTATTAAGATCGGTTTTGGCGCGGTGCGGTTTGGTTTGATTTGGTGCTGTGTAGGTGTGGTCTTGTGGTTTGGGTTGGACTCATTTGGGTTGAATTGAATCAGCCAAAATGTCAATTTTAATCTAAAAAATCCACCTTTACAACAACTAAAAAATTTGGCTAAGTATAGCATACAAGTTTCCAATCTCAACATGAAGATTTAAGAAGAAAAAAATTATAACATACATATCTCATAGAATGAATCATAATTTTCAATCTCGACTTACACATATATGTCATCCTTATACAAATATAGCACAATCTTAACATTCACATAACATCACTTGCATATACCATTAGCATATAAGTATAACATACTAGAATGTGTAATCAGTGAGGTACGGTGTGGTTTTCTCCTGATTTATGCATGTACCTACACCTTATAGTGCAGTTTTCCTATTACATGCACCTGCACCTGCACCTACACCTATTAAGATCGGTTTTGGTGCGGTGAGGTGTGGTGCGGTGTGGTTATTGCGGTTGTGTCGGTGAAGCTTACACCCCTATGGGGAAGTATACAACTAAAACAAGTGTTCATTGTGTGATATGGTGCAAGGTTTTTCTTTTTCTTTTCCTATCCCTTTTACTTTTTTCATATTTACGAGAATGTACATGGGGTGACCTTTTTTTGATAATGTTAACTTTTATTTATTTATTTATTTTTAAATATGAATAAACATATATTATTAGAAAAGCCAAGGCGGATTAGTCTATAAAAGTAGAGTAATCTATCCCTTTAACCCAATCCTCGATAACAAAAACGAAAATGGAGCAGATTGAAAAAGTTCCAGAACACTTAGTACGTGTTTGGTACACGCAACTCAAACGGTGATTCTGGATTCAAATCCAAAAAATCGCGGGTCCCACGGTAAAAAAACTTGTTTGGTACACGGGATTTAAATGAGGATTGAAATCCCAACTTGAATTTTATGTGGGTCCCATGGCAAATTTGAGTTCATCCCTTCACCTGTTTTTGAATCCAAGCCGGATTCAAATCCAGACTAAATTTTTTTGTGGGTCCCAGTTTATTACCGTTGCTGGGCCCACCTTATTCTTTTCTCCCGTTTTCTCTCTCTCTCCTCCACTGCTTCTCTGCCTCTCTCTCTCTCTCCTCTCGGCCATTACAGACCCCCCATACGCCCTTCCTCTCCCAGATTCTCTCTCTTCATTACTCTCGGCCAAACCCCCTCACCGGTCCTCATTACTTCACCTTCCCACCGTCCTTTTCATTTAATTTCTGCAACAACCCACTCTAATATTAGAATGGGTTCTCCGAAAGGAATAGATCTAGAATGGGTTCTCTGTCGATCTCGCGCCATTCCTTGCTCCTACAAACGGCGCCATCCCCTGCTCCCAAACGACGCCAACCTCTGCTCCCACAAGCAGCGCCGATCTGGTGGCTTTGCAGATGGGTTTGGCAATGGGTTTGGTGGAGATTTTTTATGGGTTTGATGGTGAAATCGTGGTGGATTTGCAGATGTTTTGTGGGTTTGATGTTGAAATCATGGGGATTTGCAGATGCGGCGCTGATCTAATGGGTTTAATGGCTTTGCAGATGGTGGATGGGGTATGGGTTTTGTGGGTTTGATGGGCTGTGTACAAACCACAACAGGTACAGTATACAAACCACATTCTACATCACTTCCTACTGAGATTTCGGGTAGTCCAACTGAGAAAGCAATTCTTTCATGGGCTGTGTTTAATTTGGATATGAATATTGAAGAAGTAAAGCAGAATTATCACATAATCCATGTAGAGGCCTTCAATTCAGAGAAAAAGAGAAGCGGGGTTTTGGTGAAGAGGAACAATGAGAAGATCATTCATACTCACTGGAAGGGAGCTGCTGAAATGATACTTGCCATGTGTTCAACTTATTATGACAGTGCAGGGGTGCAGAAGGTAATGGATGATGAAGAAAGGTTGCAGCTTGGGACTATTATTAAGAATATGGCAGAAAAAAGCTTGCGATGCATTGCCTTTGCCCACAAAGAAGTTGCAGAAGAAAGTGGACAGGTGGGGGAAGTAAAAAGAAAAGGAGGGGGTACGTGGGTGGTGGGGGAAAAAAGGGGAAAGAAAATAATAATAATAATAATAAAATTTAAGTCTAGAAACCAAAACTATGTACCAAACACAATTTTTTTTTTAAATTGTGATTTCAGTTCTGAAACCAAAACTACGTACCAAACAGAATTTTTTTTTATAATTTTGAATTCAAATCAGGATTAAAGTTCCAACTTCAATAAAGTAAAAAATCACGAAACCAAAACAAAAAACGAAAACACGTACCAAACAGGCCCTTACAGTTCAAAGTCCATCTAGTTACAGAATGATACACGGTATTCAACTCCTTACAAACATAGGAGGCAAGCCAAAATGAGAGATTAGCGAGAAAAATTTTAATATAAAAAATCACATTGTCAATAGCTAGAATTATACAAACAAATAAATCCTACAAAATTAATGATGTATCTGATAATAGCTCCTCTCATATCCTACTACTACAGTACTACTACTACTATTATTAGGATCAAGATTCCATATAATGGCTTGCCTTTTCTAGATTATCCAAAAAAAGCTTGCCTTTTCTACTCAAATTTTTTACTTATTTTATTTTATTTTTTTTAATTCAAGATATTGACAAATTTTATCTTATAAAAATTACAATTTACTCTCTCTACAATTTGGTGTTATTATGTTATCACAATTTAATCCAAACGAATTCAATTGTTATATTTATCGTCTTAAAGTTTGGATTAAAATAAAATGGTTGAGGTTTTGTCCAAAATAACATATTTTGCATATTTTGGACAAAATTTTCAAATACAACTTACACCCTTGTGGTTTGACCCTATACAATTTAGTCCCATCAAACTTTTCAATTGCTACATTTTGATCTCCCAAGATTTGGATTAAAATGAATTTATTAAGCGGTTTTTGAATGGAATCCTAACGATTTCATTTTAGTCCAAACTTTAAAAGGTTTAATGTATCAATTGAAAGACAAAACTAACGTGTAATAGATAATTTCCACTTATTTCATATTCACCGTTAACATATGAATATGTCATTAAAAAAGAAAACAAAGAATGTATTATTATTTGTAGGGTAATTTTACAATACCCATGTGGGTATGGTATCTCTAATAGATAAAATCTCACATTATGGTATCAATGTCACACATGATGGTATCTACCTCACATATGATGGTACTACCATCACATTGCTTGGTACCCTAAATTTTTATTTATTATTTAAATTTAATATATATAAAAAAACAGATAGTACTGTGAGAACCATGACCCGAGGGTCCAATGGGCCTCAAAATGTGACCCAACTAACAATGGATCAACCCTCTCGATTTGAAGGTTGATTGTACATGTAAATGGAGTCGCCACTTATTTTAATTATTTGGACAAAATAAGAAATTCCACAATAACAATAATTCCTCTTTATTCATCTTTGAATTTGTACAATTGCCAATGAATTTGTAAAAAGAAATAATTACATGTAAATGAGTTTCCTAGTTACAGTCTAGTAAAAGGGAAAACTGTTTGTTTACAAGACACTTTGTAATACGAACCCTAAATTCAAGATTCGGAGGCTTGGTTATAAAATGGGAAGGTGTTTGCACCCCATTTTACCCGACATACGTCGGTCTTCTAGATTAAACTTGGCCAATATTCATATCATGTCAAAGTACATAAACTCATGTTCGCATCAAAATCCAATTTTAATGTTCAAGTTGTTGTTTAATTTATTTCATGTGAAATATCATGTTATAGTCATATAAGCATGGTATTCAAGAATAAAACAAAACAATCAAATACAAGTAAATAAATTTCAGTCTAGAATTTATACCTGTACGCTTGTATGGCTTGGAAAGAATATCTCAAGATTGCTTGTATAGCTTGAGAAGAGTTGCTTGTATAGCTTGAGAGGAATGCTTGTATGGCTTAGGGGTCAAAATTCAATTATGAGAAATTTTGGGGTCAAATTTTTGGGAAATTTTTTGGGTTTTGCCAAAATGTGAATTTTGGGAAAGTTTTGGGGTCAAAGTGTGATTTTGGGAAGTTTTGTGGGTTGAAATGTGAAATTTGGGGAAAAAGTAATTTTGAGAAGTTTTGTGTCAAAGTGTAATTTTGAAAGTTTGGGGGTGTTTTTGCAATTTATGTGAAGTGTGGACTGGTTGGGTTTTGGTTTTGGGCTTGGATTGAGTGTGAATATGAATGTGAGACTTTATTTATTTTGGGTTTGGGTTTGGGTTAAATGAGTTGCGGATTGGGCTTGGTTGGGTTAAATGAGGTTTGGTTTAAAGGAATTGGGTTTGGGCTTGGTTGGGTTTTCGGATTGGGCTGTTAAATGGTTTTGGGTTTGGATTATGACCCGTGGGTAGGGTTTCAATAAAACCCGGGTCGGGTTTGACCCGATTATCTCTTTCTTTCTCCAGCCGCCTCCCTCATTTCTCTATCTCATTTTCTTTTTTTCTTTTTTTTTCTCTCTCTCTCACTGCTTTCTCACCTGGATCGGACCAAGGCCACCATGGCCAAGATCCTTGTTCCTTCATCGGAACTATGCACCGCCGGTGCCGCCGGCGCCGCCACCAACCTCGACGACAGCTCTCTCTCTCTCTCGGCTTTTCTCCTCTCTCTCTCCCTCACGGGTTCTCTTTTCTCTCTTATCACCGAAATTCCCTAAGACCACCATGGCCAAACCGGGCTCCTCACCGGCGCCGCTCATCACCACCGCTGATGGTGGAGGATTTTGGCTCGGCCTTGCCTCTCTCTCTAGCCGTGGTTATTGGTGAATCCGTGTGGGTATATGGTTTGGGTAAAACCATTTATGGGTCATGGGTTTTCTTCGAGCCCATGTGGTGTTTGATGTTGTGTGAACCCGTGTGTGGGATTCAAATCCATAGCAAAGAAGCAATGGGGTTTTCGGATCTGCTGGTAGGTGTTTATGGATATGGCCGTGGGTGATGCTGTGGGTGATGGGTGTTTAGCCGTGGGTGGTGGATGTTTGGCCACGGGTGGTGGATGTTTGGCCATGGGCCTTGTGATTGTGGGTTTGTGGTGGAAGGGATGTGTGTGTTGTGATTGTCAGGCCTGCCGTGTATGGGTTGTGCCGTGGGTAATTGTGTGGTGTTTGTGATGTGGGTGTGTGTGTTCAAGTCCAATGAGGTCTTGGATTTGTGTATGGGTTGTGGGTTTTGTGTGAACCCGTTTTGGCAGTGTGAATGTTTGATTTGTCAAGTGTGAGGCAAGCCGTGTGTGGGCTTGTGATCATGGTGGTGGATAGGTGCTTCTGTATGCATGTGGATGAGATTTATGGACAGATTACCTTTTTGTATTGCCCTTGTTGCCGTGTCTATTCTTTTGGTTCATTCCCAATATTTGTATGTGGCTGTGTATTCTCCTGAAAGAACCAAGCAATTGAGAATAATGTTAGACATCGTTAAATGAAAATAGAAAGTAAGCAAAAAATCGTAATTCAGATTACTCCCTTTGTTTCAGATGCTGTGGCTTTGTTGTTGCTGTGTGTTCCTGTTGACCATTGTTGTGTGCTCATGCTCATGAAGGAAAACAGAAAACAAAGGAAAATAATATTAGTATCCTTAACTAAAACAAAACTTTGAGAATGAAAAAGAAACGATACATTGATTCCCTTCCAACCTTACCTGTGCTGCTTCCCTGTTTTATGACTCTCTTCCCCTTTTTATATAAAATGAAATCAGAGCCTATTAACTCTTGTTTGTTTAAAACTTGAATTTCAAACTCTTGCCAGTTGATTATCAGATATTATCAGATAATTGGTGATTTTTCTTAACTCCTTAAAACACTGAATGATTTAATTCAAACAATGTTTTAATTAATTAATTAATCAACAATTATCCAATTAACTTGTTCAGTTTATCCAATGTGCTAGAGTCCATGATAATTTAATACTTTGAGCCAATAAGATATTTACACCTTATTAATTAAAATTAATCCAATTAATGGACCAATCATAATTAATTTGGATTAATCTTATGTGCCCAATGCCATTTAATTATTATGCACTCTGTTCATTAAAACTTCAACCGGATATAATTTTCACACACGTGGTCCGATTCAAACACATGACACGTCATTTCAATCGTCTCAACTTAAAGATCTGTTTGATTACTTTTAGTTGTCGATCAAACGGTCAAAAAACACTGTTGGTTTAAAACCCTAATTTAGGCAAGTTGTGCACTTTCCGTTTTTAGAATTTTAATTTGTAAAAACCCTAGTTTGTGTGAGGGTTAGAATAGAGGTAGCAAAATGGGGTGTCAACAGAATGCCCCTCATTGGCAGAGCTTGTAAAGCGAATGTCAATGTTTGAGAAAGACACCGAGTTTTGCGACCGAATGTTGGGGATAATTTTAAGTGTTTGTAACAACCCAACAAATTTGAAAACTTTTTTAGGATTTGATTTTATGTTGTCCATAACAACCTAAAAAATTGGGAATATCAGGAATGATTTTATGTTGTAAGAAACAACCTGATATTTTTTCAAAACTTTTTAGGATTTGATTTTAAGTGTTTTAACAACCTAAAAAAGTGGATCGGGATAGATTTTATGTTGTTTCAAACAACCCTATATTTTGGAACTTTTTAGGATTTGATTTTATGTTGTCCATAACAACCTAAAAATGTGAATATACTAGGAATGATTTTATGTTGTAGAAAACAACCCAATATTTTTGAAACTTTTTAGGATTTTGATTTTATATTGTCAATAACAACCTGAAAAAGTGGGTATATCAGGAATGATTTTATGTTGTAAGAAACAACCCGATATTTTTTGAAAACTTTTTAGGATTTGATTTTAAGTGTTTTAACAACCTAAAAATCTTGCCGGGATATTTTTTACGTGGTTCCAAGACAACCCGAGCATGTGTGTTGTCAGAATCTTGTTAAGATGATGCCGAAAATTTTTAGCCGTCTGAAGGCGTAACTCCGGATTTTTCAAACTTTTTAATCTCCTTGCTAGAATCAAAATGCATTCGGTGTCTTGTTCAACTGGTAGGTAGGCACGTATGCTCCTGCAAAAACAAAAACAATTCTTTTTCAAAAAATTAGATATCCTCTACAAAAGATAATCTTGGGCCAATGCCCCTAGTTTAAACAAGTCATGAGAACAAGCTAATTGTTTACAGCTCAAGATCATGGAATGTGTGAATGTGGATGTGAATCTGGGAATATGTGTGTAGGTAAATGAATGTGAGTGTGGGACCGAGCCTTAAGGAAGGCTGCCTACGTACCTCAATTACAGAGGATCAGGTCCGAACGTAGTTCGAAATATGGAAAGTGTGGGTAAATGAATGTAGGTGTGGGACCGAGCCTTAAGGAAGACTGCCTACGTACCTCCATCACAGAGGATCAGGTCCGAACGTAGTTCGAAATGTAGAAAATGTTTTGTGGGTGTGAGACCGAGCCTTAGT
Source organism: Fagus sylvatica (assembly GCA_907173295.1). Taxonomy (NCBI): domain Eukaryota; kingdom Viridiplantae; phylum Streptophyta; class Magnoliopsida; order Fagales; family Fagaceae; genus Fagus; species Fagus sylvatica. Next base: position 11,908,019 of record OU015768.1, on the reverse strand, counting down.
GAAGGCTGCCTACGTACCTCCATCACAGAGGATCAGGTTTGAACGTAGTTCAAAATGTGGGGTGTGTGAACTCTTGTTTGGAGGTGCAAAATTATATGGTTATGAATCTTTTGTGTGGTAGTTCAAAATATATGTAGTCTTCTTGTGTGGAAGTGAAAAATGTTTTTCATTGGGGATGATTTTAAGTGTTTGCAACAACCCAAAACATGCGTATTGGAAAGATTTTATGTTCTCACAAATAATCCAAATATTTTTGTTGTTTTTGGATGTCTTGTGTCTTAACTGTGTAACTTGACTTGTGATCTCAGTTGTGTACCTTGATTTTATTTCCTTGGTTGTGTACCTCTTTTGGAGAAAGTCTTTCAAAAATGAAAAGATGGAACTTTGTAAATCATTTTGAAAACTAATTTTTTTAAATGGATGCAATCCGTTATGTAAACGACAATCTTGAGAAACTTTTGTTTTCTTGGGAAGACATGTTGACAAACCCTAAGGTTGCAAAACAAAACTGTTCTCTTTCACTTTGAGGGGATTAAAGTCATTAAACCCTTATAAACATATTTGCATTTCTCTTGGAGCTTGTAAGGCTGAATCCTTCGAAGGCAATTAAAGAGATGAAGTGATTGAGAGTTTTCCCGAATCAACAAAATGACGAAAAAGCAATGATATTTTTGAAAAGTTTGGATGACCTTGCAAGTCAATATTGTTTGGAGCAATGATAAAGACATGCTCTTGACTTGAAATTCTGACCCATTGACAAACTAGGGAGAATGCCCCTAGTTTGAAAATGTGTGATCTTGTGAGGATTATGTTGAGGAAAGACTGTTTAGTTGACAAACTAGGGAGAATGCCCCTAGTTTGGAGATGTGTGATCTTGTGTGGATCATGTTGAGGGAAGACAGTTTAGTCGACAAACTAGGGAGAATGCCCCTAATTTGGAGATGTGTGATCTTGTTTTGATCATATTGAATAAGAGATTGACAAACTAGGGAGAATGCCTCTTGTTTGGAGATATGTGATCTTGTGTGGATCATGTTGTGGGAAGAAATGACAAATTAGGGAGAATGCCCCTAGTTTGGAGATGTAGGTGAAGCACTTAGGAAAACAAAGGGGGATGCCCCAAGTTTTGACTTGAAATTGAAGTCTTCGAAAGAGACTTGACTATTTGCAATGAGAAAGAAAGTGAACTCTGAGTTTGAACCATTTGTTATGATTCACCTTTTCATGGGAGATTTGATTGGTGTTTGGACCATCCATCATTTTTTCTTTTTCTTTTTTCTTTTGCTCTAACTTTTGCCTAGGCTGCCTTTTCAGGTTTTCAACCTAGCGAGCACTTTTCATACTTCCAATGGAGAATAACGAAAGAGCTTAACATCATGTCTTGAGCAAGCAGAACCTCAAGGAGGGCTTTGTTTATCGGTTATAATGTAGGCCGGGTTTGGGCTGTGAAAAGAAAGTTATAAAGGCTCAAATTCCCCAATGTACCCCCAAGTGTGAACTCCAAGGATTGGATTTGCTTCGTGACTTCTTTCCTTTGCTTCTTTCCTTCACGTCTTCTTTGTATTTTTTTTTTTGACGCATTTGACTTTTCTTATCTTTGTGTTGGCATCCTTTGTTAGAGACACCCTTTTTTTTTGTATGCTAACGTTTGTGTCAAGTGTTCTCAATTTGCTTCATTCTTATTGAAGATTGACGCCTCCGTCGAAGCATGTCCTTGTTTTCTTGTTATTCCTTCTTTGACACTTTGATCTTAAGAAAGAAATCCATGATCTCCTTTTTGTTCACATCTAAAATTCCCACCCCAGGTTTGGTTTATGGGTTTCAAGAAAGAAAAGGCTCATTTTTTTAAAGGCCCAAATTGGCTAGCAAGTGATTGCATTTGTAGGGTGTTGGCAGGAATATTTGGGTTTAATGAAAAATGGCCTCCTGTCCTTGGTAGAGCTTGCTTTTGGCATGCAGTGTTTGAGCTCTTTTGATGAGTTCTTTCTTGGAAGTAAATTTTTTTTTTTTTTTGTCTTCTCTTTGTGGAGCCCTAATTTTTGCTTAGGCCGCCCTTTTGGGTTTTCGGCCTAACAAGCTTTCATTTCTCTTTTTGCATGGATGATCCATTGTAAACCCAACTATCAGGATACTTTTCTGAATGAATGTGCAAGAATGTGACAAATCATGACCTGATTTAGAAGGAATTTCGGAAGGAGTGACTCGAGATCTCTCAATGACCTTATTTCCTTGATTGTCTTTCTAGGATCCATTTTTTGTTGTTCCAAGTATTTGGCAACAATTTTTATATGAATTGAATGAAAATGATCCCCTTCTCAGTGCAAATTGATTGGTCAAGTGATGTGACCCTATGATTTGTCATTTGTTGCCCAAGAAAGAAGATTTCAAAAATTTGATTTTCCAAAAGTACTTTTTGCAAAAACAATTTTGAAAATTTTCCTTCTCCAAAAGGATGTGAGAACATGGGAGACTTGAAGATTGTTGCTTAAAGTTTCTTTTTGATGATGTGATCAAATTTTGAGCAATTGTAATTTGAGACGTGAATTTTAACCATTAGAGTGTGATTCAAAAATGTGAATTTTAACCATTAAGGTGTGATTCAAAAATGTGAATTTTGACCATTGAGGTGTAATTCATTTCGTGAATTTTAACCATTGAGGTGTGATTCATTTTGTGAATTTTAACCATTGAGATGTGATTCATTTTGAAATTTTAACCATGTGATTCAGGTGTGGTGTATTTGAGAAAATTGAGTGAATTTTAACCATTTGTGGTTAATTTTCAATTTTGGTGAATTTTAATTTGGTGTGAGTGAATTTTAACCATTTATGGTGTGATTCAAAGTTCGAGCCCATTGAGGTTGTTTTTGTGAATTTTGATTGATTTTTTTTTGTCTTTCAATTTGTTTTTTTAACCATTTCAATTTTTGATTTTTTTTGTCTTTCAATTTTTGATAGTGATCTGTGATACAAAGTTGGAGAATTTTGATCTTTAAAAGATGTTAATTTTTTCTTGGATCCAAAATTTTAACTACACACCAATGTGATTCAAAGTGAACTTTAATTCAAATGAAAATCACACAACTAATTTTAGAAATGTAAAATCAAATGATGACTTGATGAAGCAATGCTGATGTCCTTGTGGGTTGTTGACGTAGAGGAAGCCCATGAATCAGTCGTGTTGGAGGAAGAGGCTAAGTGTGACCTTCATGACCTTAATTTCGAAACTTGAATCTGTGGAATTTTGTGACCTTTGTAGAATGGTTGTCTTGTCCGGCTTGGAACTTGAATCTTGATAAGCTTGATGTGAATGACCGTTTAGGGTTTTGGGCTTTAAGTGGCCTTTTATTAGAGTATGAAGAATGGTGAAGTTTTTGTGGTTCAATTTTGTTTGGTGAATGTGAGTTGACTATTTAAGAAATCAGGCTTTGAGAGGCCTTTTGTTTATAGATTTAACCAAGTGAATTTTTACCATTTATTGTGTGATTCAATTTTGTTCGGCAATTTTAAATGTAATCCATTGTAGGTTTTTTTTTTGTGATGTTTGATTGCCTGGGTATTTTTTGTGATTTTTTTTTTTTTGTCTTTCAATTTTTGTATTTTTTTGTCTTTCAATTTTTGGATTTTTTTTTGTAGAAATTGTTTGATTTGTGATCTTGTGATCTGTGGATTTAGTTGGAGAAATTCTTGATCTTTAAAAGATGTTTTTTTTTCTTGGATCCAAAATTTTATACTACACACCAATAAGACAATCAAAGCTTGAATTCAAATGAAAATCACACAACTAAATGTAGAAATGTAAACCTCATGAATGATGACTTGATGAAGCAATGCTGATGTCCTTGTGGGTTGTTGACGTAGAGGAAGCCCATGAATCAGTCGTGTTGGAGGAAGAGGCTTGTGTGACCTTCATGACCTTAATTTCGAAACTTGAATCTTGGAGGCTTGTGACCTTTGTAGAATGGTTGTCTTGTCCGGCTTGGAACTTGAATCTTGAAGCTTGATGACTGACCGTTTAGGGTTTTGGGCTTTAAGTGGCCTTTTGTAGAGTATGAAGAATGGTGAAGTTTTTGTGGTTTTGTTTTTGGTAAGTGAGTGACTATTTAAGAAATCAGGCTTGTGGGGCCTTTTGGTAGATGTGGGGTAGGTAATTGTTTAAGAAATTGGGCTTGTGGAACCTTTGCCTTTGGTAGATGGGTAAGTGTTTAGGAATTGGGGCTTGTTAGGCCTTTTATGGAGTATGGGGAATGGTGAAATTTTATGGCTAAATGGGAGATTGTTTTGGAGATTGAGCTTGTGTGGCCTTTTGGTGGGCTTGAACTTGGTTTTCAAATATTTGAACCTTGTTGTTGTAGTCCACTGTATGAATTGTCTTTTGAACTTGATCTTTGAAACTTGAGTGTTACGGGCCACCACTTGGTGGATTTTGAACCTGAGCTTTGAAGCCTTGAAGCTTGTTACTGTGGGCTGGATCCGTTGAAGCTTGTGGGTTTGTGGGTTTGATCCTTTGAAGCTTGTGAACTTTATCCTTTGAAGCTTGTGAATCTTGTCTTTGAAGTTTGTGGGATTGTACCTTTGAAGCTTGTGGGCTTGTTCCTTTGAAGCTTGTGAGCTTGAACCTTTGAAGCTTGTGGGCTTATGGGCTTGTGAGCTTGTGGGCTTAAGCTTTTGAAGCTTGTAACCTTGTAATTGTCTTTGATGATCCTTAACTCTAAGTACCTGTAGGGCCTTAGATTTTATTTATGATGGACCCAAGTGTTGGGCTTGGGCTCATCAATGGAAAACATGGTTCAAATAAAGACTTGTAATGGGCCCAAATGTTGGATTTGGGCTCATTCATAATAAACAAGATTCATCCAAGTGCAAGCAATGGCAGTCAAAAGAGACGATGGGTTCAAACAAGCATGTATGTACTTAATGGACCGCACCTAAGGATAGTTCTAATGGGCTTCTACATGGGTAGAAGGTAAGCTTGTAGGGAACCCAAGAGCTAGGACGTCGTATCTCCCAACTTGTGACATAGGAATGCCGCGTTGGTCCAAACGATACAGTTTATCCTTTAACGCATTGACTAAGAAGGATCATAGTCAATACTGCGCTATGGGCTGGTAGCTTCACCATGGGTACCCAAGTCTAGGAAGACTGTGATCCATGGATAGAACTACCGTGGCTTCTGGGCTTCACACACTTTAGAACTCAAGCAAAATGATGATGCATGAACATGTTATTGAAAGCTTTAAAAGACAAATACAAAGACATGATATGGCTTGGCTTGGCAAGCCCATTCTATTTTTGAAGCTAAGCCCACAATTAGTCCCCAGTGGAGTCGCCACTGTGAGAACCACGACCCGAGGGTCAAATGGGCCTCAAAATGTGACCCAACTGACAATGGATCCAACCCTCTCGATTTGAAGGTTGATTGTACATGTAAATGGAGTCGCCACTTATTTTAATTATTTGGACAAAATAAGAAATTCCACAATAACAATAATTCCTCTTTATTCATCTTTGAATTTGTACAATTGCCAATGAATTTGTAAAAAGAAATAATTACATGTAAATGAGTTTCCTAGTTACAGTCTAGTAAAAGGGAAAACTGTTTGTTTACAAGACACTTTGTAATACGAACCCTAAATTCAAGATTCGGAGGCTTGGTTATAAAATGGGAAGGTGTTTGCACCCCATTTTACCCGACATACGTCGGTCTTCTAGATTAAACTTGGCCAATATTCATATCATGTCAAAGTACATAAACTCATGTTCGCATCAAAATCCAATTTTAATGTTCAAGTTGTTGTTTAATTTATTTCATGTGAAAATATCATGTTATAGTCATATAAGCATGGTATTCAAGAATAAAACAAAACAATCAAATACAAGTAAATAAATTTCAGTCTAGAATTTATACCTGTATGCTTGTATGGCTTGTAAAGAATACCTCAAAATTGCTTGTATAGCTTGTGAGAAATGCTTGTATAGGCTTAGGGGTCAAAATTCAATGTATGAGAAATTTTGAGGGTCAAAATGCTAATGTATGAAAAGCTTTTGGGGTCAAAATGTTTTGGGGTCAATTTTTTGGGAAAGTTTTTTGGAGATCAAAATGTAATTTTGGGAAAGTTTTGGGGTCAAAGTGTGATTTTGGGAAGTTTTGGGGTTGAAATGTGATTTTGGGGAAAATGTAATTTTGGGTTTTGTGTCAAAATGTAATTTTGAAAGTTTTGGGGGGTTTTTGCAATTTATGTGAAGTATGGGCTGATTGGGTTTTGGTTTTGGGCTTGGATTGAGTGTGAATATGAATGTGAGACTTTATTTATTTTGGGTTTGGGTTTGGGTTAAATGAGTTGCGGATTGGGCTTGGTTGGGTTAAATGAGGTTTGGTTTAAAGGAATTGGGTTTGGGCTTGGTTGGGTTTTCAGATTGGGCTGTTAAATGGTTTTGGGTTTGGATTATGACCCGTGGGTAGGGTTTCAATAAAACCCGGGTCGGGTTTGACCCGATTATCTCTTTCTTTCTCCAGCCGCCTCCCTCATTTCTCTATCTCATTTTCTTTCTTTTTTTTTTCTCTCTCTCTCTTTCTCACCTGGATGGACCAAGGCCACCATGGCCAAGATTCTCACCTGGATCGGACCAAGGCCACCATGGCCAAGATCCTTGTTCCTTCATCGGAACTATGCACCGCCGGTGCCGCCGGCGCCGCCACCAACCTCGACGACAGCTCTCTCTCTCTCTCGGCTTTTCTCCTCTCTCTCTCCCTCACGGGTTCTCTTTTCTCTCTTATCACTGAAATTCCCTAAGACCACCATGGCCAAACCGGGCTCCTCACCGGCGCCGCTCATCACCACCGCTGATGGTGGAGGATTTTGGCTCGGCCTTGCCTCTCTCTCTAGCCGTGGTTATTGGTGAATCTGTGTGGGTATATGGTTTGGGTAAAACCATTTATGGGTCATGGGTTTTCTTCGAGCCCATGTGGTGTTTGATGTTGTGTGAACCCGTGTGTGGGATTCAAATCCATAGCAAAGAAGCAATGGGGTTTTCGGATCTGCTGGTAGGTGTTTATGGATATGGCCGTGGGTGATGCTGTGGGTGATGGGTGTTTAGCCGTGGGTGGTGGATGTTTGGCCATGGGCCTTGTGATTGTGGGTTTGTGGTGGAAGGGATGTGTGTGTTGTGATTGTCAGGCCTGCCGTGTATGGGTTGTGCCGTGGGTAATTGTGTGGTGTTTGTGATGTGGGTGTGTGTGTTCAAGTCCAATGAGGTCTTGGATTTGTGTATGGGTTGTGGGTTTTGTGTGAACCCGTTTTGGCAGTGTGAATGTTTGATTTGTCAAGTGTGAGGCAAGCCGTGTGTGGGCTTGTGATCATGGTGGTGGATAGGTGCTTCTGTATGCATGTGGATGAGATTTATGGACAGATTACCTTTTTGTATTGCCCTTGTTGCCGTGTCTATTCTTTTGGTTCATTCCCAATATTTGTATGTGGCTGTGTATTCTCCTGAAAGAACCAAGCAATTGAGAATAATGTTAGACATCGTTAAATAAAAATATAAAGTAAGCAAAAAATCGTAATTCAGATTACTCCCTTTGTTTCAGATGTTGTGGCTTTGTTGTTGCTGTGTGCTCCTGTTGACTATTGTTGTGTGCTCATGCCCATGAAGGAAAACAGAAAACAAAGGAAAATAATATTAGTATCCTTAACTAAAACAAAACTTTGAGAATGATCAAAAGAAACGATACATTGATTCCCTTCCAACCTTACCTGTGCTGCATGCCTCCTGTTTTATGACTCTTCTCCCCTTTTTATATAAAATAAATCAGAGCCTAGAACTTTGTTTTTGATATGTTTAAAACTTGAATTTCAAACTCTTGCCAGCTGATTATCAGATATTATCAGATAATTGGTGATTTTTCTTAACTCCTTAAAACACTGAATGATTTAATTCAAACAATTCAAATATTTTAATTAATTAATTAATCAACAATTATCCAATTAATTTGTTCAGTTTATCCCAATGTGCTAGAGTCCATGATAATTTAATACTTTGAGCCAATAAGATATTTACACCTTATTAATTAAAATTAATCCAATTAATGGACCAATCATAATTAATTTGGATTAATCTTATGTGCCCAATGCCATTTAATTATTATGCACTCTGTTCATTAAAACTTCAACCGGATATAATT
>OU015768.1:11881634-11899738 GCA_907173295.1 Fagus sylvatica | reverse complement strand
TATATATATATATATATATATATATATATATATATATATTTATAAATATATATATATAATATAATATATATATATATATTATATATTTCTGAGCAATGAATTCATTATGATAGAGAGTATCTGAACCAGCCCGAGTAAGATCCCAATTAAAAAAAAGGCAACTTTTTTCTCCCACCAGACAAAAAAAAACTACAACAATTTCATCATTAAAATGACCAGATAGACTCTAGGCACCAATTGGACAACCTGCAAGTTCTCTCCTCTAACTATTTCACTAAAGAGCATTCACATCCCACCATTTAAAACACCCTATTAGCTATAATAGATAACACTATTCACAAAAATCACAAAAATTATACTCACATCCGGTTGTCTAAAGTTGCTAAATTTTTTACAAGATGCTACAGTAGTCGGTAAAGATACCAACTACTGTTGCTCATATAAACTTGCTTTCAACCATTTTTTATTCGTTCTTTCTCTCTCCTCTCTCTTTTTTTTATTTTATTTCTGAAATCTCTCACAGCTCTCATCTCCTCCACCTCCACCTCCAGACACTGCCGCACAACTCCCCCTCTCTTCTCTCCTCTGAAAATCTCGGACTCTCTTTCTCGCACGAGCACGAGCAGCGGCATCATGGGGGCTTCGAGCATCGGCAGTTTGGGGGTTTTTTATTTGATTTGTGGGTATGAAATGGTTTTGGATTTGGGGTTTTTGGAAATTGGTGATTCCAGCATGGGTGTGTGGGTTTATTAGTGGTGTTTCCGGCGTGGGTGTGTGGGTTTGTTGGTGGTGTTGCTGGCGTGGGTGTGTGGGTCTGTTGTTGGTGGTGTTGCCGGCGTGGGTGTGGGTCTGTTGCTTGGTGGTGCTGCCGGCGTGGGTGTGTGGGTTTGATGGTGGTGCTGCCGGCGTGGGTGTGGGTTTGATGGTGGCGCTGCCGGCGTGGGTGTGGTTGGGTTTGTATTTCGGTGGGTTTTGTGGTGTCGACATAGGTGTGGATGAGATTGTGGGAAAAAAAGAAAAAAAAATAATAATTGTTTTTATAATATTTTAATAGAATATTATGTAAAATAAAGAATGGGATGTGAGGTATGTTATAAATGTTGAGAGGTAAAATAAATAAAGTAGGTTTTGAAGAGGTAAAGTAGCTAAAAAATAAAAAAGCGGATGCGAATGCTCTAAAAAAAAAAAAAAAAAAAAAAAAAAAAAAAAAAAAAAAAAAACCTAGCATGGTAGTTGGCTGCAAGCTAGCAGTAAATATTTACTGATAACAACCAGCCACCAGCAAAAGCCTGCACGAAGCTATTGCAACTCAGTATTTATGATCCAGGTATACAGAAGAACATTAAGAACAACTACAAGCATCTTTAGAGGCAAAAGCCCAACATGTTGACATAGATTCCTCAGATATAACCATATGTTCTTTTCTTCTTCTTTTTTCTTTTTTAATTTGATAGTTAGGAGATGATGGATTTGAACCCTAATTCTCTTCATAAAGGAGACCAATCAATGTCAATTAAACTATAAGACTCTTGACACCACGTGCTAGCTAGGTTTGGTTAAAAGTGAGTGAATATTCTACTATTATATCAAGATTTGAATGAAGGAAACGTCGGTCACATATAGCAGAAATTATACAAGAGATTCATCTAGAGCACACCACATGCAAATTGAATTGAGCTCTTCTCTAACCAAACCAGGTGCAAAAGAGACTAGACCAAACTTTCAGTGTGCAACAACGAATCAAACTGTGACAATACCAACGATTTTCAACTTCATGATAAATTTAAAACAGACAACAAGTACTCGATGCCCTTGAACCTATCATGCAATGACTTTTCAGTACCATTTGGTTTTTCAAATCCAACTCAACAGTCTTAATGAGTTAAGTACAGGGTAAATTTGACATTCCAAATGTATATATTGAATTCTCATTCTAAAAGAGAAGGGCGAGAAACAGAAAGAGAGAGATTAAGTGACAATCGTTTCAGATATCATGCAATGGGACATCCAAACACCCCTTGAATTGGACCAGTTTTCCTAAAAGGCAATTCTGTCACCAGGATACAGCAATAGAAAGTCAGAGTTGCTTAGCTTCAACTACCATGGCAAGACCTGCACCACCTGAACTGTATACAACAACCTTATACCAACTAGGACAGCAACTGTATTCCCTGTATTCAAAATTTCTATCCAATTAAATTATATAATTACTTGATATCCCAATAAAATTCAGTCACTCTATTATGAATGGGTCCACTTGATATCAGCTACCAGTCACAAATTTTAGTACAGCAGCAACAAAACCTTATTCCCAAAATTTTAAGGTTAGGTATGGATCCTCAATAACTAATCAGTGTCGACGACATGTATTCATCTCCACCATTCTATTCTATCCTATCCAAAATCTTACTGATCGTCACCTCTTTAATTAATATATCAAACTTTACTACTACCAACATTATTTTAGTCTTTCTTGAACTCATTTTGTTTCCTCAAATTGAATAACTCGTTCTCACCGGTGCATATGACCAAACCATTTCAAGTAGCTCTTTCATATTTTCATCAACAAAAGTCACCCTGTCCCTTAAGGGGATTTCTTCATTTCATACCATATCTTGTATTTCAAGATATCCACCCTAACATTCTCATTTCAAATACAGTTACGCTCATTTTATGAACATATTGTTTCTTAATAACCCAACATTCAATACCATAAAACATAGCTAGTTTTAGAGTAGTCTTATAAAAGTCTCCCTTTAGCTTAATAGGTATTCTACGATCACAAAATACTCCTAATGCGCTTCTCCATTTCATCCACCCTACTCTTATCCTATAGTTCACATCCTCTTCGATCCCTTCATCCTTATGAATTATTGATTCAAAATATCGAAAGCACTCACTCCTTAGTATCTCTTCACCATCAAGTTTTACATCCCCCTTCATGTTCGTTTCTATTTTTACTACACATAGTACACATAAACATAAGCAAAAATCAACTCATCCACCCACCTAAAACTAAAAGAGTAAAATTTAGGTATAATTCCTTAGGTCAAGTATATTAGGTTCCTAGTTGAATTCAAATACATTGAATTTAAATATTCTTGGAAAAGATAACATTGTTTGTATTTCATTGGTTAATGCAACCATGTGTTTGAATTCAATTGGAGAACCTAATGTACTTAACCTAAGAAACTGTACCTAAGTTTTACCCAAACTAAAAAGCTAGACAAAAACGGTTATATTCCCTTCCCCTCAAGGAGTTTTAATAAAGTATATATAAGTATATATATATATATATATATATATATATATATATATATATATATATATATGTTTCCTGTTACCATAGCCACAAACTGCAAACTGAGAAAGGTTTCTATTGCAAGGGGATTGAGGGTCAGAATCTTCATCTGACTGCCAAACATATTACTAGTGATAATGGAGGTCACAATGTTTTAAGCACTTCCACCATAATACTTGTTCATAACACGCAAAGTAAGCCATCATTCTATGATGGAAACATTTTGCAGATCATTATCCATCGCATCCATATTGCCAACAACCTACTACTACTAAAATAGTAAAAGCAAAAATGAAGGACAAGGAAAGGAGAGATACAGCATCACACAACATGAGGGTAATAAAAAAACAACAGTATAATACCAATATTTCAGTACATAGTTGTAGACTCACAATATACAGAAGTTCAAATTAGACATGCCATAGTAAACATGATATTAGAAGTGAAAGAAGTATAACCTAAATGAACTAAACACAAAGCAAATTTTATGCCCTTTCACCACGAATACGTCGTGCAAGTTGGATATCCTTTGGCATTATAGTCACCCTCTTGGCATGGATAGCACACAGATTTGTATCCTCAAACAAACCAACAAGGTAGGCCTCTGCAGCCTCCTGAAGTGCAAGAACTGCATGGCTCTGGAACCTCAAATCCGTCTGAACAAGAAGAATACTACTTTAGAATTGAATCAATAAATGCAATACATAAATAAAAAAAATAAATAAATAAACAACTGACAGAATGAACACAGACATTGCCTAATAAACATTACCTTAAAGTCTTGTGCAATTTCTCTGACAAGGCGCTGGAAGGGCAGCTTGCGAATCAAAAGTTCAGTACTTTTCTGGTATTTCCGGATTTCACTGTGCAAAGCATATCAAGTAATAACATTAGAAATTATTTTCCGCCTCTAGAACAGATAGAATAATTTGTACAAGAAGAAATAATAGTGATATATCTGCACAAAAACAGCCATACCGAAGAGCAACAGTTCCAGGGCGGTAACGGTGAGGTTTCTTGACTCCACCCGTGGTAGGTGCAGACTTCCTTGCAGCCTTGACATTTTAAGTAAACACATTATCAATCAATAAAATCTCATATTACAGAATATAAAACCAAAGAAGAGAAAAAGTTTCAAATTATATGATCCTACACCCAGATAATCCAAATAGTTGTACTGGCCTCAGCTCATGGGAGTTTCTAGATTTCTCAATTTCTACACAAAAAGTCTAGGGACAACTTATTTTACAACTGCTGACATGGTCTGTTATGATTCATGCATAATAAAAGTGGTATTAGTGGTGATGTTGTTCCAATCACAACAGGTCATGACAACATATGTGAAAAATATTGTGTCCTTAGCATTAGTCAATTCTAAATAATACAAGATTACAGAAACCAAAGAAGCCCTCATTTAAGATGAATTGCTCCATTTATTTCACTCTACGTATTTGAGCATGAGTTCACTTTTACAATTCACAAAATGCCACAATTTGACCCATTTTTTTCACTACAATTTGTGTTCATATATGCTTTCTCAGTCAGCAGCTAATTATCAAAACAAAAATTTGTTTACCTATGATCACAATATGACAGTCAAAAACAAAACAATACAAAAATTGAGGGAACAGATAGGCGACGCTTATAAAATTCCATCCGATTCCTCAGCATGTTTAAACAAATCATATATATCCAAATTTAAAAAAAATAAATAACAACGAAATCGAAATTACATATTACACAGAGAGAGAAAAAGAGAGAGGAATATAGACCTTGGTGGCGAGTTGCTTCCTGGGAGCCTTGCCTCCGGTGGATTTGCGTGCGGTTTGCTTGGTACGGGCCATTAAGACAAGACGAAGATGAAGCTAAACTTACCTGTAAACGCTAAAAGATGAGACAAGGAAGGAAGTATTAGGGTTTTCAAAATCCTTATATATATTAGTCTTGGCGAACAAATTTCTGGGTTAGTTCAAAATATGGGAGCGTGCGCTTAATTAATGTGCGGTTTTCACATTTAGAATACTGCACGGCTACTATCACGTCACAACTCACACCTCGCCTATTTTTACCATTTTTGTTCTTTTTCACGTCCATCAAAACTTAATCCCTAATTAGTGAAGATTAATTTTTTGGGCTTTGGAGGTCAGCCATGCTCCAATTTTGTATTCCACGAATGGAATGAAACGTCCGAAAGCTTATTGGGCAATCGGCCCAATATCTTCTCCTGCATGGGCCATTAGAAGTTAAAACAAATCAAACTAAGAAGAAAGGAAGGATAAAAACCAATGGCCCAAAAAATGAGAAAATTACACTTTTTCATCCTAATCTTTTACCTAATTTTTTATATCTCCAAACTTTCAATTGTAACAATTTTCTCCCAATAAGCCCATGTCTAAATTAGCGTTAAATTTGTTCAAAAATTAATTCATGGGGTCACATTGAAATTTAATTTTCAAAAATAGTTTCAATGAAAAAAGTAAAATTCCTGAAAATTTTACAATTAAAAATTTGGAGAAGGGACATTGAAAAATGAGTGACAATTAGAATCGAAAAATGTAATTTGCCTCCCAAAATATAACCAACCAGTGAATCCAGATTTCAACTTATGAATTTATAGATTTACTAGATGTGGTTCTTCAAAAGAAAATTTAAATATATATATTTACTAGGACGGAAAATCTATACTATAATGTAAAACCGAAGCTTTTTTACTTTTGGTTGACCTCATCATGTTGCGTCACATAAGCTTTTGAAATCTCACAATTTTACACCTCATTGTTTTAATATATATTTCCTAATTGAATTTAAATTTTAATCTATTATTAAACCTTCCATTAGAATTTTGACACATCATATTTTCTTTAATATAAGAATATATTATTCCATATATAAAACACAATCATAATTAATGTCTAATACTAAAATATATTCCATATATAAAACACAATATAAATATCTTTTAATAATAATCATAATTATCAATTTTCATTAAATTTTTATCGTTCTTTTTTTCTTTTCTTTTTTTCTTCTTCTTCTTATGTATTTCATTTAATTTTGTTGCTGGCAATGGAGAAAGATGGATGGATTTGTTATAATGAAACCATGTGAGCTTGAAATAAGTTATGAAAATTATTTAGATTTGATCATATAATCACGTGTCCATGTATTTATTTATCCTTCTTCTTATTTTAAGTATCATTTATTTTATTTTTGGATGGAAACATAATCCATATAGTAAATATAAACATGAATCGTGTTTTATAAAAATTGGACTATATTCAACTTATGCCAAAAGAAAAATTACATTATATTAAATTTTAATTATCCTATGATAAATACTTTCTTAGTTATTTTTTTAAACCAAAAAGTAGGATCTATCCTAAATCCAATTCGTAAAGTTTCTTTATCGATCTTGCCTACAACATTTTGAACTAAAAATATATATATATATAATCAACAAAAGAAGTAAAAGGATTAAAAATTAATTTAGATATTATTTTCAATCATTTTCCTGTGCATCGCATAGGTTTGCGACTAGTTATATAATATTTTGGAGTACATTAGATGCGTACTCCCTCCTCTCACAGAAGTGGTGGGTCCCACCATGAATTTTGATGATGTGTGGAATCAGCACGGTCGTCCGACAGGAGCTCTCTCTGATGGAAGACCTAAAACAACAAGAAAAATAGTGACGACGGTAGGAAAGCACCGGTGGGGTGCCGGCCAAAGTTCCTCCGATGCCTTTGTCAGAGATTTGGGGAGAGTGGTTAACTGGTAAGTAAAGGTGTTTAGGCTAATAGTGTGCGTACCTTGTGCATTTCTGTCTGGAGGTTTATATAGATGCCCCAGAAAATAGTCGTTGAGCCTTCCTTAATTTCCCCCTTTATTGGATTTAAATGAGGGTTTTTATGAAGGCGGTTACAATATCTTGGGGATATTGTCATTAATGGGTCTTAACGTTTACTTAATTCGGTTTGTAACGGTGGTCCTTAATAAGCCGTTTAGGGATTGCGTGGGGGTTCGTACGGACGGAGTAAGGACGATGCTTAATGTCGTCCTTGCATTTGCTCGTCCTAGTCGACGAGCGAAGTTCACGATCGTCCCTTAGCGTCGTCAATCTCTTCGGTGGTGGATTTGACTGAGGCCCCCCAATCCTGACGTAGTTCCGTTTGAACGATCTTATAGTACCTTCACTGTTTATCGTCGTCATTCCGGTGGTGAGGATATGGTCGTCCATCTTTTGGTTAGTGAACCCATCAAATTTAATTAACGGGACCAATGACTTCTATGAGAGGAGGAAGTACGCATTTAACATACTCCCAAAATATAATAGACAGAAATACACTCTTGGTCCTTATATTTAGGAGGTGTTTTCAATTTGGTCATTGTGTTTTAAAACTATTCAATTGGGTCCTTGTGTTTTTAAGTCATTATTAATTTTACCCCTGGAGTCAACTCCGTTAAAAATTGCCTACGTGGCAAACTGTATCATTTAAAAATAATAAAAAATAAATTTAACTAGGCCACGTCATTAATCTTATGATTTTTTCTTTTCTCTTATTTATTTTTCTTTTTTTATTTTTCCTTTCCCTTTTATTTTTTCTTTTCTCTCTCCTCTCTCCTCTATTCTTATTTCTCCTCTCCCCAGATTTTTTTTCTCTCTCCTCTCCCCAGATTTTTTTTCTTCAAAATCTCTTCAAATAATTAACCCTCTTCAAAACCCTCATCTTCAAAACTCCAATAATCCCTCCCATCCAAAACAAATGGAGACCCCACAAAAAGATGAAGAATCCCAAAGCTCTGATCTCCTCCGCCACCGCCGCTCCGGCAGTCACCTTCGAGGCAGCCACCGATGCCCATCCCGATCCCGATTCCACCAACAACATCTCCTACGGCCTCAATCTTCGCCCTAATTCCAAATCCAAATCCAACACCGTCGATGAAGATAACGAACGGCCACCACTAATCTTGGACGGTGAGCTCGAACACGATGCATGGCGAGGTGAGATCGAAGGTGGATTGCTTCCCAGGGCAGCGATACGGTTTCGGTGGAGGATAGTGAGCAATGCATTTCGGACCTCCATCATCTTTGGACGTGGCGGCGATTTTTTGCTGGTAATAGCCTTAGAGAAATCGGGGGTTGTGGCTCCAAGCTTTGGGTGGTCAGGTGAGCCAGTGTGGGGTTTGAGTCTTGGGTTTCATTTTGCTTTGTGTATGTTGGATTTGAGATGATTGGGTTGATTTTTGGCATTATGGCTGACTCAAGATGTGAAGTATGTGTTTGATTTGGGAATGGATGGTTCTTGGGTGAACTTGGGTTTGATTTTGCTCTGTGTAGCTTGGGTGTTTGGCTGCCAAGAAAACGGAAGTGAACATAGAAATGTGTATGTTGTGTTTGGTCTACAAGAAAGTGAAAGAAAATTATAGAAAAGGGGTTTCAGCCTTCCAGTTGGTGTTTTGTGGGGGAAAGTGGTAGAAGTGAGTGTGTGTGTTGTGTTTGGTTGGCAAGAAAGTGAAAGAAAATGAGAGAAAATAAATTAGGGATTGAATTATTTTTATTTTATTTTTTCAGAAAAGTAGATTTGGATATTTATTTTATTTTTTGTTTTATTTATTTATTAAGATGATGATGTGGATTTTTTAAATATTAATTAATTATTTTTTAATTATTTTATTTTGTCACGTCATTTTTTAGTATTCCATGTCAGTAATTTCCATTTGTCACGTTGGCAATTTTTAACGGAATTGACTCCAAGGGTAAAATTGATAATGGCTTAAAAACACAGAGACCCAATTGAATGATTTTAAAGCACAATGACCAAATTAAAAACACCACCTAAATATAGACCAAAAATGTATTTCTGCCAATATAGTATAATTACCTTACTAGGGCACACGGGATACTTTCTTTCCTTTTAAAAATTATTTAAAATTGGGAAGTTAATTATTTAAATGAAAGATGGGGTCGAGAGAATAAAGGAGAATTCACACGGTGGGAACTTGTTGCGTGAAGGTGATTTACTCAACTTATACCCAAATCAAGAAATTTTGAAAATAACGTATTCGATCTCGAATTTAGGACAAATTTGTCCCCGTCACGGATCCCAGAAAATGCCAAATTGCCTAATCGCCAGTTCACCACACAGCATTTGCCTAGGCGATACCGACAACGAATTCCAAAACTATAATTATAATTAATTACTTTTAACTCGTTTTAAAATATGATTTAAGTCAAAACGAAAACTATGGATAATTTCTTAGATAATTTCTTCAAAAACTTAATTACAGTTTCTTGGATTAAAGTCAATTATATTATATTTCTAATTGAATTTAAATATTCTTAAAAAAAATGCCATTATTATTTGTATTTCATTTAATAATAAAACAATGTGTTTGAATTTTGATGCCATTATATGTTTTTCATTGAATAATGAAACAATGTGTTTGAATTTTGAATTTAACGAAGAAGCTAATGCACCTAAGTTTTACCAGAAGTTAACATTCCCATTTTCCTCATAGTTACAGCTCGTATCACCGAGAAATAATTAAGCAAATGATCAACCGAACGAGAAAAAATAAAATCAGCAACCATTTTCACAAAGCATGTAACCAAAACTCGAAGTAAAGCAAGTTCCATTCAGCCCTAAACACGCACATTACAAAGCACTATGTTCACAAACACTTACTTCACATAAACTACAGATCTCATATACACAGACAACTACTAAGCTATTTTTTTCTCTAACACAAACCATTTATTTCTTCTATTTCTACAATTTCAAGCAGTGGCTTTCTTGGCCCTCTTAGTCTTAGCAGCAGGAGACTTGATGGACTTAGGCTTAGCAGGGGTTGTCTTCTTCGTCTTCTTGGGCACAACCTTCTTCGTGGGCTTCTTCACAGCCTTTTTAACAGGTTCAGGTTTCTTCGCTGCACGGGCAGTAGTTGATGCTCTGGTTTGCCTGGTCTTTTTCTCTGTTGTGGGCTTTGCTGGCTTGGTGGTAGCAGCAACCTTATCTTTCTTGCCTGACTCTGATAGCTTGTAGGAGGCTTTGATTTTGATGAGCTTTCCTCTCGCAGCAGAGTTCTTCAATTGAAGACCTAGAATCTTCTTGTAATTCACTGGGAGCTCGTCCTTGTGCTTCTCTTCCATATACTTGGCTATTGCGTATGGACTCGACCCACTCTTCTCATTCAACGCCAACAGAGCCTCCTTGATCATCTGCAAAATGAAAATTTAGGGTTTTAGAAAAATGAAAAAATAAAAATAAAAATTTTAATTAATCAAAGAAATTAAAAGTGAGAATTTGATATACCTGAAAGTATGGAGGATGAGTAAGAGCAGTGGTTTTGGGCTGTTTGGGTTTTTTCTCTTTGGGGGCCTTTGGAGCCTTGGGCTGCTTCTTCTCCTTAACAGGTTTAACGGCTTGCTTCTTGGGCTCCTCGGTGGCCGGAACCTCCACCGCCGATTGAACCAGGGCCGGATCTACAACTTCTCCGATGGCTGACATAACGAAGAATCAAGAATCACAGAAGGAAAAATTAAAGCGTTAATTGCTGGACTCAACTCTGACGCAATTAAAAAAAAAGACCGGAATGGTATTTATAGTGAGAGAGCGATCTGTGTGGAAGGGAAATGGTGGGTTGTGATTGGTTCGTTTGAGGTCACTCGGATCGCCAGCTTGTGCAACGAGAGATCTAGAACGTACACGTGGGAAGATATCTAAGCGTTGTTTTAGTAGGGGGTTTTTTGTTAGTGCGTCAATAGGGATATGTACAAAATGCAGATAGGAATGCAAAAGCAAAGGGGTTTGTTTTTCCTCTCATGGTAGTGTGTGTGTGAAGAGGAGAGGGTGTGTTTTCTGAATGGGTTTGTTACTGATTTTCTATGGATTGGAATTGAATTTCAGCATGAAATTTTTGCAGATTAAGGCCGAGAAAGTAAGGATTATAATGTGGGTTGAATGAAGTAAAATGGTTAGCATTTGGGTGTGATTAGAAGGCATCAAAGCAGAACAGTTTTTGTTCATTTCTTTTCTGTTTTTAGATAGATTACCTTTGTATAATTGTATTTGTCTTTCCCATTGTTTTACTTTTTTAATTTAAAAAATAAATAAATAACGGAAGTGGTTTTTGCGGATTTATATTAGGATAGAATGACTTTTAAAAACAACCCAATTTTAATAGATTAGTCTTTCTTTAACGAAATACTTGGCAAAAAAAAATTTACTTGGCAACAAAAATTGTCTTTAGTGATTGGTTCCATGAAAGTGATTCGCTGTGTATAAATATTATGGTTTTGGAATTTAATAACAAATATATTGTAGTGGGTCGTTTTTATACTACAATTAATTTCTTAAAGTAGAAAGAAGTGTTTTTTGTCAGACTTTCTAGAAAAAAAATCTATTTCATTAATGATTGGTTTTGGCTTTATGTTACATCATGCCTCGTATTCCATATCCTCTTTTCCGATGTGGGACAATTCTTTACAATATAAATAAGTACAATTTTCCATTTTACACTTATTATTCTTTAAGAAGCTCGGCCCGTCACTTCTATGGGGTTGGGCCGAAACTAGCCTATCTCTTTCTTCACTTTTGTTGTTCCCACTTTATCTCACTATGGGCCCTTAAAGCTAAGCTTATTTTTCGTTAGAAGGCGGGCCGAGCCCAGCAAAGCTTCCATCTTTTATTCGGACATGGGCCGAGCCACGTTGTTTGGGGGCTTACGCTTCTATCTTATTTCCACCACCTCCATATATATTAGGTCAAAATATCATTTTTGTCCATGCCCTATAATTTCAATTTCATCCAATGTTTTTGGGATTTATATTTATTTTGTTTTCAATAATATTATTTGTGATGATTCAACCAAAAATAATAAAAATTACAATAAAATCCAAAATTAAAACAAAATCAATTAAAGATACAAAAATAAAAATTAGAACAAAACCAATCAAGTTGAGGCAAGAAAATCTTGTTTTTTTTTTTTTTTTTTTTTTTTTTTTTTTTTTTTTTTAAGGAAATTCAAGCCCTCTACGATTGGCAAAACTCTCAAACTGGTGCAACATAATTCCCTTTTGACTTGTCCCGTCAAGGATCCAATGACCCAAATGATTCATCATGTAACTTAGACTAATTCCGCACTAATAGCTTAGCCCAAAGCACCATCAAATAAAATATCTTTCTTTACCCAAACATTCTAAAATATGCATAAAAAAATCACTTGATATACCTATATAATATGGATATTGTATTGTTGTGTTTAGGCATGGTGCAATATGGGGTTTTTTTTTTATAGCTTTATAAGTCTTACTCAAGATTAATGGGAATTATAACCCAATTATTCACATAAATATTATGTTTATTATTGTCAAGGTAAACTAAATTTAAAAATTGAGAGTAATGCAAGCCACTAACTCTTCATTAAAAAATTGAAAAACTTAAAAAACAAAAATGGATCAAGAAGTTTTGGTTTTAAGGTGAGAAAACAATCACAACTTCTTACTATGCTCAATTCCTTGGTGATGCTTATTGTCTCCCCAAGATTTACATACATGTAAACATAATAACATAAGCAATGTTAACTAATAAAATATACAAATAATGGGTTATTTTACAATACTCACATAGGGATGGCAACGGGGCAGATCGGGACCGGATCATGGGTGACCCAAACCCGACCCGACCTATAAACATGTGACCCGACCCCGCCTCGCCCCGCCCCGGTGGTCGGGGCAACCTACCCCGCCCCGTCCCCGAACCGCCCCGCCCCGAATTTAAAAAAAAAAAACTTATACTCCTCAATTAAAATGAAACCCAAACCTCAAAAATTCAACTAACATGGGTTCTCTTTAATAAACACAAACAAAGATTCTTTGCTTTGAATTGGTTTTACCTAAAATGTAATGATCACATAATAATAAAAACCAATATTTTTGTAATATTATTAAAAGTAGGTGCGGGTCGGTGCCAATACCCATTACCGCCTCGCCCTGGTGATCGGGGCAAAAGTCTTGCCCCGTTCCCGCCCTGCCACCTCTACAGGACGAGTAAAATCCGTGCGGGGCGGGGCGGTTCGAGGCAGGTCGGGCCGGGTCGGTGCAAAATTGTCATCCCTATACTCACACTCTTTTTGTGGGTATGGTCCTCACTCAATTTGTATCATCAAATATGATATAAGTACCATCCAATGTGATGTTGGTACTTGTTGACACCCCATTTTGCTACCTCTATTCTAACCCTCACACAAACTAGGATTTTTACAAATTAAAATTCTAAAAACGGAAAGTGCACAACTTGCCTAAATTAGGGTTTTAAACCAACAGTGTTTTTTGACCGTTTGATCGACAACTAAAAGTAATCAAACAGATCTTTAAGTTGAGACGATTGAAATGACGTGTCATGTGTTTGAATCGGACCACGTGTGTGAAAATTATATCCGGTTGAAGTTTTAATGAACAGAGTGCATAATAATTAAATGGCATTGGGCACATAAGATTAATCCAAATTAATTATGATTGGTCCATTAATTGGATTAATTTTAATTAACAAGGTGTAAATATCTTATTGGCTCAAAGTATTAAATTATCATGGACTCTAGCACATTGGATAAACTGAACAAGTTAATTGGATAATTGTTGATTAATTAATTAATTAAAACATTTGAATTAAATCATTCAGTGTTTTAAGGAGTTAAAAAATCACCTATTATCTGATAATATCTGAAAATCAACTGGCAATAATTTGAAATTCAAGTTTTAAACAAACAGATAATACTGATTCATTTTATATAAAAAGGGGAAGAGAGTCACAAAACAGGGAGGCAGCACAGGTAAGGTTGGAAGGGAATCAATGTATCGTTTCTTTTTCATTCTCAAAGTTTTGTTTTAGTTAAGGATACTAATATTATTTTCCTTTGTTTTCTGTTTTCCTTCATGAGCATGAGCACACAACAATGGTCAACAATGGTCAACAGGAGCAGCAACAACAAAGCCACAGCATCTGAAACAAAGGGAGTAATCTGAATTACGATTTTTGCTTACTTTCTATTTTTATTTAACGATGTCTAACATTATTCTCAATTGCTTGGTTCTTTCAGGAGAATACACAGCCACATACAAATATTGGGAATGAACCAAAAGAATAGACACGGCAACAAGGGCAATACAAAAAGGTAATCTGTCCATAAATCTCATCCACATGCATACAGAAGCACCTATCCACCACCATGATCACAAGCCCACACACGGCTTGCCTCACACTTGACAAATCAAACATTCACACTGCCAAAACGGGTTCACACAAAACCCACAACCCATACACAAATCCAAGACCTCATTGGACTTGAACACACACACCCACATCACAAACACCACACAATTACCCACGGCACAACCCATACACGGCAGGCCTGACAATCACAACACACACATCCTTTCCACCACAAACCCACAATCACAAGGCCCATGGCCAAACATCCACCACCCGTGGCCAAACATCCACCACCCACGGCCAAACACCCATCACCCACAGCATCACCCACGGCCATATCCATAAACACCTACCAGCAGATCCGAAAACCCCATTGCTTCTTTGCTATGGATTTGAATCCCACACACGGGTTCACACAACATCAAACACCACATGGGCTCGAAGAAAACCCATGACCCATAAATGGTTTTACCCAAACCATATACCCACACGGATTCACCAATAACCACGGCTAGAGAGAGAGGCAAGGCCGAGCCAAAATCCTCCACCATCAGCGGTGGTGATGAGCGGCGCCGGTGAGGAGCCCGGTTTGGCCATGGTGGTCTTAGGGAATTTCGGTGATAAGAGAGAAAAGAGAACCCGTGAGGGAGAGAGAGAGGAGAAAAGCCGAGAGAGAGAGAGAGCTGTCGTCGAGGTTGGTGGCGGCGCCGGCGGCACCGGCGGTGCATAGTTCCGATGAAGGAACAAGGATCTTGGCCATGGTGGCCTTGGTCCGATCCAGGTGAGAAAGCAGTGAGAGAGAGAGAAAAAAAAAGAAAAAAAGAAAATGAGATAGAGAAATGAGGGAGGCGGCTGGAGAAAGAAAGAGATAATCGGGTCAAACCCGACCCGGGTTTTATTGAAACCCTACCCACGGGTCATAATCCAAACCCAAAACCATTTAACAGCCCAATCCGAAAACCCAACCAAGCCCAAACCCAATTCCTTTAAACCAAACCTCATTTAACCCAACCAAGCCCAATCCGCAACTCATTTAACCCAAACCCAAACCCAAAATAAATAAAGTCTCACATTCATATTCACACTCAATCCAAGCCCAAAACCAAAACCCAATCAGTCCCACACTTCACATAAATTGCAAAAACACCCCCAAAACTTTCAAAATTACATTTTGACCAAAATTCCAAAATTACTTTTTGGCCCCAAATTTCACATTTCAACCCCAAAATTTTTTCCCAAAATCACACTTTGACCCCAAAACTTTCCCAAAATCACATTTTGGCCCCAAAACTTTCCCAAAAATCACCCCAAAACTTTTGACCCCTAAGCCATACAAGCATTCCTCTCAAGCTATACAAGCAATCTTCTCAAGCTATACAAGCAATCTTGAGGTATTCTTTACAAGCCATACAAGCATACAGGTATAAATTCTAGACTGAAATTTATTTACTTGTATTTGATTGTTTTGTTTTATTCTTGAATACCATGCTTATATGACTATAACATGATATTTCACATGAAATAAATTAAACAACAACTTGAACATTAAAATTGGATTTTGATGCGAACATGAGTTTATGTACTTTGACATGATATGAATATTGGCCAAGTTTAATCTAGAAGACCGACGTATGTCGGGTAAAATGGGGTGCAAACACCTTCCCATTTTATAACCAAGCCTCCGAATCTTGAATTTAGGGTTCGTATTACAAAGTGTCTTGTAAACAAACAGTTTTCCCTTTTACTAGACTGTAACTAGGAAACTCATTTACATGTAATTATTTCTTTTTACAAATTCATTGGCAATTGTACAAATTCAAAGATGAATAAAGAGGAATTATTGTTATTGTGGAATTTCTTATTTTGTCCAAATAATTAAAATAAGTGGCGACTCCATTTACATGTACAATCAACCTTCAAATCGAGAGGGTTGATCCATTGTCAGTTGGGTCACATTTTGAGGCCCATTTGACCCTCGGGTCGTGGTTCTCACAGTGGCGACTCCACTGGGGATCAATTGTGGGCTTAGCTTCAAAATTAGAATGGGCTTGGTCAAGCCATATCATGTCTTTGTATTTGTCTTTTAAAGCTTTCAATAACATGTTCATGCATCATTTTGCTTGAGTTCTAAAGTGTGTGAAGCCCAGAAGCCACGGTAGTTCTATCCATGGATCACAGTCTTCCTAGACTTGGGTACCCATGGTGAAGCTACCAGCCCATAGCGCAGTATTGACTATGATCCTTCTTAGTCAATGCGTTAAAGGATAAACTGTATCGTTTGGACCAACGCGGCATTCCTATGTCACAAGTTGGGAGATACGACGTCCTAGCTCTTGGGTTCCCTACAAGCCTACCTTCTACCCATGTAGAAGCCCATTAGAACTATCCTTAGGTGCGGTCCATTAAGTACATACATGCTTGTTTGAACCCATCGTCTCTTTTGACTGCCGTTGCTTGCACTTGGATGAATCTTGTTTATTATGAATGAGCCCAAATCCAACATTTGGGCCCATTACAAGTCTTTATTTGAACCATGTTTTCCATTGATGAGCCCAAGCCCAACACTTGGGTCCATCATAAATAAAATCTAAGGCCCTACAGGTACTTAGAGTTAAGGATCATCAAAGACAATTACAAGGTTACAAGCTTCAAAAGCTTAAGCCCACAAGCCCACAAGCCCACAAGCTTCAAAGGTTCAAGCTCACAAGCTTCAAAGGAACAAGCCCACAAGCTTCAAAGGTACAATCCCACAAACTTCAAAGACAAGATTCACAAGCTTCAAAGGATAAAGTTCGGATCCAGCTTCAACACCAGTAACAAGCTTCAAGGCTTCAAAGCTCAGGTTCAAAATCCACCAAGTGGTGGCCCGTAACACTCAAGTTTCAAAGATCAAGTTCAAAAGACAATCATACGGTGGACTACAACAACAAGGTTCAAATATTTGAAAACCAAGTTCAAGCCCACCAAAAGGCCACACAAGCTCAATCTCCAAAACAATCTCCCATTTAGCCATAAAATTTCACCATTCCCCATACTCCATAAAAGGCCTAACAAGCCCCAATTCCTAAACACTTACCCATCTACCAAAGGCTCCACAAGCCCAATTTCTTAAACAATTACCTACCCCACATCTACCAAAAGGCCCCACAAGCCTGATTTCTTAAATAGTCACTCACTTACCAAAAACAAAACCACAAAAACTTCACCATTCTTCATACTCTACAAAAGGCCACTTAAAGCCCAAAACCCTAAACGGTCAGTCATCAAGCTTCAAGATTCAAGTTCCAAGCCGGACAAGACAACCATTCTACAAAGGTCACAAGCCTCCAAGATTCAAGTTTCGAAATTAAGGTCATGAAGGTCACACAAGCCTCTTCCTCCAACACGACTGATTCATGGGCTTCCTCTACGTCAACAACCCACAAGGACATCAGCATTGCTTCATCAAGTCATCATTTGATTTTACATTTCTAAATTTAGTTGTGTGATTTTCATTTGAATTGCTTTGATTGTCTTATTGGTGTGTAGCATAGAAATTTTGGATCCAAGAAAAAAAAAACATCTTTTAAAGATCAAGAATTTCTCCAACTTTG
>OU015768.1:11774842-11871861 GCA_907173295.1 Fagus sylvatica | reverse complement strand
CATTCCTATCTGCATTTTGTACATATCCCTATTGACGCACTAACAAAAAACCCCCTACTAAAACAACGCTTAGATATCTTCCCACGTGTACGTTCTAGATCTCTCGTTGCACAAGCTGGCGATCCGAGTGACCTCAAACGAACCAATCACAACCCACCATTTCCCTTCCACACAGATCGCTCTCTCACTATAAATACCATTCCGGTCTTTTTTTTTATTGCGTCAGAGTTGAGTCCAGCAATTAACACTTTAATTTTTCCTTCTGTGATTCTTGATTCTTCGTTATGTCAGCCATCGGAGAAGTTGTAGATCCGGCCCTGGTTCAATCGGCGGTGGAGGTTCCGGCCACCGAGGAGCCCAAGAAGCAAGCCGTTAAACCTGTTAAGGAGAAGAAGCAGCCCAAGGCTCCAAAGGCCCCCAAAGAGAAAAAACCCAAACAGCCCAAAACCACTGCTCTTACTCATCCTCCATACTTTCAGGTATATCAAATTCTCACTTTTAATTTCTTTGATTAATTAAAATTTTTATTTTTATTTTTTCATTTTTCTAAAACCCTAAATTTTCATTTTGCAGATGATCAAGGAGGCTCTGTTGGCGTTGAATGAGAAGAGTGGGTCGAGTCCATACGCAATAGCCAAGTATATGGAAGAGAAGCACAAGGACGAGCTCCCAGTGAATTACAAGAAGATTCTAGGTCTTCAATTGAAGAACTCTGCTGCGAGAGGAAAGCTCATCAAAATCAAAGCCTCCTACAAGCTATCAGAGTCAGGCAAGAAAGATAAGGTTGCTGCTACCACCAAGCCAGCAAAGCCCACAACAGAGAAAAAGACCAGGCAAACCAGAGCATCAACTACTGCCCGTGCAGCGAAGAAACCTGAACCTGTTAAAAAGGCTGTGAAGAAGCCCACGAAGAAGGTTGTGCCCAAGAAGACGAAGAAGACAACCCCTGCTAAGCCTAAGTCCATCAAGTCTCCTGCTGCTAAGACTAAGAGGGCCAAGAAAGCCACTGCTTGAAATTGTAGAAATAGAAGAAATAAATGGTTTGTGTTAGAGAAAAAAATAGCTTAGTAGTTGTCTGTGTATATGAGATCTGTAGTTTATGTGAAGTAAGTGTTTGTGAACATAGTGCTTTGTAATGTGCGTGTTTAGGGCTGAATGGAACTTGCTTTACTTCGAGTTTTGGTTACATGCTTTGTGAAAATGGTTGCTGATTTTATTTTTTCTCGTTCGGTTGATCATTTGCTTAATTATTTCTCGGTGATACGAGCTGTAACTATGAGGAAAATGGGAATGTTAACTTCTGGGTAAAACTTAGGTGCATTAGCTTCTTCGTTAAATTCAAAATTCAAACACATTGTTTCATTATTCAATGAAAAACATATAATGGCATCAAAATTCAAACACATTGTTTTATTATTAAATGAAATACAAATAATAATGGCATTTTTTTTTAAGAATATTTAAATTCAATTAGAAATATAATATAATTGACTTTAATCCAAGAAACTGTAATTAAGTTTTTGAAGAAATTATCTAAGAAATTATCCATAGTTTTCGTTTTGACTTAAATCATATTTTAAAACGAGTTAAAAGTAATTAATTATAATTATAGTTTTGGAATTCGTTGTCGGTATCGCCTAGGCAAATGCTGTGTGGTGAACTGGCGATTAGGCAATTTGGCATTTTCTGGGATCCGTGACGGGGACAAATTTGTCCTAAATTCGAGATCGAATACGTTATTTTCAAAATTTCTTGATTTGGGTATAAGTTGAGTAAATCACCTTCACGCAACAAGTTCCCACCGTGTGAATTCTCCTTTATTCTCTCGACCCCCTCTTTCATTTAAATAATTAACTTCCCAATTTTAAATAATTTTTAAAAGGAAAGAAAGTATCCCGTGTGCCCTAGTAAGGTAATTATACTATATTGGCATAAATACATTTTTGGTCTCTATATTTAGGTGGTGTTTTTAATTTGGTCCTTGTGTTTTAAAACCATTCAATTGGGTCCCTGTGTTTTTAAGCCATTATCAATTTTACTCTTGGAGTCAACTCCGTTAGAAATTGCCAACATGACAAACGGAAATTACTGACATGGAATACTAAAAAATGACGTGACAAAATAAAATAATTAAAAAATAATTAATTAATATTTAAAAAATCCACATCATCATCTTAATAAATAAATAAAACAAAAAATAAAATAAATATCCAAATCTACTTTTCTGAAAAAATAAAATAAAAATAATTCAATCCCTAATTTATTTTCTCTCATTTTCTTTCACTTTCTTGCCAACCAAACACAACACACACACTCACTTCTACCACTTTCCCCCACAAAACACCAACTGGAAGGCTGAAACCCCTTTTCTATAATTTTCTTTCACTTTCTTGTAGACCAAACACAACATACACATTTCTATGTTCACTTCCGTTTTCTTGGCAGCCAAACACCCAAGCTACACAGAGCAAAATCAAACCCAAGTTCACCCAAGAACCATCCATTCCCAAATCAAACACATACTTCACATCTTGAGTCAGCCATAATGCCAAAAATCAACCCAATCATCTCAAATCCAACATACACAAAGCAAAATGAAACCCAAGACTCAAACCCCACACTGGCTCACCTGACCACCCAAAGCTTGGAGCCACAACCCCCGATTTCTCTAAGGCTATTACCAGCAAAAAATCGCCGCCACGTCCAAAGATGATGGAGGTCCGAAATGCATTGCTCACTATCCTCCACCGAAACCGTATCGCTGCCCTGGGAAGCAATCCACCTTCGATCTCACCTCGCCATGCATCGTGTTCGAGCTCACCGTCCAAGATTAGTGGTGGCCGTTCGTTATCTTCATCGACGGTGTTGGATTTGGATTTGGAATTAGGGCGAAGATTGAGGCCGTAGGAGATGTTGTTGGTGGAATCGGGATCGGGATGGGCATCGGTGGCTGCCTCGAAGGTGAGTGCCGGAGCGGCGGCGGCGGAGGAGATCAGAGCTTTGGGATTCTTCATCTTTTTGTGGGGTCTCCATTTGTTTTGGATGGGAGGGATTATTGGAGTTTTGAAGATGAGGGTTTTGAAGAGGGTTAATTATTTGAAGAGATTTTGAAGAAAAAAAATATGGGGAGAGGAGAGAGAAAAAAAATCTGGGGAGAGGAGAAATAAGAACAGAGGAGAGAGAAAAGAAAAAATAAAAGGGAAAGGAAAAATAGAAAAAGAAAAAAATAAGAGAAAAGAAAAAATAATAAGATTAATGACGTGGCCTACTTAAATTTATTTTTTATTATTTTTAAATGATACAGTTTGCCACGTAGGTAATTTTCGTTTGCCACGTAGGCAATTTTTAACGGAGTTGACTCCAGGGGTAAAATTAATAATGACTTAAAAACACAGGGACCTAATTGAATGGTTTTAAAACACAAGGACCAAATTGAAAGCACCTCCTAAATATAGGGACCAAAAGTGTATTTCTGTCTATTATATTTTGGGAGTATGTTAAATGCGTACTTCCTCCTCTCATTAGTCCCGTTAATTAAATTCATGGTGGGACTCACCATTTTTGTGAGAGGAGGGAGTACGCATCTAATGTACTCCGAAATATTATATAACTAGTTGTCATAACCCCCATTTTTACCCCCGGGATTTTCTCGGGTGTCGGCGCGCAAAACGGGACAGCCCGGACCAGGCCGGACCATGATCCGACAGGGACCTCGCCGTTTCAAATACTCCCAAGAAGAAGGTACCCCGAGACACATTTCCCAAAGTTTGAAGGTTTGACCAAATTGACCAGAGTTGACCAAGTTTGACTAGGGTTGACCGAAGTTTGACCGAGCCATTGACCAAGCCCGACCCTGACTAGGGTCCACCTTGCCCAGAAACCCTCAAAATGTATCCCGGGATACATTTCCCAGAGTTTGGGAGCTTTGACCAAGTTTGACCAAGGTTGACCAAGTTTGACCAAGGTTTGACCGGAGTCGTTGACCAGACCGTAAGCTGGAATCGAACTGACCACCCCTTGACCAATGCGAGAGAATATCAAGAGCTTCGATTCCGACACTTTACGGGTCAAAAACGGACGAGAAACGAGGGAGTTATGGTCAAAACCGTGAAAAACGGTCCAACACTTAGCCAAATTTTACTAAGTGTTGTTGACAAAACAGCCTACTTGGGAGGCAACGTTTGCGCAAAAATTCTCTCTGACCCGCTGTACAACTTGGTCCGCGAGCCAAGACCCTTAGGCAAGAGGGTTCACTTCAGCTACACACGCAACTTCTCGGGATCGTCAAGAGCTCCTCCGGTCAAGCCGGAATCTCGATCAGAAGATGACCCCTTGGCATAAGGAACATTCCGACGGCCTCCGTTCGCAGGATCATATCTTGCGAACCCAAGCTCGCCTCTGTGCAAGGCCTGTACCTTTGGAAAATAGGTAGCATAAGCTTTCCGACGATACCAAGATCGTCAAAATCCGACATCGGGAGCTACGTCTACCACGCGCGTGAAAACAGGCCGACGAAATAAGGTTTTGCTGAAAGTTCCGGAATTTTTCCACCGACGTTGCCACGCTTGCGCGCAGAGTCTTCCTGACTCGCAACAAGTTGATCTGCGAGCCCGGGTGCGTTGGAAAGAAGACACATTCATGCACGACAAGGAACTCTCGGATCGCCAAGAATTTACCGGGGCCTAGCCGGAATCCCGATCGGAAAACTGCCCTCAAACGGACCAAAAACACTCCGGTGGCCTCTGTTCGCGGGGCCATATCTCACAAGTCCAAGCTCGGATTTCCGCAAATCCGGAACCTTGCAAAAGTAGGCAGCGCAAGCTTTCCGACGGTACCAAGAACGTCGAAATCTGACATCGGGAGCTAGGTCAAATATGCGCGCGAACTGGGACAAGATTTGAGAAAAAACGCGCTGGGAGTAAAACGCATTTTTCCTCCCGGACAGCCGCCTTCGCGCGCAGAGTCTTTCCTGCTCGCAACAAGTTGATCCGCGAGCCCGGGTGCGTTGGAAAGATAACGACTCCAGCTACGACGTGGAACTCTCGGTTCGCCGATAGCATCCCCCGTTTGACCGGAATCTTCACCGGAAAAGTGCACAAAAACAGCTCCGACACCCCGACTTCCGGGAGCCATAACTCTCTCGTCCGAACTCCGATTCGTGCAAAATTTATACCGTTGGAAAGAGGACGTCGAGAGCTTTCCGACGATATGCTGCATGACCCATTTTGAGTTCCGGAAGACCTCCAAAACTGCCCTCGAAAATCGGGTCAAAAAAGGATACGTGCACGGAAATCGAGGAAGATTCGAGGAGCTGCTGGCGTGGAAGGATAAGACTGCCACGTGGCAGTACCGCACGCGAGGCGCGCCACCATCACGCGCCGCGCGCAATGATGGCGCGCCCGAGGCGTGCACGCCCCCTATAAATAAGACCCCCCCCCCCTCATTTGCACACAATTTTTGCTCGGGCACTAGGCCTTCTAGAGCGTAGAATAGGCAGAAAATAGGGGGTTTAGGGGGTTTTAGGGGGTTTTTGGGTAGTTTTTAGAGTGAGAAGCATCTCTAGGTGCTTCTCTCTCTAACCTCTCCTCATCCTCCCCCTCTCTCTCTCTCTTCTCTTTCTCTCTCTTCTTTAGGGATTTTGGGGTGGGGTTTTTAGAGTGAGAAGCATCTACTAGGTGCTTCTCTCTCTAACCTCTCCTCATCTTCCTCCCCTCTCTCTCTCTCTCTCTCATTCATTTTTAGTTCATTTTAGTTCATTTATGCTTTACTAGTTTATTTATTGTCTATTTATTGCTTTATTTATGCTTTCTTGTCTATTTATTGCTTTATTTACATGTCTATTTATTTACATAGTCATTTATCGCTTTATTTACATTTACTACGTACTTGTGAATAATATATTGTTGTGATTACCCCCTTCCCCCGGTGTGTTTTAGTACGGCAATATTGAGTGGCTTTGGCGGCTCGCGTAAGACCTCTAACGAGGCCGTGACAACCATGTTAGCCCACGAGGTCTTGACCCATTTAAATATTGTCATTTATTGCTTTATTTACATTTACTACGTACTTGTGAATATTTGTTGTGATTATCCCCTTCCCCGTGTGTTTTAGTACGGCAAATATTGAGTGGCTTTGGCGGCTCGCGTAAGACCTCTAACGAGGCCGTGACAACCATGTTAGCCCACGAGGTGCTTGACCCGAAAAATACACTCCCCCATGTTTAAATATTGTCATTTATTGCTTTATTTACATTTACTACGTACTTGTGAATATTTGTTGTGATTATCCCCTTTCCCCGTGTGTTTTAGTACGGCAAATACCCGAGTGGCTTTGGCGGCTGCGTAAGACCTCTAACGAGGCCGTAACAACCATGTTAGCCCACGAGGTATTTGACCCGAAAAATACATCCCCCATGTTAAATATTGTCATTTATTGCTTTATTTACATTTACTACGTTGCGAATATTATATTGTGAATATCCCCCATTTTTCCCTTTGTGATTTGGGCGTGATAATCCCGATTGGTCGTGGTGGACTATGTAAGACCTCAAAGAGGCTTTAACCACCATGTAATTCCATAGGCATTGGACCCATTAAAAATCCCCATTGTTAAATAATGTCATTTATCGCTTTATTTACATTTTCCGTACTTGTAAATATTGTCATTTTCTCCCTTTCTCTTTGTGATTTGGGCGTGATAATCCCGATTGGTCGTGGTGGGCTATGTAAGACCTCAAAGAGGCATTAACCATCACGTAATCCCATAGGCATTGGACCCACAAAATTCCCTCCTTGTAA
Organism: Fagus sylvatica; assembly: GCA_907173295.1. NCBI lineage: Eukaryota > Viridiplantae > Streptophyta > Magnoliopsida > Fagales > Fagaceae > Fagus > Fagus sylvatica. The sequence goes on along the minus strand of OU015768.1, from coordinate 11,865,064 downwards.
ATTCCATTAATTTATTGCTTCCCGTTATGCTCTAAATTTCTTGCCATTTTTACTACGTTGTAAATATGATTTATCCATCATTATTTTGATTTGGGCATGAAAATACCGAACGGTATTGGTGGTTTTAGGTAAGTCTTTCAATAGCACTAAACCCCATGTAAATCCATACGGCATTGGACCCACAAAAACACTCTTTTTCAAACCCGGTTATTTACATTATTTACTACGTTGTTGTAAATATTGTTTGTCCATTCTTTTATTTTGATTTGGGCATGAAAATACCGAACGGTATTGGCGGTTTTAGGTAAGTCTTTCAATAGCACTAAACCCCATGTAAATCCATGAGGCGTTGGACCCGTAAATTGCAAACATATTTCAAAATGATTTTCACTCATATAAGTCCTATTTGGCGTCGAAGGTTTGGATAAGTCTTTCAATAGCACCAACCCTTCGTGTAAGCCCGAAAAGGCATTGAAACCCATATTTTCAAATAGATTTTCTCATTTAAGTCCTATTTGGCGTCGAAGGTTTGGATAAGTCTTTCAATAGCACCAACCCTTCGTGTAAGCCCGAAAAGGCATTGAAACCCCATTTTCAAATAGATTTTCTCATTTAAGTCCTATTTGGCGTCGAAGGTTTAGGTAAGTCTTTCAATAGCACTAACCCTTTGTGTAAGCCCGAAAAGGCATTGAAACCCTCTTTTTAGATTGTTTGGTTCATTCATGTAAATCCTATGGTGGTGTCGGGATCCGAGTAAGTCTTTCAATAGCATCGAATCCCGACCCCACGAGGTCTTGACCCTTTCCTTAAAAATTCTTGTGTCATAATAAATTGCACTTTGCATTAAGCATTATATTCATGCCGACCCATATTTGTCATCTTCATTCATTTTCATGATATATGTGTTGCGACTATGCCATGACTATTTGTTTGGATGTTTTACCATTTTACCGTCTTGATACTTTGCTTGATTGTTTATCGCTTTGATATAAAAATGTGATTAAAATACACTTTGCCATGAAAACTTTAAAAAGAGTAAACATGGTAATGTGGGCGTTAGAAACGAAGGTATGAGTCCTTTACACGGGGGCGTGGCTGGTACGTGCTTTCGTGTAAGGGATTCTACACGTTCTAACTCCCATAGGATCATGGTCTAAAATTCCCCAAAGTGTGAATTAATCATCCAAAACCCCGCCATTTGACGGACCGCTTTACTCTTGGAAATCAAGGGTAAAGAGATCCCGAATATGGCACAAAAAAAAAACATTAATTGTTTGTCCCGGCACTAGGTGTTAGGATTTCAAGTATATCCTACCACCGAAATGCCCGGAAATTTAAAAGATACAAAGATAAAGGGATGGTGAAATAAAGAGTCTAATCAAAACCGAATGAAGGTCAAATTGCGTTTGCCATTTCTTGGTATATCGCTACGACGGAAATTTGGGACATTTGTTACATAATTAAAACCAACAAACCTAGGCTTAGCAAATAAAGAAAACATTAGAAAGGAGGTAACCGTTTTCTTAAACGGATGTCGTGGGGTGCCTAACACCTTCCCCACGCATAAGCAAACCCCCGAACCTATCTCTGGTTCAAGACCATTTTTGTTATAAATGTCTAAATAAGATAAAATCTATTAGACATAGGTGCCCAATCACACCTTAAAATTTCCCATAGTTGGTGGCGACTCCAAATTTGTGCTCACACGCACACACGTACACAAGTTCCCACACACACACACAACTCGTATCTCGAAACGGAAAAGAGATAGAGAACACACACAACACTCGCCAAATGGGGGTCGGTATCTAGGAAAATAAGAATAAAAAATGAATAGAAATTTTCCGCCGGTGTCGACACTAGTCGCAAACTTATGCGATGCACAGGAAAATGATTGAAAATAAAATCTAAATTAATTTTGATTCCTTTTACTTCTTTTGTTGAATATATATATATATATATTTTTAGTTCAAAATGTTGTAGGCAAGATCGATAAAGAAACTTTACGAATCGGATTTAGGATAGATCCTACTTTTTGGTTTAAAAAAATAACTAAGAAAGTATTTACCATAGGATAATTAAAATTTAATATAATGTAATTTTTCTTTTGGCATAAGTTGAATATAGTCCAATTTTTATAAAACACGATTCATGTTTATATTTACTATATGGATTATGTTTCCATCCAAAAATAAAATAAATGATGCTTAAAATAAGAAGAAGGATAAATAAATACATGGACACGTGATTATATGATCAAATCTAAATAATTTTCATAACTTATTTCAAGCTCACATGGTTTCATTATAACGAATCCATCCATCTTTCTCCATTGCCAGCAACAAAATTAAATGAAATACATAAGAAGAAGAAGAAAAAAAGAAAAGAAAAAAAGAACGATAAAAATTTAATGAAAATTGATAATTATGATTATTATTAAAAGATATTTATATTGTGTTTTTATATGGAATATATTTTAGTATTAGACATTAATTATGATTGTGTTTTATATATGGAATAATATATTCTTATATTAAAGAAAATATGATGTGTCAAAATTCTAATGGAAGGTTTAATAATAGATTAAAATTTAAATTCAATTAGGAAATATATATTAAAACAATGAGGTGTAAAATTGTGAGATTTCAAAAGCTTATGTGACGCAACATGATGAGGTCAACCAAAAGTAAAAAAAGCTTCGGTTTTACATTATAGTATAGATTTTCCGTCCTAGTAAATATATATATCTTAAATTTTCTTTCTGAAGGAACCACTATCTAGTAAATCTATAAATTCATAAGTTGAAATCTGGATTCACTAGTTGGTTATAGTTTGGGAGGCAAATTACATTTTTTGATTCTAATCGTCACTCATTTTTCAATGTCCCTCTCTCCAAATTTTTAATTGTAAAATTTTCAGGAATTTTACTTTTTTCATTGAGACTATTTTTGGAAATTCAATTTCAATGTGACCCCATGAATTAATTTTTGAACAAATTTAATGCTAATTTAGACATGGGCTTATTGGGAGAAAATTGTTACAATCGAAAGTTTGGAGATATAAAAAATTAGGTAAAAGATTAGGGTGAAAAAGTGTAGTTTTCTCCTTTTTTGGGCCATTGGTTTTTATCCTTCCTTTCTTCTTAGTTTGATTTGGATTTTTTTTGCCCAATAACGCCTTTTTTAAAGTTTTTTTGCCAAAAAGTACTGTTCCAGACTTAATTAGGAAGGTAGGCCAGTTTTAAAACAAATCGTCTCTTGCAGAGACGATTTTCCGTTTTTTTTAATTTTTTTTTTTTTTTTTTTAAATTTAAAAGATGAACATCGTCTTTTCAAGAGACGATTTGATGTTTTTTTTTTTTTTTTTGTTTTTAAACAATTTTTAATTAAATTTTTTTTTTTTAAACTGGTTTTTTAAAAAAAATTTGAAAATTCAATTTTGGCCAAAATCGTCTCTTGAAGAGACGATTTGGGTCTTTTTATTAAATTTTTTTTTTTTTAAACCAGATATTTTTATCAACTTTTTTAAAATTAAAACTTGATATTTCAAATTAAAACTTTCCCATCTCTCTCATCGACTCTCTCTCTCTGGCGACACTCTCTCTCTCTCTGGCGACGCGATTCCACCGTCCACCACGATCGATCGATCCCTCTCTCTCTGTCGCCGCTTCTCTGCTCCGGGCTCGGGCCGGTCTCTTTCTCGCCGCTTCTCTGCTGTCTGCTCCAGCCGGTCTCTTTCTCTCTCCACCACACCAACTCCGGTACTCTCTGAACCATTCTCAAAATTTATTTTTAATTGTTAGTTAGTTAGGGTTTGTAGTTAATTAAGGTTGATTTTTAGTTAGGTTACCAATGGATTTTAGGGTTTTAGGATTTTAGGGTTATTTTTTAACCAGTTCAATTTTAAGGAACTAGGAACATTGATGTTGGATCCTTTGCTCCAATGTTAATTAATTTTTGTTATGTACCATGTATGAGTTTGGGGTCTTTTGTTGTTGTTGTAGTAGTGGTATGAGTTTGCTTGGGTTTAACGGTTGGAGGGTGTGGTGTGAGTTCACCTATCACTTCACTTCCTGTTGTTGCTCAAATTTGAACTTGGACTAGATGGGAAAGAAGTAGTCCTAGATGGACCTTCATGGCATTTTTCTTTTTCTCGATGTCATATTTTGGCTGTTGGCTAGAAATTGTGAATATGATGGTTCAAGGAGAGTTCCTGGGAGGGAAATATGGGACACCCATATGGACATTATTTTTCTTCTCTGAATGAATTTTATTTTTTGCTCCCAAAAACTATGCCTTATGTGGTTTCTGTGATGCTTCATAAAGAGTCTTCCAAAGGCACCTGACACTAGGTGGGGAGGGGATTTATGATTTATCCCCATTGGATAATCAAGCCTGCATAAAACCAAAAATGTTTTTTTTTTTTTTTTTTTTTTTTTTTTTTTTTTTCTTTCTTATTTTTGGATATAAGTTTAAGTTCACTGTTTATGTGTGTATTGGCTTAGCCGCCTTGGCGGAAACAACAAACAGGAATGGGAAAGCAAGAAAAAAGAGAAGTTTTGTAGTTAAATTCGGCAGTGGTTCATACATATAACTATTGGATTATCGATGTCAAGCAGTGGTTCATACATATAACTATATAGGGGTCTTCCTCTTCCCTGGTTGAAGGTGTTAGCTATATTTGTGTTGTACCTCAAAGGGGATAATTTAAATTATAAATAGGGATCTTGGTGATTGTTTATATAGCTTATATTGATTTTGTCTTTATCATTCACGGGCATTAAGTTTATAAAAGTTGACATTTCACTGTTTTTAGAATTTGTTTGATATGGGTTTCCCTGAATGTTTTATCTTATTATTTATGAGCATTTCATTTATCTTGTTGGAAGTTAGTGTTTGTGAGTTGACATATCAATGTCTTTATTGTTGCAGCAGTAGTCAGATATGGATGATCTTGATATCATTCCCGGACCGATTGACGCGTCCGTTTTGACGTTGCAGGCCAACCATCGATCCACGGATATTTGGAATGATAACATGGTATGATTATTAGTTGTTATCTTATAAAAAAATAATTAGTTGTTTTTTAAGTTATAGCGTTAGAGCATTTTCAATTGGTTAGGTAAAATACCATTTAAGCCAAAATATGGCTTATGAACCCCAAAACCGCTCCCATTGGACTTGCAACATGTTAGGCAAAATAACTTTAAGCTATAGTGCTTGGTCATTTTTGCCCAAGCATTATAGCTTATTTTATTATATCCTTTATTTTAAATTAATTTTATCCATTGGGAATGCTCTAAACAGTAAGGTTATAACGTATTTAATTTTTTTTTTTTTTACATTTTGCAGGATGCTAAGCTGATGATATTGCATTGTCGTCGTCGTGAGGCGGTATTATCACGTTCTGATCGGCCACATCCGCGTATAGTTTCTTACCTCCAGAGGGCCGGATTGTATGGCCTATATTGTCTGAGGTTCATACAGCTCGATTGGGCATTGATCACTGCCTTTGTCGAGCGATGGCGTCCGGAGACCCATACCTTCCACCTACCTTTTGGTGAGATGACCATCACCTTACAGGATATGGAGGTGATGTTGGGGTTGCCAGTTGATGGTCGACCAGTTATTCGGTCGATGGACTTGAAATGGCCTGATGTGTGCGGTGAATTACTCGGTGTCATTCCTCCATCGGACAAGATAGATGGGTGTCGTCTAAGTATGACCTGGCTCAGTGAGCAATTTGGTGTGTTACCTGATAATGCTGATGAGGTCATTGTGCAGCGGTATGCACGAGCTTATATCTTAGAGATGCTTGGGGGTAGTGTTTTTGCTGACACCTCTGGGGATAAGGTGCACCTTATATGGTTGTTGTTTTTGGAGGACTTTGATACTGCTGGAGAATATAGTTGGGGTTCTGCAGCCTTGGCATGGTTGTATAGACAGCTATGTAACGCCGCTAAGGCAAATACAAAAGACATTGGTGGTGCCCTGATCTTGGTGCAATTATGGGCATGGTCTAGGTTCCCACATATGACACCAGAGATCGTGTCTATCCAGCCTATTGAGTATGGTGTGGATGCTGCAGGTCAGCCGCTACCTCAGGGGCCGTATGGCATTAGGTATGTATATATATATATATATATATATAGCATATAGTATATATATGTATATATATATATATATATATTACAGATTCTCCTTGGTTAATTGCTCATATGCTTCACAATATTTTTAAAATTATTGTATGTGTCTTATGTAAGTACATGAATTACATGTTAGCACTCATGTCTTACATGAATTACAGATTCTCCTTGGTTAATTTAGTTATGTTATGTTATAGGTGGTGCAATGCAAAGTGCCAGAAAAATGTTAGCACTCATGTCTTACTTAATTATCGATCAGCGTTGGTCTTGCAACACCCCAATGAGGTACTATACTTGTATTTGGTGTATATTGACTGTATTCATGGTTGTCATTGTTAATATATATTATGTAGGCCCATTGGGCTTTAGGTCCATTACACTACTTATCCAACACACACTTGTACAGTACACATGTACAATCTCCATTTGTTAATTCGTCTATTTTGTTAATACTTCTATTGTGTGTATACTTTTGTAGATTGTTTGGCAGCCGTACATTAATGCTAATTTGCCAGACTATTGCCTAAGAGGACGAGAGATATGGCGTACGGTGGCGCCATTGATATGTGTGCATATTGTAGAGATGCACTGCCCCGATCGTGTCTTACGTCAATTCGGAATGCAGCAGTTCATACCTAGGCCCATCAATACTGATGTTACCTTGCATGCAGTAACTTTGAGGAGGAGAGCAGATTGGACGAAAAAATGGGAGTCCCATGTTGATACGTGGAATAATCGACTTGAGCATGTCATTACAAGTGACCCAGTATCGCATCCCATGCCCTATAACGATGAGTACATGGTATGGTATCGCAGGATCACTCGACGCTATATCTGCAAGCGAAGCGCTTCTTTTGATGCTCTGGTAAGGGTTTTTACTTGATATTAGTTTTGCATCACTCATGCCTAGCAATTGTAGTATTCCATGTATGATAGAATTCGGGATGGGATAAAATAAAATGACAGTTTAAATCCCACAGTTTATAGTATGTAACAAACTAAACTCTATAGTTTCAAAAGTAAAAAATTAAACTCGACCCATTTAAGTGGAATGATGTTATGTTTGGGGTTTAGTATGAGACATTGATTGAATTTGTTACATTTTGAAACTGTATGATTTAATTTTTTATACACTCTTATGGGTTGGATTGGAGTGTGTTTTATGGTATTTAACAAAAATATATATATATATGTGTTAGAAGTTATTTTTTTGGATTAATTTTATGACATCTTTAATTTTATGACAGGCTGATGTATTGGTAAACATTTATCAGATGTTCCCATCAGACCATCCAGCAAGTAAGGAGGCATATCGGGGCCTAAAAATTGCCCAATCCCTTAATCGATTATCTCCCAGAGAGTCCACCCACCCAGTTGCCCCCGACATTGCCGAGCCCAGCTCATCCACCCACCCGATCAGCAGTCCACCCACACAGTCCACCCACCCAGTTACCCCTCATCCCACCCACCTAGTTACCCCTCATCCCGCACAGTCCACCCACCCAGTTACCCCCCATCCCACCCACCCAGTCACTCCTCATCCCGCACAGTCCACCCATTCAGTTATCCCCCATCCCACCCACCCAGTTACCCCTCATCCCGCACAGTCCACCCATTCAGTTACCCTCATCCCACCCACCCAGTTACCCCTATCCCGCACAGTCCACCCACCCAGTTACCCCTCATCCCACCCACCCAGTCACTCCTCATCCCCACAGTTCACCCACCCAGTCACTCCTCATCCCCACAGTCCACCCATTAGTTACCCCCATCCCACCCACCCAGTTCCCTCATCCCGCACAGTCCACCCATTCAGTTACCCCCCATCCCACCCACCCACCCACCCAGTTACCCCTTATCCCACCTACCTAGTCACTCCTCATCCCACACAGTCCACCCATTCAGTTACCCTCCATCCTACCCACCCAATCACCCCTCATCCCGCACAGTCCACCCATTCAGTTACCCCTCATCCCACCCACCCAGTTACCCCTCATCCCGCACAGTCCACCCATTCAGTTACCCCCCATCCCACCCACCCAATCACCCCTCATCCCGCACAGTCCACCCATTCAGTTACCTCTCATCCTACCCACCCAGTTACCACCCATCCCACACAGTCCACCCATCCAGTTACCCCCTATCCCACAGAGTCCACCCATCCAGTTACACCCCATATTGAGGAGACACCTACCGGTTCCACCCCGATATATTCACCTCCTCCCTCACCCATACCCACCACCATACCACCGGCACCGGCACCGGTGCCTTTGGCACGAGACGATGGGCGTAGGAGGAACCCGATTCGGAACACAAAAGCTCGTGGATGTGCATGTAGAAAATGTTGTGGCTAAGGATTGCCTGGGGAGAACGAAAAGTAATAGTAATGGCATTGGAATGATTATCCAATTCCAGTGCATTGAATATCTTTCTTCGCAATTTCTTAAAACTGATCCCTCGCTTTACTCGAATATTCTTCATCTGCATCCCTTCATACTGAACTCCATGGATACTATCATAAATTATTTCTCCGTTGTAGCGGATATATATAGTAATTGGAGCCATGATACCTATTGAAATCAAAAGTAATTTACAACTTGTTAGTGACAACTAAAGAAATTATTCAAAGATACATTCAACATTGTATTTTTCTCTAGCCTTTTTAATTTTTTTTTTTATAGATAAAATCAAAATATTATTAGAATATGGGCAGCCTTCGATTTATAAAGATAATGCTCATAGGTTAGGTTTCTAAGAGTTCAAGGTTACAACCCCCACATTAATTTCTAAAGCAGATCAGCCCACTTGGAATTAAATATTAAAATACCTAGGGGTCTCTAAAAATCACCAAAATCTCCAGATTAGAACATATATATGTTAACCTAATACACCCCAAATTTTGTGTCAAAACTCAATCTCTAAGTGGAGTTACAAAGGATTCAACCTAGAGTACTCCAACTGCATTCTGCAGTGAAACTGCTCTACTTAGATTGTCATTAGAAACCCGAAAACATAATAACAAATCATGAAACTTTACAGAAATATAGTATGCTGAGTTGAGTATACTCCCAAAATTTTGTCCCATAATTCCACTCCAATGTCAAGTTATACATAACCCAAATCAGTAACACCAAACCATTAAGACAAGTTACAAGAGTCTAAAAACTCCTCAAAATCTCTCTAGCCTTTTTTATCTTTCTTTTTGTTTAGTCATTTTTAAAGTGTAGAAATTCTTTTATTTTTTTCCTAAGAATTAGCACAAAACTATGTGGTTGTTACATATTCATTCTCTAACACAACAAGAATAACAACAAACAATTATTTAAATGTTGACTACACAAAATTTGGGTTCAAATCTGACTTGCTTGGTGAGCTTTGGGGCTGTGTAGAGTGAGTTTGCGGTTGGGTTCAATATCTACCAAATGTCAAAAACATTTTCTTCTGCTATCGGCCACTTATCATGCACCTTTCACCATAAATTTGTCTTTTGCATTAATGTCAAATACATGTAAATTAGTAGTTAAACCTCCAATTATTACATATGTTAACACAGTTAAGAAATCCTTATATCAGATTCTATCTCTGTTTTAGCAAAGCACAATGAAGAAACAAAGAAGTAAATGTAAATTCAAAAATACAAATAGAACAAAAGGAAGATGATTTCTCATTTCACAAATTTAGTAGAATAAAATGTAATCTTGGCTGACATAATGTATTAGCAACATTTAAAATAAAAGAAGTGTATAGATCTAACTTATTTACTTACATATGAAGTGTGAGGAACCTTTGATTGAAGAAGTAGGTGAATAAGAAGTTTAAGGGGTTGCTGTTGCTGGAAGAAGAGAGCTGGGCGAAGTTTGGAAAAATAGATCTGGTTTGAGTTTAAAGTGCTGGGGGCACGGTTTCTGAGAAAAACTTAAAATCGTCTCTTGAAGAGACGAAAAACAACAAATTTTAAGAGACGATTTGTTCTTTTAAATTAAAAAATTTTTCAATTTTTTTAAAAAATTTTGAAGAAAAAATCGTCTCTTCAAGAGACGATTTGTCCTTTTAAATTTAAAAAAAAGAAAAAAGAAAAACAACAAATCGTCTCTCCAAGAGACGATTTTCAGCAACAAATAGTCTCTTGAAGAGACAATTTGCTAACTGGCCTACTTCCCTATTTAAGTTTGGAACGGTACTTTTTGGCAAAAAAAAGTTAAAAAATACGTTATTGGGCTGAAAATGCCTTTGATTTGTTCTAACTTCTAATGGCCCATGCAGGAGAAGATATTGGGCCGATTGCCCAATAAGCTTTCGGACGTTTCATTCCATTCGTGGAATACAAAATTGGAGCATGGCTGACCTCCAAAGCCCAAAAAATTAATCTTCACTAATTAGGGATTAAGTTTTGATGGACGTGAAAAAGAACAAAAATGGTAAAAATAGGCGAGGTGTGAGTTGTGACGTGATAGTAGCCGTGCAGTATTCTAAATGTGAAAACCGCACATCAATTAAGCGCACGCTCCCATATTTTGAACTAACCCAGAAAGTTGTTCGCCAAGACTAATATATATAAGGATTTTGAAAACCCTAATACTTCCTTCCTTGTCTCATCTTTTAGCGTTTACAGGTAAGTTTAGCTTCATCTTCTTCTTGTCTTAATGGCCCGTACCAAGCAAACCGCACGCAAATCCACCGGAGGCAAGGCTCCCAGGAAGCAACTCGCCACCAAGGTCTATATTCCTCTCTCTGTGTAATATGTAATTTCGATTTCGTTTTTATTTATTTTTTATTTTTTATTTTTTAAATTTGGATATATATGATTTGTTTAAACATGCTGAGGAATCGGATGGAATTTTATAAGCGTCGCCTATCTGTTCCCTCAATTTTTGTATTGTTTTGTTTTTGACTGTCATATTGTGATCATAGGTAAACAAATTTTTGTTTTGATAATTAGCTGCTGACTGAGAAAGCATATATGAACACAAATTGTAGTAAAAAAAAATGGGTCAAATTGTGGCATTTTGTGAATTGTAAAAGTGAACTCATGCACAAATACGTAGAGTGAAATAAATGGAGCAATTCATCTTAAATGAGGGCTTCTTTGGTTTCTGTAATCTTGTATTATTTAGAATTGAGTAATGCTAAGGACACAATATTTTTCACATATGTTGTCATGACCTGTTGTGATTGGAACAACATCACCACTAATACCACTTTTATTATGCATGAATCATAACAGACCATGTCAGCAGTTGTAAAATAAGTTGTCCCTAGACTTTTTGTTTAGAAATTGAGAAATCTAGAAACTCCCATGAGCTGAGGCCGGTACAACTATTTGGATTATCTGGGTGTAGGATCATATCATTTGAAACTTTTTCTCTTCTTTGGTTTTATATTCTGTAATATGAGATTTTATTGATTGATAATGTGTTTACTTAAAATGTCAAGGCTGCAAGGAAGTCTGCACCTACCACGGGTGGAGTCAAGAAACCTCACCGTTACCGCCCTGGAACTGTTGCTCTTCGGTATGGCTGTTTTTGTGCAGATATATCACTATTATTTCTTCTTGTACAAATTATTCTATCTGTTCTAGAGGCGGAAAATAATTTCTAATGTTATTACTTGATATGCTTTGCACAGTGAAATCCGGAAATACCAGAAAAGTACTGAACTTTTGATTCGCAAGCTGCCCTTCCAGCGCCTTGTCAGAGAAATTGCACAAGACTTTAAGGTAATGTTTATTAGGCAATGTCTGTGTTCATTCTGTCAGTTGTTTATTTATTTATTTATTTTATTTATGTATTGCATTTATTGATTCAATTCTAAAGTAGTATTCTTTTTGTTCAGACGGATTTGAGGTTCCAGAGCCATGCAGTTCTTGCACTTCAGGAGGCTGCAGAGGCCTACCTTGTTGGTTTGTTTGAGGATACAAATCTGTGTGCTATCCATGCCAAGAGGGTGACTATAATGCCAAAGGATATCCAACTTGCACGACGTATTCGTGGTGAAAGGGCATAAAATTTGCTTCGTGTTTAGTTCATTTAGGTTATACTTCTTTCACTTCTAATATCATGTTTACTATGGCATGTCTAATTTGAACTTCTGTATATTGTGAGTCTACAACTATGTACTGAAATATTGGTATTATACTGTTGTTTTTTTATTACCCTCATTATTATTCTTGTGTTGTGTGATGCTGTATCTCTCCTTTCCTGGTCCTTCATTTTTGCTTCTACTATTTTAGTAGTAGTAGGTTGTTGGCAATATGGATGCGATGGATAATGATCTGCAAAATGTTTCCATCATAGAATGATGGCTTACTTTGCGTGTTATGAACAAGTATTATGGTGGAAGTGCTTAAAACATTGTGACCTCCATTATCACTAGTAATATGTTTGGCGGTCAGATGAAGATTCTGACCCTCAATCCCCTTGCAATAGAAACCTTTCTCAGTTTGCAGTTTGTGGCTATGGTAACAGGAAACATATATATATATATATATATATATATAACTTTATTAAAACTCCTTGAGGGGAAGGGAATATAACCATTTTTGTCTAGCTTTTTAGTTTGGGTAAAACTTAGGTACAGTTTCTTAGGTTAGGTACATTAGGTTCTCCAATTGAATTCAAACACATGATTGCATTAACCAATGAAACACAAACAATGTTATCTTTTCCAAGAATATTTAAATTCAATGTATTTGAATTCAACTAGGAACCTAATATACTTGACCTAAAAAATTGTACCTAAGTTTTACCTTTTTAGTTTTAGGTGGGTGGATGAGTTGATTTTTGCTTATGTTTATGTGTACTATGTGTAGTAAAAATAGAAACGAACATGAAGGGGGATGTAAAACTTGATGGTGAAGAGATACTAAGGAGTGAGTGCTTTCGATATTTTGAATCAATAATTCATAAGGATGAAGAGATCGAAGAGGATGTGAACTATAGGATAAGAGTAGGGTGGATGAAATGGAGAAGCGCATTAGGAGTATTTTGTGATCGTAGAATACCTATTAAGCTAAAGGGAGACTTTTATAAGACTACTATAAAACTAGCTATGTTTTATGGTATTGAATGTTGGGTTATTAAGAAACAATATGTTCATAAAATGAGCGTAACTGTATTTGAAATGAGAATGTTAGGGTGGATATCTTGAAATACAAGATATGGTATGAAATGAAGAAATCCCCTTAAGGGACAGGGTGACTTTTGTTGATGAAAATATGAAAGAGCTACTTGAAATGGTTTGGTCATATGCACCGGTGAGAACGAGTTATTCAATTTGAGGAAACAAAATGAGTTCAAGAAAGACTAAAATAATGTTGGTAGTAGTAAAGTTTGATATATTAATTAAAGAGGTGACGATCAGTAAGATTTTGGATAGGATAGAATAGAATGGTGGAGATGAATACATGTCGTCGACACTGATTAGTTATTGAGGATCCATACCTAACCTTAAAATTTTGGGAATAAGGTTTTGTTGCTGCTGTACTAAAATTTGTGACTGGTAGCTGATATCAAGTGGACCCATTCATAATAGAGTGACTGAATTTTATTGGGATATCAAGTAATTATATAATTTAATTGGATAGAAATTTTGAATACAGGGAATACAGTTGCTGTCCTAGTTGGTATAAGGTTGTTGTAGGTCTTGCCATGGTAGTTGAAGCTAAGCAACTCTGACTTTCTATTGCTGTATCCTGGTGACAGAATTGCCTTTTAGGAAAACTGGTCCAATTCAAGGGGTGTTTGGATGTCCCATTGCATGATATCTGAAACGATTGTCACTTAATCTCTCTCTTTCTGTGTCTCGCCCTTCTCTTTTAGAATGAGAATTCAATATATACATTTGGAATGTCAAATTTACTCTGTACTTAACTCATTAAGACTGTTGAGTTGGATTTGAAAAACCAAATGGTACTGAAAAGTCATTGCATGATAGGTTCAAGGGCATCGAGTACTTGTCTGTTTTAAATTTATCATGAAGTTGAAAATCGTTGGTACTGTCACAGTTTGATTCGTTGTTGCACACTGAAAGTTTGGTCTAGTCTCTTTTGCACCTGGTTTGGTTAGAGAAGAGCTCAATTCAATTTGCATGTGGTGTGCTCTAGATGAATCTCTTGTATAATTTCTGCTATATGTGACCGACGTTTCCTTCATTCAAATCTTGATATAATAGTAGAATATTCACTCACTTTTAACCAAACCTAGCTAGCACGTGGTGTCAAGAGTCTTATAGTTTAATTGACATTGATTGGTCTCCTTTATGAAGAGAATTAGGGTTCAAATCCATCATCTCCTAACTATCAAATTAAAAAAGAAAAAAGAAGAAGAAAAGAACATATGGTTATATCTGAGGAATCTATGTCAACATGTTGGGCTTTTGCCTCTAAAGATGCTTGTAGTTGTTCTTAATGTTCTTCTGTATACCTGGATCATAAATACTGAGTTGCAATAGCTTCGTGCAGGCTTTTGCTGGTGGCTGGTTGTTATCAGTAAATATTTACTGCTAGCTTGCAGCCAACTACCATGCTAGGTTTTTTTTTTTTTTTTTTTTTTTTTTTTTTTTTTTTTTTTTAGAGCATTCGCATCCACTTTTTTATTTTTTAGCTACTTTACCTCTTCAAAACCTACTTTATTTATTTTACCTCTCAACATTTATAACATACCTCACATCCCATTCTTTATTTTACATAATATTCTATTAAAATATTATAAAAACAATTATTATTATTTTTTTTCTTTTTTTCCCACAATCTCATCCACACCTATGCCGCACCACAAAACCCACCGAAATACAAACCCAACAAACCCAACCACACCCACGCCGGCAGCACCACCATCAAACCCACACACCCACGCCGGCAGCACCACCATCAAACCCACACACCCACGCCGGCAGCACCACCAGCAACAGACCCACACCCACGCCGGCAACACCACCAACAACAGACCCACACACCCACGCCAGCAACACCACCAACAAACCCATACACCCACGCCGGAAACACCACTAATAAACCCACACACCCATGCCGGAATCACCAATTTCCAAAAACCCCAAATCCAAAACCATTTCATACCCACAAATCAAATAAAAAACCCCCAAACTGCCGATGCTCGAAGCCCCCATGATGCCGCTGCTCGTGCTCGTGCGAGAAAGAGAGTCCGAGATTTTCAGAGGAGAGAAGAGAGGGGGAGTTGTGCGGCAGTGTCTGGAGGTGGAGGTGGAGGAGATGAGAGCTGTGAGAGATTTCAGATATAAAATAAAAAAAAGAGAGAGGAGACAGAAAGAACGAATAAAAAATGGTTGAAAGCAAGTTTATATGAGCAACAGTAGTCGGTATCTTTACCGACTACTGTAGCATCTTGTAAAAAATTTAGCAACTTTAGACATGTGAGTATAATTTTTGTGATTTTTGTGAATAGTGTTATCTATTGTAGCTAATAGGGTGTTTTAAATGGTGGGATGTGAATGCTCTTAGTGAAATAGTTAGAGGAGAGAACTTGCAGGTTGTCCAATTGGTGCCTAGAGTCTATCTGGTCATTTTAATGATGAAATTGTTGTAGTTTTTTTTTGTCTGGTGGGAGAAAAAAGTTGCCTTTTTTTTAATTGGGATCTTACTCGGGCTGGTTCAGATACTCTCTATCATAATGAATTCATTGCTCAGATATATATATATATATATATATATATATATATATATTTATATGAAACAGAAAACGAAAAAGCTCAAAACACAAACTCAAGCAGTTTGAGGCTGCAAGCCACACTCAAAACAGAGCCTCTCACAGAATAGGGACTACACAATAATCACAAGTCCCAACCAAATACAAAACACCCTGTCAAGGGAATAAACCTAAACAAATCGACAAACCCATAGGAAGAAGAATTCTCTCCTGTCAGAATATTCCTATTATGCATATGGGCATTCATAAACAAACGTGATAAATAGAACAGTCAAGACAATCTTATAGGTCTCAAGGCTCTTACCCTTCAAACCGTGAATAAATAATCCCACTTAAAAGTATGCTTCTCAAGTCTCAACCAAAAACAATAGCAAGACTTGAGACCAGATTTTTTGAGTGAAGGAACACTCAGAAGAAAAGATGGTCTCAAGATTTTATTTGGTTCCTACAGAACACACATAACATATCACCCTTATTGTTCCAAGAAGTAAGCCTCCCACCAGTAGATAACATGTTCCTCATTGCCATCCAGAATACAAAGGAGTGCTTGGAAACTATAGCTTTAGACCTCACCAGCCTTCACCAATCTATCTCATCCTTCTTATTTTTAATTGCATTCCAAACTCAGGTACAAGAAAATTTACAAGACTTAGCCGGAAGCCACAGAATTGATTCCTCCTCAGCTACATTAGCGAAAGTCCAAATTGGACACTCACCAGAGCTTTGGATTTGGCTGGCTTCCAAATCAATTGCCCTTCCTTTAAAACGCTCGAGACTTGGGCCAATTCAAAGCTAACTGCAACATAATTCATAAATCACTCTATGTCCAAATTTAGGAACTAAAGGCTAAAGCCCTCTTAGATGCCAATAATCGAACCGGAGAAAATTTTTGTCCTCCTTTTCAATTATGGATTTGAGAATAGGCCTAGCTTCCCCCTTAACATCTTTCTCGAATCTTAAGAACAATTTTGAGGGATTTTGATGAACCAAAAGCATTTAACTTTTAAAAGATACTATGATCCAAGCTAGCTTGGATAAAACAAATTCCACATGTGTTTGATTATAGCAGTCCTATTTCAATCAACCCCCAACCAACCTCCCTCTCAGGCAAGTATACGCCTTCCCAAGCAACTTTTGCCTTAGCTTTAGAGTCACCAGCACCCTTCCACATATAGCAACTGAAAAGCCTTTCAAATTAACACTTTCTATTGCAAAATTAAAGTGCAAGGCGATGATCAGTAGCTAGTCTGAGAGGATGATCGGCCACACTGGGATTGAGAAAAGGCCCAAACTCCTACAGGAGGCAGCGGTGGGGAATTTTCCGCAATGGGCGAAAGCCTGACAGAGCAATGCCCGTGGAGGAACCGCACTCCTTCGTATACTTTAGGAGTCCATTGATCAAAAGGGGCTCCTTCATTGATAATAGCTAAAAATATTGTTCATATACTATTATTTCAATTTCCCGAATGTTACGAGGATTTAAAGTATTGGAAAAACAATTGCTTGTTAAATGAACCTATATTGGAGTTCAATTATCAGATAAAGAATTTCCGAAAAACTGAGACTTTGGAGTAAGAAGACAACTTACGAGAAATGAGAGGCAAACCCAAATATCTATTGTAACTTGTCTTCTTGAAATTACAGATTTGATAAAACTTGATCCTTCAACTCTTTAAAGACTCTGGAGAAAAAACCTCACTCTTTGTGAGGTTTGAGGCAAGTCCAGATAATTGATGAAACTGATGGAGGATGCTTTAGACAGATTTAATTGAGTTCAGGTCAGTAGAGCAACAAACAGTATTATTAGGTAGTCTGCAAAGCATAGGGGTGAGATTTGTTCACATTGAAGCTACCATCCTCAATAGCCACCTTCTTCATCATTTTAGAGAAAACTTCCATAACTGTGATTAAAAGGGTAGGAAAAAGAGGATCTCTTTACTTGAGATCTTTCTCAACCTTGAAATATCCCATTAAACTCCCATTAAATGCTATGGAAAATTTGGGGGAAGATATATATTCCTTAAAATCTTTTTGAAAAGTAACAGTAGCCAAACAATTCAACAAAAATCCCCACCCACATAATCATATGCCTTCATCAAATTCACCTTAATTGTGCAATGAGTTGGACCAAGCTTCCTATGGTAGTTCCTCACCAATTCTTGAGCTAGAAGAATGTTCTCAACAAATGTTTCTACCAAGTATGAATGCAGCTAGTTCAGATACTATAGCTTAACTACTGACATAGCCCTCCAATTAGTGAGGCGGGTACATAGATTTAACTTGAATATGCAAGGAGAAGCTGTACTTTAAGGTGTCAAAAGCAATGTGTGCCTCTTTTTCAACAATGGTTTGAACAAAATGGGAATCATTTCTCATGAAACGGAGGTCACTAGTTCGAATCTCTTCATCCCTTCTCTTTTAAGGCCAAAATTAACTTGCTTTTAAAAAAGAGGTATTGAATAGATTATTAATGTCTAGTAATATTCTCAAAAGATTTTCAAATAAATCGTTGGCTAGTCAAGTGATTTTTGATATGGCTCTCACCACATTTATGCAACCGAATTACACTTTACTTGTACTTAATGACTAGGAATGTAAATTCAGGGCAGTTCAAACTTCAAACTGGACCTGGTAGATGTAAAATTGCCCTGAATACTGGATGAGCTTACACTAAGATTTAGATGTAAAGTTTTAGCGCCTCCATCTGGAATTATGTTTTGAAGCCATCCCTGCAACATAATGATACTTTAGTTCCTATTGCCACTTCAATTAGAAGGCAAGAGAATTTTTTCTCTCTCACATAATTGTTTTGGTCAAATTATTCCCTTCTACGTTGAAAATGATGCATTCGAACCAATTTGGGATTTTGAAATTTGAATGCTTCCAAATGATTATTACTTTCAGAAATATGTGTTCAGTTCCCAATAATGAGAGAGAGTATTCATGACTCTTGAGGTGGAGGGGAGGCTGCTAGGAAGGCGTTCTTCTTGTTCCTTTTTTTCTGCATACTTTTGAGAGGTTTTCACTTTTCAATTCATCCTTATCTTTGCATAAGAAGTTCATAAAAAGATGGCTGAATTGCATTGTTGCGTGCCATGATAGGTATCATTGTTCTCCAAAAAAGACACTTGCTTGAGTCAACCATTAATTATAGTAATTGCTATCCATGTTTATCATCTTTCTGACACTGTCTACTCTATTTTCAAAAGGTTAATAGCACTTTACGTGGAACCCCTTGGTTGGCCGCTAAGCTAAAATGTATGGTCCAACCAAGACTCATCAACATGGTTTGTCATCTACTCATTTCATTCTTCTTAATTACTTTTTTAGAAAAAAAAAAAATGTAATAGTTCATCTATCTATCTTAACACAAGCAATTTCTTTCGTTATATAGACTATAGAAGTATGTGTTGGGCTTGTTTATTTATTAATTTTCTTTAGACTTATGTTTACTTATTTGTTAATTCACAACTCTGTAAAGTATTTTTATTTATTTTTAAACAAAACAAATTATACCAAACAAAAAGTTTATAAAAAATTTATTCGGGTAAAACTTTGAGCATGGGACTGGACACGTGATCAAAATTTGATCACATGTCATGATCGTGTTATCACCGGATTGGACACGTATCCTATTTTAATCATGTGTCGTGATCGTATTATCGATTCAATACACTAGAACACTATACTGAAACCAAATCCTTTTTAACCTATTTTTCCACTGCACTCATTCGTGGGAACGTGATCTGTCAAAGTCGAACTGCCTATGCCAGCTGAATTGACATTTTAGTGGCGGGGTCGGCAAGAACATTTTTGTTGTATAATTGAAAAAGTAGAAAAACACTGTGCCAAGTGGTGAATGACGGTGATAAGGAAATACCCTGTAGTTGTGATGTAACTAATTATGTGATCTATGTGGAGGCCTGAGAAGAGGTATGGGAAAAGAAGTAGTTCGTTTAATGGAATCCAAGTTTGTTTGTTTATTTGTCTCTAGCTTTTAAACTTAAAGAGGAAAATTCAATAACAAAAAACAAAATTACAAACAGCTGCCTAGTGTGAACCTTTAAGGCACAAAGTGCTGAATCAGGGACAGCTCAATATCCGATACGGCCGAAAGCATTGTTCTTAAGAACCCATTTGGCAAAAGCCTGGGAAACACCATTAGCACCTTAAGGCACAAAGCATGTACAGTTTTAGCTTTTGCAAATTTTGGTCAGAACTATGACTTTGAAAAGATAATGTAGAGCGTAAAGTATGCATTATTTGAGTGACTATAGCATTGCAATTATTCATGACGGCGATACTTTTAATTAATATGCACAGTGATGTAGCATGGAGCTATTGCATTTGAACTGAATGTTGTGGAAGGTGATTTATGCATGCGCTTGGTTTTTGTGATATTGCTGTTGAAATTTCCAGGAGTGGTGTGGTTGGGTATCTAGGAAAGTTTTACATAGAATGATAGAAAGCGAGATTTTTTTTTTAATTGTATAATTGTAGCAGAACCTAACTTTGATTCACCTATGGGCCCTTGTTTTGGTTGAGCAGTACAGAAGTGGAACTTGTAATGGGTGTCAGTCCTTGCAAATGAAAAACGCATCATTTATCTGGTCCTACGTAATATACATTATACAACAGGTAGAATTGATGTTGCAGTAGGCCCATTTGGCAAAAAATTGGAACTAAAAGTGAGGCAGAGGTCCAATTGATAAGTTATTTCAACTTCATTGGGTCAATGGCAATAAGGATCTCTTACGTTTTTCATATTTGTGTCGGTAATATTTCTCTCCCATAAAATGGAGGAGTGTTAGTTTAGATCTTATAATACTTTTGATTTCTTAAATAAATTGAGGCTGTTATACCTCAGATTGGTGATGCGTGGAGAGGCTAAACATAACAGGGTCAAAATGTCCATAAAGACAAAGCATGCCCAACAGGAGCCACGGTTCACAGCGCATGCTAGACAGGCCATGGGTCCACACCCAATAGATGCCCCCATGCTGACCACGATCAATTTAATTCAATCAATTAAGCTCTCTCATGCTTCTTACACTTGGTCTTATTTCTTTCTCGTAGAGATTCCTTTATGCCTTGCCGAGACTTACAAATTTTTTAATATCCTGTTTAGTTCTTTGCAGGTTTTGTTAGAAGAATGATTAAATTTATGATCAGGGGAAGGAAACTCTTTCAGTCTCATCACAAAATGTAGGGTTATTATTTTATAAAAGTCTGGCTCCATTTGCGCTTTTCCATGATTTTATTACAGCTTTTGTAGTTCCATCATCCAAGAGTTTTTTTTTTTTTTTTGTCATCACAATATTGAACTATCAAATCATCTTTTATTGACGTGATTCCTTAAAAATCATGTATGACTTGCTAATTAAGAGAAGTTAGTTGGGCCAACAGGATCAAATAAAACGTGTCCGGCTGATACTGAATTCAATCAGCAAAAAAGCCATTAAAAGTAGTTATCATAGTAGATATCACTCTTTCTGGAAGTTATTACCCACGGTCCTAATAATCACAAAGTAACAACAGTACGACAGCATTTATATCTAAACTCAACCATTCTTCCACTCACATTACTTGTGGATTTAACCACGAAGCAGTGAGATTTAGATTAGTTAGGCGTTAGCTATAGCTGAATTTGTTCAATATAAGTGTCATGGATTTCACTTCATCTCTTTGGAAGAGTTCTCCTCTCTAAAATTACCACTTGGTAGAGAATAGAGATGCATATGAAATAAATTAATGAAAACCTTTGCTGCTTCCTTTGTCAGCTTCTTTGGCTACCCTACTGGTTTGCCTATGCATGTGATCTCCAACAACAAGAAAGATCTTATATACCTTGATGTTTATTGCTACCCGTCTTATATAAAAGAGCTAGCATATCATAGTTGAAGACATTATCTATGCTTCCTTTTTTTTAGTGTGTTTCCCAACCTATTTTCATCATCAAAGCTTCATGTCCACTCCAATCCAATTTTAGTACAGATCAAGGAACAGTGAATTAGTGCTCCATTAGACAAGTATGCCTTAAAATAATGACAAGCTTAATTATAAATGAAGACAGTAAAATCTTTCTAATTTGAATGTCTTAATTGATAACTCTTTCAAGTAGCTAGGCCTTTGTTCTTCTATGAAGAATGAAGCGTAGGTAGATACAAAATATAAAAGTTTTCAAAGGACGAAGAGATATTACAGTAATTGACGTTTTCCTTTTCTTTTTGGCTGGGCCTGAATGAAAAATCTTTTTCAAAAGACAGCATGCTGTAAGGCAGTCTATTCCTAAAGAATTTTACTTGCTATTCTCTTGTACTTTACTTTTTATTGCTGGTTGAACAGATTTTTTTATTAGAGATGTTATGGTCCAATAGGTTCAAGCTTATTATAGGTCCATATATATACTTATGGAGCAAACAAACTAATTATAGTCCTATTTATAGTGTAACTGTGTAAGTACTACAATCCTAAAGTTAGTCTAGGATTAACCTATGATTTGCTACTACATATACTCAGATTAGTCTAACAATAGCCTATGGTTTGCTACCATATATACCTTAGATTGGGTCTATTAATGTAACACTTAGTTCTCTATAGTAACCAATTAATGTAACCGCTCAAGTGAAGTAACATACTTGGTTGCTCTACAACTACATGACCGATAATAAGCTTGGGCCTCATGGGCATAATTAATAACACTAACATTTGTACCAACTTTGATGTATGGTTTGAGAGAGAGAGAGAGAGAGATCTTCAAAACCATAATTTACAAAAATATATATGATATTATCTCTCCAAGATCCATCAACCATCATACATTTATATATAATACCACAAATAGTAGAAATCTCTTCATCTTTCCTATCTTCATTTCTCAAATATGCATATCCCAATGTCACAGTCTGAGCTTGAATTCAAGAACCCATTCAACTTATTCCCTTCATCATCCCTACTACTCTGCAATAACAGCAATGACATATCCGAGTCATGATGTTGGCCAAAGCTTGATTCTCCATCACCCTCAAATCTGTCTTCTTGACTCAATTGCGAAGCAACAAACTTGTCAAGGGCCCTCCAGTCAGTCACTTTGTTGTTGTTGTTGTACCCTCTATTGATTTGCTCTTCTTCTTCATTATTATCTGATATGAGACATATTGAGCTCGGCCTCTTTATTAATGGCAGAGATGGGCTCTCTAGCTGAGGAAGTTGTACAAACTGTTCAGACTGCATGAAACTCAAGTTATCCGCTTCTATCTCTTGCTTACACAAGAAATTCTGTGCTAAAAAGTTCTGGGGCTGCCTTGTGATGAAATCAATCGGATCCACCACTGAGCTTACCCCACTGGATTCATCATAGAAGTAGCTAGAGTCCCACCCTTCATTGCTCTTGTTTTGCCCAGTGGTTCGCTTCTTGAATGCTCTGCATACCACCCATCCTTCTTCCTGCAAAAACTTAACCAAACTTATTAATATGTTAATTAAGAGACAAAAGATTTTGATAAGCTCAATGCGAAAAATATTTGACTTGTTTGTGGTATGTGTTTTTCTTTTTTGCTTTCATGAGCTTAATTTCTTTCTGTTTGGTAAAGAGAAGTAGTAGATACAGTCAAAGGGGATGAACGAATAAGAGGAGAATTGGAAATTTTCTTTTGAAAAACAGTATGGGACAAAGCACATACCAGAAAAGGATTTGAAAGAAAGATTACATGCTTTTGGAAGTATTAACTTTTGACTTAAGAGTTGGTGGAAGTCATCTTCGTAGAAAATATACGCGGAGAGATCGCAGATATTAGTGGTCTATGTAATGCAAAAGCAAAAGTGATTCGGAATTTGAATAATTTGGTCGTAGAAAAAAAATCAATCTACAATATAAAACCCGTTATTTTTTAAATAGTCTTACGAAGGTTTATTATAGGCACTTAGGAGAAAGAGAACAAAACACTACCAAATACAACCATAGAATTACTTTAAAAAACACATGAACTGATTGTAATGGCACGGCAAGTAAACAAGGGATTAAAAGAAAGTAAGTAATGGATTATTCCAAATATTTGTTTATGCAAACCAGAAGAGAGCCTAGAATATATAGGTCAAGAAAAGAAAGAAAGGAAAAGGAAAATATAGGTCATAATAGTTAGCATAGAATGATGCTTGCCTGTGGAGGTCCATTTTCGTCAGATTCAAGCCTATATTCATGCATGATCCAGTCAGATTTCTGGCCATTTGGTGCCCTTCCCTTGTAGAAGACAAGGGTTTTCCTCATTCCAATCAGTTTGGCCTTATCATACACAGCCTTATCTCTACCGGTCGCCTTCCAAAACCCCGCCAGTGTAGCCCTGTTAGTCCTCGTTCCCGTCGGATACTTCTTATCCTTGTGGCTGAAGAAATACCACTCATTTTGCTCTTCATAACCGATCCGGCATCTCTCTGTCCATTGCCATTCAGATCGATCATGTTAAACACGCAAACATACACAGACACACACTCTAAAATTTTGATCTTATGTTAAATTCAGAAAATAAAATCTTAACTATAAAATGGACGAAATGAAGGTGAAGGGGATTCTGTTCTATATATAAGGACTGAGGACTCCATACGTTAATATATATACATGCTGTTTCTGTCACTCTACTGGATCCACATAGGACAAGAAAGATATATATCATCTGTCATTAACCCTAATAAGATGGATCCAAACTCAACTAGTTATCTAGAAGAGTTGGCATAGCTGAAACCCTAGTATATACTAAACGGATCAAACAAAGTAAAGGAATATATATAGAACATGCTATTGCTACGTACCTTGGAGATCCCACGGTTCGATCCTGTACAGATCGATATCTCTGATTACGTCAAGATCGATCTTTTGTGACGCAACCTTCTTCCTCAGGTAATACCCAACGAGCTCCTCATCCGTTGGATGAAAACGGAAACCGGGTGGGACAGACGATTCCATCGACTCCATCATAACCGTTGGTGCTGCATCAAATTCACCACCAACATTAATATCCACTGCCCTTTACATCCATCATCTCAAAATCATAACCAATGTGAAGTTATAAAGAGAGAAAGAGCTAAGAATCAACGAACCCAGCCAAAGAAAAAGTTAAAAAAAAGCAAAGCCCAAAAAATTGTCTAGGGAAAAGAATAATAATCAAAAAAAGGTGACGGGTGTTATGGGAGATAATGATCAAGTCATTTGGTAGTGAGCAACACCCACCATACAATTTCTCTCAAAGGAAAGGAAATAAGCGCGTGTTATATAACAAAACCCATTATTACAGAAACAATGATTTTCCTTTGGGATAAAAGAAGAGGAGGTGAAAAGGAAAGGAAAACCAAATCATGAGTTTGATAAATACCAAGAGAAGTTGGAACCTTGGCCTCTATTTTTGTTCAAGGGTCTGTAAGAAACGGACAAGTTGAGGTTTGTGCTAATGATGTTGTCTTGTGTTGGTGAATGGTAGAAATGATGCATCAAGAACGGGGTTCCCATTACACTACTAATAAACAAATAGACAAATAGGCAAAACCTTCAATTAATTAAATATATTAATGGGACAGAACTAAAATTAAATTACAGTAATGATAAACAAACAAAAAAATAAAATATTAATTTAATAAAATAAGATAGAATGTTACGAAATTTAAGAAAAAAGTCAGACACATGTTAGAGGTTTGTTTTGGAAAGGTTGATTTCTGAACGGACAGGGGTGGATGACGTTATCACAATTTAGCACGCGTTTCTCGAAAGAGAAAAGGTTGAGATGCAAAAAGAGGAGCACCGTTCTATTAGATCAGGCCTGCCAAGAATAATAAAAAGGAGAAAAGAGAGCACTCTTAGGCTATTACAGTGTCTGTGTCTCAATGCTGAAATGGGGACTCTGAACACTTTGTCTTTTTGTCGAGAATTTTCAAGGCACAATTCTGACCCTCTTTCTTTTATGGACTCTGAGAAAATGCTGACCCAAAAAGAAGAAGCTGTTTTTGGGTGTGCCTCTTTGTACTTACATTTGAACGAATCAATAATATTCTCTAAACTAAGACAGGATTGGGTGAATTTAATCACTTTGTAATGCAGACTCAAAGTGAACGAGATGTTCTGAACTATTGATCAGGTTTCTGAACCTATAATAAAATACAAGGAAAAAAGTACATTCTAACGATTTTTTATGAACCTTAACTGTGTCTTCATTTAGTACTTGTTTTCCACTCTGAGACCAAAACAAAAGAGATGAACATAAATGGAAATCTAGGAAAAGTGATGTGCTGCCAGAGAGAGAAAGAAAGAGAGATCACCATGTAAAAAGAGGAGTGACACAATAATTCTAGACCTCTTATAAAGATTTGAGGATGTGAGAAAGGCCTGGAAGAAGTACTCTTTGAAACTGGGAACTCAAGCAAAGATATCGATATGATCTAGACCTAATTTCTTTCCTGGATACAAGATTTGTACCCCATTTGACATCTTATTTAAAATCAAGAGAACATATTGAGCTTTAATTATTTGGAATGAAATCTGCTTCTAGAATTTAAAAAAGAAGAAAGAGCTTGTTTTTTTAGAATGACAATCTTCGACCATGCAAACTACAAGATAATTAAGCTTACATAATTTTACCTGATAGGTCTCGGTGTAAATAGTCGTTTAGACAGAATCAATAAAGAAAGAAAAGGACAAAGGAGATTGAAGAAGAATGAAGAAGAAGCTGAGAAAAACAAAATTTAAAGACAGAAAGAGGAGAAGAAGAGAGAGAGAGAGAGATGAAGAAAATTCCGTTAGGAGCGGAAGATGGAGAGAATATAAAAGGAGGGAGGGAGGGAGTTAGGACCGCTCGATTGCGCATGGTTTCAGAGTTGTCCCCAGTTGTTGACGTCACTTCAATTCCTAGCTTCCCACACATATTCCTTTTAATTAATTTCACTTTCAATTCTCCTTCTCTTCTCTTACTCTTCAAAACAGCGCATCGCGTGAGATTTCTACAGGTTGCTATATATGCAAGATTGAGACCCTTTTAAGTAAAAATAATAGCCAAAATGTAATTCCATAATAATGTTTTTTTAGTTGAATAATGTTATATTTTTTATAATATGAATATTTGAAATTTTGTTTCGACTAATCTTATGGATACGTATAATTTTTCTGTATCATACGTTTTGGGTAATTATTAGATTCAATAGTCTTGAGGATGGTTCTATAAACACTATTTGTTATCATAAGATGTCGAACTTGCAACTTACATTTCATTAAGTACATATTACGCCTTATTCTATCACTAGGTTATCCCCTTGAGGTTGATGTTAGTTTCTTAATGTCACATTAGCATTTGTTTATAATGTATATAGTTTTTGTTTTTGTTTAAAAAAATAATAATAATAATAACAACTAAAAAGGAAAAACTTTCATAAATTTTTGAGGACGAACTTGCAATTTTTTTTTGGAGGGACAAAAATTGAATTTAGACCGAATTTTATGGACTAAAAGTGTGATTTAGCAAAAAGTAAGTTATAATTTTACCCCCACAACCTGTGTCATGGAAGTTGTTTTGGAGATTTATGGAGAGATTGGAAATAGATTTATCTTTTTTATTCTAAATTAATCTTAACTTTGAAGCCTGATACTAATGGTATAGTTTGAAAAATGGTAATAAATCTCTCTATCTTGATTAAGGTGAAAAATGGTAATAGGATATAAATGCATGAGAATATAATACAGCTATTTTGTCGTTTTCATACAATTATTTTGCCACACCTTTCACTTTGTTGAGATGAGCCTATCTTCATGAACTACTACCACAACTCATTATGAATTGTTTACCGCAACCGTTGACCATATTTCTATTTTCTTAAACGCCTCAAATTCTCTTATATGGTCGTTATGGATATTACATTGAAAACATCTACATAACTACGATTATATACGACTAATTGTACATTTCAACGAATTCTATTGGAACACTTTTTACAAATGAATTTTATGTTCAACTTTTTATGACTTGGTGAAACAATGCTTAGTTGGTATGTATAATGAATCTAATTTTGTGAAATAATCAAATTAATGTGTGTTTTTGGGTGCAAAAACTATATCCTTGTTTCTCTCCTGTGTTTTGCTTTGACTGCTAACTTCCTAGGGCCAAACTGAAAACTCCGCGTGATCTTATTTGGTTTTTTGGGTTTAAAAAATGTCTTCCTCAAATTATCGTTTAAAATGTCACGAAATATTTTAGTTCCAATTCCATTCACTTTTTTCTTCTTTGAACTTTCTGACACACCTGCCACGCTGGCGCGACATGACAAACTCGAGCCACGTGTTGCCGCCAAAGAAGGACCTCCCGTCCACGCCGAGCTCTTCCCCCGCGCGACTCACGGCTCACATGGCTTATTCCTTCCTGCATCCAATTTACCAAAAAGTCCTTTTTTCTTGCAACGATGTTACATGAGCCAGTGAGTCCGTGTCACGTCGCTTTCAGGGGTGTTTTGGTGATTGACAGTATAATTACGGGCTCCAAATGATTTCTCGACAAGTATTTTGGAGAAGGGAAATAAGAACTGTAGAAAAGGATAGAAAACGTACGTTGAGGAGAACAGTGGGAGCGACGTGTCAGTCAGTGGTTGGTAGATGGGCATCTTCTTTCCGTAGAAGATAAACAAAGCAAAGACAAAAAAATATCGTAAGGCCAGCCTTTTGATTATGAGGACCCCCACTTGCTGGACCTTTTCAACTTTAAACGAACTGAAGATTCATGCTATTTCATATTCTGGTTATACTATAAAGGCTTCACACACATGGCACGAGTCCACGAATACGGTTTTTAATAGTAATTTTGATTATTTTTAGGTTCCGTTTGTTTTGCTGTAAAATATTTTAGGATGAAAATGATTTTAGAGAAAATGATTTTTTTTTACCGTGTTTGATTACATTCTAAAAAATGTTTTGGAAAATATTTTATAGTGTTATATGAAAGATAAAGCAGAAGAGGTTGGGGTGGGGCGTGCGTTTTTAGAAAATGGTTTATGAAAAAAAAATTTCATAAAACATTTTCCAAATTTTAATAAAGAATTTTCCGGTCAACATAAATTATTTTCCGTTTGACCATCATTTTACATCCAAACAAATACTCGCAAATTTGAAAATATTTTTCAAAAAATATTTTACAACGTAACAAACGGACCCTTAGCTAAGCAGCGTTTAAAATAGCAAATACGATGATTCCAACAATCTAATTGCAAGAATTCTAAACAGTGCACCAAAGAATAGTACTGTATGATATATTTGAATTATTGGTTCCATTTGGATAACTTTATGCACAAACTTATCCGTAAATTCTTCCAATTTTCTCAGGAAACATTGGCTTGATTTGGGAGTCTATTATCAAAAATTTGTGTTAGACTGTTAGTAATAAATTATCCTTTTATTTTATTTTATGAAATAGTAATAAATTAATCTTGTGTATGTAGAAAACTAGAAGTCTAGAACATATATTTTCATGTAATTGGGAATCAAATAAATGTTTCAAGAACTCTGAACATTTTGTGCTCGTGTTGTATAATTGGAGTCAGCCATTCTAACTCTAACGAGTTCCAAATTCTTGAGCCCCAGCGCAGTTGGTGGGGATGTGCCACCTATAAATTTAGGTGCTCCTGCTTGTGTTGAGAACATGATGGTCATGGCTATGACAGTAAGGAAGAGGGTCTAGAAAATTGAGGAATCTAACCGATTACCGATAGTAGTGGTTTGATCTAAATAGTTTATGTTATTTATGCCCCCCAAAAAAAGGTTTTGTTGAATATCAGTAACTATCATAAGAAATATAAGTCGGCATATCTATAAGCTATCTTCGGACATATAAAATTATTACTGTCATACCTATAGAGTTTTATAGAGCTATATATGGACTTTATGCGAGAATTCTGTAAATTACAATGTACAAGTCACTATCATATCCTATTGCAATCTAATCATTCTATATAAATTTTTAGAACGGGTTATAGGCCGTGTTGAATTCTGAAGTTGTACGTGATTTGTAATTATTACTACTCTCTTTTACATGCCATTTTCCTATTAAGGATTGAAAGGAATAAGAATCTTTTTGGGTTAGTTTTCAACATTATTCAAAGTGGTCCACCGCACCGGCACACCGTTCCTGGATAAGTAATTATATTAGGAGCCAGTGGACTAATCCAAACAAATATAATCCACAAGACGGGGATTGGGTTGCGCTCTATTACAACATATTTGGATATTATCCTAAATAACATATAGTATTGTTCTCTACAATAGTTTTGTAATACCATCAACTACTATGATTTTAGGGTACCATATTATATAATTAAGTCTAATTTATTCCTATATATTTACCCTACATTAAATTTATTGTAATACAATTCAATAAAGCAAAGATGTAACTACTTAGGTTTACCGTTGCAGACATATGTTGTTAGATCAAACCATGTTAATTCTCTTACTTTTGTTTTTCTTCTTTCTATTAATAGAAAACATGATATCAGAGACATGTTTCTGTGTTGTCTAATAGTCTCCTCTCTCACTAGTGTGAAAAGTCTTTCTTCAAGTAGTTTTTTTTTTTTTCTTTCTTCTTCTGTGTTTCTCTCCCCACAAAATAGCACATCAACCCCCTTGCTTAAGATTTGATCTATAGTTCTTAGTAATAAGGAGTTCCCTCAACCCCTTAAATGTTACCATAGGTTTTCTTCCTTGTTTTCATGTGCACCTCACGTGTCTCCACTAGACAGTCTAGACCAATGCTGGTTAATCTGATCTCTTGAATCAGATTCTCACTAGTAGCTTGGTGGATCTTTGAAGAAAGCAACTTGTTTTGAGGCCCTAAACGCCTTCACACATAGTCTTAATCCTAACCATTCGTTTCCTTGTGGCTGCACAAAATACTTTATACTTTGAAGACACCCTCCACGTGTCTCACATGTGCTTAGAATCCTCATGCGCTAGTTTCATCCAAACGAAGCGCTTGACCTACTATTTGACTTCCGTATGTCTTTTGACCACATAATACATGTTAGAGACACACCAGTAGCACTTGCGCTTTTGGACTAGAGCTCGTTTTGTGTTTTTCATGTGTATCACACGCTTCATAGGCTTCTTCCTCTTCAATAATTATCTTTTTTTTTGGCATTTCTTAGTGGGTCACAATTCATTCAATGGGCATTAAATACATTTTCTTGCATTAAAAACTTTTTTTCCAAACTCAAGTTCAATTTCGTTCCACATCCACATTGATTAATTTTGAGAGGGGATGTTAGAATATATTATCATAAATAATGTAGATCATGGTTTTCTAGAATACTATAGGCTATTGTGGTTTTGTAATATCACGGATTATCGTGATTTTAGGGTTAACATACTAAGTCTCATGTATTCTTATATATACTATACATTAGGTTCATTGTAATAAAAATCAATATAGCAAAAATATAATTGCATAGGCTTTCATAAGCCATTAGGCCGAGCTATGTTAATTCTCTTACTTCCGCTTTCTCTTTCTCTACATTGTTTTGTTTTCATTAATATATTAGGATATTATCATAAATAACATATACCATTGTTTTCTTGAAAATACCATGTGATACCGTTGTTTTGTAATACCACGAGTTACCCTAGTTTTAGGATTACTACATTAAGCATAATGTTTTCCCATATAAACCTTACATTGGGTTTATTGTGATACAAACACTAAGGATGGATCAGAATGCTAGATGCTAGTTGGACATTAACTTTATGGCTACTTCATTAAGTTTGAGTTGTTGTCAACTTTACACCACTTGTCTTGATTAGAATATATACTAGATTTTTTAAGGTAACATGAAATTATTAAAATCCTAATTATCCATGTTAAATGAATAATTCATATTTTACCAAGTCACCAATATCTTAAATAAATATCAAAATAGTACTAGTTAATCTTTTTTTAAATGTTGATGACGTGGAAAAATTTGAACAATTTATATTTAATGAAAAAATTAGAATTTATTCATTGAACACATGTTACATCTAGAGTAGTTTGGCAGACCAAAAAGTCCAGTGTCTCTTCTGACCACACTCTCATATTACAAACTAGGCATGCCTAGCTAAGTAGTGAGCTACTATGTTTTGTGCCCAAGCCTACATAGGTCAGTTTTAGGGTCGAGTTCTAGGCCTATATTACAAAAAGACCTCAAAATTTTAAGAAAAATAATTTGTTTATTTTTATTATTTTTAAAAAGCATAGGTGGGTTATACATTATTTCTACTACTTTCAAGAAGGCTTCTAAAATATTGGACCTATAGAAATTTGATCAAATTGAAACCTAAAACTAATTCACAAAAAAAAAAAAAAAAAAAAATCAAATTGAAACCTAAAACTATATCGAATTATCATTGTAGGTTAATTTTTCATAACAACTTATGACTTAAATTTTTGTAAACTCGTCTCTCACATGGTAGATTGTCAACATTAACCATTTAATCTCTCATATGAACACACACCAAAATCAAAATTGACAATTAAGTATTTGTTTCCTTAACAATATTCTTCGCTTAATTAATCCAAGGTAATTAAAGTGAATCTCTCTTAAAAAAATTCATATATTTTTGTTAAATTTTATGTCTGAACCATTACATTGGTTTTCCTCTATGAAAATTTTGGTTTGGTTAGTATTAATTTAAACTAATTTTGAATGAGTAGGTTGAGACTATTGAGTGCTTCTATTATTAAATGAAGTTAAAATAATGCATTTAATCAATTAGATTTTATTAATTATTATATTGAGTGCTTCTATATACGTTCTACACTTTAATATTTTATTTATTTATTATAGTCATATTATAATTTAAAAATTATAAATAATGTTTTTTAAATATTTAATTATAAAGGTTCACTAGAAAATATCAATTTGGATATTGTAATTGAAAATAGTGTTATTACTTCAATGTATTAAGCTGAATTTATAATTTGTTAAATCTAACTAATATTACCAAAGTAGCTACGGATCATACTTCGTTTTTCATGATTAATTATGGATACCATGGTCCATGGGTCTGCACTCTGCATTGGTCATGTTTTTGCTTTTTGGAGGTCTTCATTGGTCATAAATATTATGTTTTCACTGCCTAAACCAACAACAGCAAATAGGGATCCAGTATTCCAATTATATGGGATATTACGTGACTCAAAAAGGTAATGGTCATAGGTGGATCACACTGTGTCATAAAAAGACGCATGGGTCTGTGGCTTGCAATTTTTTTGACTTTTAAACAAAATCATGAGTAATTTTGCAATCAAACATGGTGCACGTGTCCATATTAAAGCTAAATTCGGGTGGTAATTATCTGGCCCTTTCTTTTCTCTTCATCTGGCGAGTAAAAGAGAGGAGACGGGGTGGTTTGTTTGACCCTCTTTTCGATTTCAACATATAGAATATATATATATATTTTTTTCCGTTGTAATTGAATATTACGACTATTTTGGAAGAATAAAGACCTGTTCTAGAGATGGACAAAAATTTGAGAAATTATGTAATATCGAATATGTGAATGCACAATAAATAGAACCAATCAACCAATTAGCAAATTCATTATTGTCAGGTTTTTCAGAAAGAAAAAAAAAATCATTTAATATTTTGGGAGAATATATATTGTACGTTTTATTGGATTCAACAGGTTAAATCATTCACAGAATATATATAAGTGAATATTACTCCTAAATTTTAAATACTTTTCCCTAAGCGACATATAATCACTCTATATTAATTTTTATAGTACATGAAAAGCCTGCCTTATGTCAAAAGGGAAGTATTTTGAATAATTAAGGCAATTTGAAAAAAAATTGAAACGGAGAGCACTCTATTTTTTTTTTTTTTTGGATTGCCCAACACCCAAGGGTGGCTCTGATACCATGTTAAAGTTCAATAGACTTAATTCAATCTCAAAAGCCGCCTTGAGAGATGAGGATTGCCCATGACTTATGAAGTGTACAATCCAATAATACTTGGTCAATGTGGGAACAAGATTCTCTCTTTAAATTTTATTTTTATTTTATTTTTGCTGAGATGTTAATTGGGGAGAAATTATTTAGTGCACTGGGAAGACCACGCCAATAGTGCCTAATGGTTCTCTCACTCAATTAAAAAAATACCATGTGATTAAAATTGATGATTAAGATCGTAGTTACATAACCAACATATTTAAAAAGACCAAAATACTCATGATCTTTGAGGTGAAGAATAGTGGCGTAGCCACATATAACCCAGTCAAGATTTTTTTTTTTTTTTTTTTTTTTTTTTTTTTTTTTTGCAATTAGCCCACTCAAAAAAAAATTTCTACCTCCACCCCTGGTGACGGACATGCGCTTGAGATAGACCTTCTCAAGCCAAGGATAGGTGGAGGCCATGGTGACCCCCCATTTGGGTAGCACTAGGTTGAAGTCGGTAGACTTGATTTGACCCTTGATGGCCACAGACCGGACCTTGGAGAACCAAGTTATGGCTTGTCACAACGAGACTGAGTAGTTTTTGGCAATGAAGAGTTCAAATCGAGTCATCAACTTGACCCAACACCACAACTTGAACACCAATGAGTTTGCGTTTTGGTCATGCTGCGAGGTCAGGAATTAGAGTACATTTTCAATGAGGATTGCCATGCATTCAAGGGCCTTTCGGCTTCTTGTGGCCCTCTGTCGATGGCTTCATCGATAGGCCTCGGCAATCGATCTTCAATGGTAGACAACGATCTCGCCTCTTTCACTAGCATTTTAGATAACCTCTTTAGCTTCTTATGGTCCTTTGTCGATGGCTTCAGTGAGACTCAACAATCGATCTCTGGTGATTAATTCAGTGGGCCTCGACAATCTGCATCCTTGCTTCTCAAAGATCATGGGTATTTTCGTCAGTTGAAGTTCTATTAATGATTATGTGAGTTTGATCTGAGTTATCAAATTAACACATGACATTTTTTATGAATAATGCTACAAGCATCACAATCTTCACAACAACTGAGTTAACAGTTTTTTATTAGTTTTTATTTGGACTTACCACTGACATCACTTTATTATCTATCATTTACAATTTGACACCTTGATTGTTGCGAAATATTTTGTAAAATTTGTTGGAACTTAAAACTTATTTATTTATTTTATTGGATGAGAGAACTATTAAACACTGGTGACATGGTCTTCTCGATGCACCGAATAAAGGATCAAGATCCTCTAGAATTCTTAGGGTACTCTACCATATAGAGTTCTTTAAATCTTGATCATTTATTTTAAAATAAAAGGTTAAGATGATACTATGTCATCAATCCACTAATATAACAATTTCCAAAACAAAATAAAACTCTCTCCTATTAACTCCATTCAACTCCATGTTAACCCATCCAACTTCATCAAGTAAAAACCAAAGCAATGTCCATCGAAGAAAAAAAAAAATCTGGTACCCATTCCCGCCAGAGAACAACTAGTTCGACCGAGAACCACCCACGCCCACCGTGAGCAGAAACGCCACCCCTACTAGATAGATTAGCCACCGCCTGATTAGATCAAAACAACCCAACATTGAGCAGATGAGAGAGTGTGCGAGAGAAGAGTTCTGTGAGAGCAGGAGATAGAGAATGCCAGAAAGAGGGGAATAGAAAAAAAAATTTACAAAGGTTACAGATAAAATATGTTGATCTTTTTCATTCATGATTAAAAAAAACGGTAGTACAAGATAAAAAAAACATAAGATAAATCATGGTCGATGAGCCTCATCCTTATCTGACCACACACACAAATAAATCATAGGCACCGAATGTAAGTCATTATTATTATTAATTTTTATTTTTCCGGTGGACAAGGCTTTTAGATAGTGAAGGAATTAACGGAATCATTTATTTTGGTTAACGGATAGAGTTGGAATGTTGGACGAAGTTAACGTGAGAGAGTTTTAGTTTGTTTGAAAAATTATTATTTTATTATTATGTTAATAAATTGATGACATGACATCATTTCACCCTTTTTATTTTAAAATAATGGTCAAGATTTAGAAAACTTTACATAGTAGAGTACCCTAAGAACTCAAAAAAATTTTGATCCCGGAATAATTTCTTGGAATCGAGGGTTCATGCACCTTGTCACCTTGTCCAGCCCATAATGTCAAAGTCCAACTTCAGTTGGAAACCGATGCTACAACCACTATGACTCATTAATCAAAGGGCAAAACTTATATACAGTAGCTTAGGTGCTGTTCATCCTGTTCCTCTACTCAAATTTGGCCACGTGGCAACTTAAAACAGAACCCAAACGGACGTTATATCAAGCTATACGGACTGAAATGTTCTAAAAATAAAAAAACAAAGACAGAGAGACCTCGTCTCAGCTACTCTCTCTCTTACCAGGCGGCCATGGCAGAGCCATGAGAGACGGAGAGAGAGAGCACGAGACGAGGCAGCCATGGCAGAGCCATGAGAGACAGAGAGCACGAGACGGGACTGGGACCCAGATCGGCGACCCAGATTGTCGGGACTGAACACAGCACTGATCTTGGACTCCGTCAACACCTTCTCTCCTGTGCCCACCTCCATAGCCACCACCGAGTCGTTGAGTCGACTCAACGCGTCTTCTATCTGGCTCTGACAGTCAACCATAGCGCCCGCCTCGTTCGAATTGGAAATTATGGTCTTGAAGTTTGAGAGCTCGGCGATGGAGACCCGGATAGAGAGCTTGAAGATGGCTTCTGGGTCGGTGGGTTTTGGGGAAGAGGATGATGATAATGATGTTATGGTGGAGAAGCATGAGTCAGGGTACCGAGTCACGTTGCACACTGCTTTGATGATGATTGAATCGGCCGAATTGGATGATGGGGACTCGGGTGGCTCGGTGGTGTACTCGTGGACTAGCAATCCAAACAGTGAACCGAGGGTTAGAGACATGAGGAAGATGGCTAAGATGGAGACGGCGGTGAGGAGGGACTTCTCTGGGTCGCCGATCTGGGTCTCTCCCTCTTTTTTTTACTTTTTATTTTTAGAACATTTCAGTCCG
This sequence comes from Fagus sylvatica, assembly GCA_907173295.1. Classification (NCBI taxonomy): domain Eukaryota; kingdom Viridiplantae; phylum Streptophyta; class Magnoliopsida; order Fagales; family Fagaceae; genus Fagus; species Fagus sylvatica. Next base: position 11,828,216 of record OU015768.1, on the reverse strand, counting down.
TTTACTTGGTTTAACGTCCGTTTGGGTTTTGTTTTAAGTTGCCACGTGGCCAAATTTGAGTAGAAGAATAGGATAAACAGCACCTAAGCTACTGTATATAAGTTTTGCCCTTAATCAAATGCCAATGCTAATCCACCTAATTTGTGCTAATTAATAGGTCACTGCTCGGTGCCACCGTATTGGCCAATGGAGGAATGATGAGTGAGCAGTAATCCTTTTGCTTTGTTGTATCTATTCTAGATATGGATTCAAGGGAGCCTATGCTCCCCAATACTCGTTTATAATCTCAATGTCCGGTGGTTTCGCAAAGTTCCATAATATTTCCTCCACCCGTTAAGTAATTTTATAAAACTGCGGCTTTAATATCATTTTCTCGTAAATTCCATTAACATGGAATCAGATGATTTCCGTCACACGAAAAAAAAATCTTAAGATCAATCAACTTTTTTTTTTTTTTTTTTTTTTTTCAGAAAAAAGCCGTAAGTGGTGCCAAATATAAAATGCATCTTATTCAATGTGGTTAATACAAGAGATATATTTAATTGTCTTTAAGGAAGATTATATATCTTTTATGTTTGTATTAATCAATAGTTCAACCATGTAATTAACTCATTAAAGTAATCAAGAACCTAGTATTCAACACAAGGAAAAAAAAAAATTATACCTAAATTTGTCCTTTTCTTTTTTATACTTTTCTGGTAGCTACAAGGTGGTCCTTTGTCATACGGTATTGGTAAGAACTGAATTCCTATGATACTGTTTTGACGAAGGTTACGTATGGAATTCGAAAATACTTAAATTTGTCAGAGCTGTGTCTACAGGGAATGGTGTGGTGGATGTTGACGAGCTACTGATGTTGACGTATAGTTCCACGTAGGACGGTGGTGGTCGGCCGTGGTCTCCAATCATGCGGCGGACCACATCATTGAACTCATGAGACAATCAATGGTCCCCACCATAAACGCCCACCCTTAGGCCCCACCCCCTCCCTCTCTCACAAAAAGTTGGGGCGGTGATAGCCAAACTAGAAACTCTCTTGCTTTTATTAGTTTGAAGTTTTAAACCCATAAAATAAATAATAATAATAATAATAATAATAATAATTTTTTTTAAAAATTATATAGAGTTTTTTTTCTTAATTTTAAAAAAGAAAAAAAAATCATTTTTCTTCTTTAAACTTTTAGAAAATAATTCCCCATAGTTTAAAAGCAAAAATAAAGATGAAAAACAAATTTTCCTTTTAATAGTTCAGGGCCGAAAAAAGATATATCTTTTTAAAAATTTTAAATACATAAACTTTTGATTGTTCACAAAAAATAAAATTCACTCAAATTTTAAGGAAAAAAAAGGAAAAAAAGTATTTTACATAAAATATTTATATAAAAAATTGAGAAAAATAATAATTTATAAAAAAAAAAAAGATGAAAAATGTGAAAATAAAGTTAGCGTAACTAGCAAAAGGAGATCCTTGCGGGTCCTTTTAGGATCTTTAACCCTTGTGACATTGACCCCCCTCCAAACACAAACACATTCTCTCTCTTAATCTAAGAATAACACACCTTACCCTTTAGAAACTTATGTTTGTTAAGGAATTTTAATTTATGGTTGACGGTGGTTGGTAAAAGAGAAGTAGTTTTTGTATTTGTTTTATTTCACCCGACTCTTCAACTTCACTCTCCTTATTCTAAGGTGTGAAACACAAGCTTCTTTCAAGGGACATCAACTATCATTGCGTCCCTTGTAGGTACTAATTCTAACATTTCATTGATGTGAAATTTAATATATTACTTTCTAGACCCCTAACATTTCACTCAAGCGTCTATGATTATAAGCAAAAAAAATTCTAGACCCCTTTGCTGGTAATTGTTTGAAACCTTCTCGGCATTGGTGGGGGAGAAAATGTTAATTTACTGCTGATTTGTCATTTCTATTTAGGTGATAATTGACCATCATGTGAATTAGAGTGGAGGTTCCTGTGCCTAATTTATATATGATCGGAATTGAAAAGTTAGGGACTGAATGAAAATTGTACCCAATTTCTGATCAAATGGTTGCATATTTGATATTTGCAGCACTATAAGTTTTCATGTTATAATAATTGTAAGAGATATAGGACAAGAAGAGTATTGAAGGTTGAACTTTAGTACTCATGGTGTATCAAACATCAATGTCAGACTAATAAAACAATGCAAAATGTTAAATATAAAGCAACTAATGCATGGATTTCTTATGTTGTTGACTGGATCAAATTCTATACATTTTGACGGGTAAAAATTGGGAAGGAAAATAGAAAATGCAAAAAAAAAAAAAAGTGCTAAAAAAACACATCTTCATAAGGGTTGCTCCTGTTACATCAATTTCACAGGAACGAGTAGGTACAAGCTTTTTATGTGTGATATTTTAATTGGTTTCTTTTCTAGAAGCTTTAGGAGAAATAGTGAAATACTAGAGGATTTCATGTATGATATTGAGGGATGGTTGTTTCACTTCAACAGAAACTCTCTAGGCATAAAATGTGGGGAAGCTTGGTCATTGATTGAGAAAGAATGGGGGAATTGATGCCATGATGGTCACAGGTGAGCTGAGGGGTCCTGTTGTTAACATGGATGGTGTGTTTTGAATGGGTTGGTTCCGACTCTGCCCCGCGTTGATTAGATTTTTTCAAGATTCAGTGGGGGGTCCAATTTGAATCAATGACAACGCGTTGGAAATTTGGAATTGACTAGCTAGATTTCTGTTGCTTGTGTTGCACAAACATGCCTGTTTCTAGCTTTAATTTTGTATTGGTAAGAAACGTTGTTTGTGCTGGTTTGTCAAAAAGTATGGTTTTTACTACCTAATATTTTCTTCTTCCTTTATGGATGCTTCTAGTCAGTGGACTTTCTTAATAGACTTCAATTAAGTGGGTCATGTACAATCAAATTGTATAAGGCAGACTAGCTATTTGTGCCCGACTGTGGGCGTCCTATACTTGAGATTGTGAATGTAAAGGAGGAATTTTATTTTTCATGATATGGGCAAGTGCACGAAGCAATTTAGTGCGGATAGTGCTGGCCACCACATGAAAATGCTATGTTCATGACTATGGCAGAGCTGATCTGGGTGGTGTTCAGAACTTCAGATAGATTTAAGATCATCGTAAAAAAGAACCAGGCCTAAATGAAAATCTGTTAATTTGGAAATGAAATTGACCACTTTTACCCCATTAGCAATTGAAAGCACAATTCCATTCTTCAAATGAATTATTCTTGAACAATATATGGGCTCATGGCAAAAAATTTGAGTAACTAAAATGATAATAGCAAAACTGCAAGTCCTGCCATTTCATGAAATGTTAAATTGCCACAACCTTTACGTTTAGTAGGCTATTTCAATTAGTATAGAAAATGGAATCATTAAAGAGGTAATGGAAAGCATCATGGAACGATTGCACTTCAATAAGAATACCCACAAACCCCTTATAATAATTTCGAACTGATGCTTTCCATGGGCTTCCTTCACATATTTCTCTGGTCCCCATACCATATCTGAAATGAACGTGTGGCCAATACCTGTGCTTTGTAGGTGAAATATCTATATGTTAACTCTATGAATGTGATGTAAGATAATCATCTTGGATTCATTATAACAATCCGCAACAAGTATAATCAATGAGAAAATGTTAAAGTCCACTTTTAGGCGTAGGAACGATCACATCTGTGCACTACAAGTTTTAACAAAATAGAATGATGTAAACAAGAATATCATGGGAATGTCTTTATATCTAAAGCTTAATCACATTGTATTAAATGTTAAGCATTCGCACGTTTGTCTAGTCCAACAAACTGGTCATAATTAGTGTCCATCCTTAGGGCTTTTGGACTCTTTAAGTAGATAACACTGCTGCAAGAAGATGAAAAAGCTACATATTGGTACTTATGTGCATCATTGGTGTAAGTTCAATCTTAAGCCACCACTTACTTAGTTACTTTTCTAAAATCAAGACAAGACTGTTGAAGAGAGAATAGGAATTGTCTAATTGCCAATTTGTTACGAAACATGCATTTCCCTCATGATGCAAAAGGGGCTAAAATGAGCAGCCAGAATAAGTGCACTGACTTTAGAGGGGGAAAATGAATAAAGTGCACAACCATACTTCATAGTATATATATATATATATATTTTCGTGAAAACGGGATTTTATAAAAAATTTTTTTGGTAAATAGAAGCTGATATATTAATTAAGCAGAGTCAATAATCGGGCGAAGCCTATCATAATAGGCACCAACAGAAATACAGAATCATAAAAAAGCTGTAAACATAGTTAAGCAAGGGAGGAATTAAAGATAATAAGATTGTTGGGCCATTTTGCTACCCAATATTCACATGTTGTGTAGCGCAGAAAATTGGAATAAGGAAATGGGATAAAACATTCAATAATTTTGAATTGATTTGGCAATGAGAATCATATTGTAAAATAGATATACCGGTGATAATACCCAGTAATTTGTGTTCTGCTTGGAGATTTCATAATTAGCTTAAATTTGATCAGGATAAAATGGATAAATTAGAGAAATAGGTGTCCTTGTTGATGCAATGGACTGCTCTGCTGGTGCCAAAGACTTTAAAGTAGTGTGTGTATGTATGTGTCTGTTTGAATTGATGTAGAACCCCCGATCTCACCTGTGATGGGGCTGGAATAAACCCCAAATATAGCCATATGGGCAGGCAACTATCCGCAAACCATCATCTGGTAGTGAGAACTCTAAAACAATATTGAACCTTGTTTTTGGCAAACACCTCAGAACAAAAAAAGAAATGAAAAGAAAAATTGTAATAGCAACGTGTTTGACTAAGAATTGATATGTAGTCGCTTTGTGGGATACCACCCCACGGGACCATTGAAACTCTACTTTGAAGAGACTAATTTTTGTTTGGGATTCTTTAGGAAATGGAGTTTTAACTGAAAAGTTGGGTTTGACAAATTCCAGTTTTAAAGTGTTTTGAAATTAAGTTATAAAATCTAAGGTTAGTCTAATAGTTCTTAAGGTCTCATGAGATCTATGAAATTCTGAGTTCGAAATCTCTAACCCTCATCTTCCGGCTCAACTATATAAGCAATTGAGTCAATCGCTTAAGACCCCAAAATAAAAGAAGACCCAGGAACTCATATAATATGATATATTATATTATTTAATTTATTAAAAGGTGAAGAGATAAGATTAATAGCAGACAAATTCCATTAATAAAATCTATCGTCCATCTCTTCAAAATCTATCAAGAGAGAGACTATATATCTCTAATAACAAAAGATAGAAAGCAAAAACATTATCTCTATCTCTTAAAGTTAATTCTTGAAGAAATTAAATCTTAATTTTTTTGCTCACTGCTCACCTTATTGTTATCCATCCTTCCTTTTTTTTTCACACCTTATCTCTTTATTTCCACTTTTTGTTTTTAAAAAAATCTCTACACCTTCTTTATACCTATTATCACTTCACATCATTTTTAATAAAACTTATCAACTTAATTAATAGATTGAGACTAGGAGTCTTTGGAGCAACGACGGCCCAGATTTTATTCAATACCAGCTGAAGGAGAGATCACTGGGGGTTACAAGGGCGGGAATTACAACAACCGTGTAGTATAACCAAGTCTATGGGTTTATGTAGCTTTTTCTTTCTTTTTTTTTGGTGCTGTATCAATTTTTTTATTATAATGAAGCATCAGAAAGGTTTTCCCTAAAAAAAAATAATAATAATAATTTTACATCTCAGATAAGAAAAATAAATGTTAAATAAAAAATATATATCCAAATTAAAAGAAATATCTTTTAATTAATATTTTAATATATAAAATATTCCCTTAAAGTTTTCGCCTTAGACCTCAAAATTTGTTGAGCCGACCTTGCTTGGGATCTAGGATAACTGCTTGGGATGTATAAATATTTAAAATATAATTATATAGGCTAAAGATCAGATTGTATAAGTTTGTAACTAAGTCTTAATACTCAGCTTGACTCGTTTATATATGATAACTTTATATATGAGAAATGAATATTAAAAAAGTGTTGGTATTTTATTTTATACCTACTTATCTTCGTAATTAAATTCATATGATTTAATGTTTAGCAAAAAGTGAATTCAAATAAATTAATGTTTAGCCCATTTCTATTAAAGTTAGGTTCAACTCCAAGTTACACCCGAATTCCGATACAATTTTATACGGTGGTTGAGGGACATAATGTGACAATGCCACTGAGCCTGGGCCTGAGCCTCTACCCAGGTTCACAAGATAAAGATAGTACTCCGAAAACAACTACTTTTTTGGGCTGAGTTTCACTTTGTAGGCACGTCGCAGCACAGCACAGCCCAAGTTCAGCAATCAGGCCTGAAGTCCTTGATCAATCACAGCCCAACCCAAGAGCAAATAACGTAAATACTAGTACTACCAGTCGTTTACAACTAAACTGCTAGTCGTCGAGTACATAAACTGTCCGGTCCATATTGGACCACACCGAAGCTTCCTTTCCTAACTTGCTGCGATCCCTCTTCGTCCCTATTCGACGTCCGTGACAAATAACAATTTCCCAAACCCTCTCTCTTTCTCTCTCAAAACTAAAATCTAAACCAAACAATTTCCGATCAATTTCCCAATCAACAAAAATGTCTTCTGTATTCAGCGGCGACGAAACCGCCCCATTCTTCGGCTTCCTCGGCGCCGCAGCTGCCCTAGTTTTCTCCTGTAAGCCAAACTCTCCTATTTTTCATTTCTCCACGACCAACCCTAAATCAATATACACTTATTTCTTTATCTTCAATTAACTACGTTGTAATACAATTTTTGTTTTTGTTTTTTGTTTTTTTGGGGCATTGTGTTAAGGTATGGGAGCTGCTTATGGGACAGCTAAGAGTGGTGTTGGCGTGGCGTCGATGGGTGTGATGCGACCAGAGCTGGTGATGAAATCGATCGTGCCGGTTGTTATGGCTGGAGTGTTAGGTATTTACGGTTTGATCATTGCGGTTATTATCAGTACAGGAATTAACCCTAAGGCCAAATCGTATTACCTTTTTGACGGTTATGCTCATCTCTCCTCGGGTCTCGCTTGTGGTCTTGCTGGCCTCTCCGCTGGTATGGCTATCGGTATCGTCGGCGATGCTGGTGTTAGGTACTCTCTTTCCCTCTATTCATGGAAAATGAGTATTTAGAAAGAATTTTATTTGTAATTGAGCCATTTTAAGCTTGAGTGTGAAGAAATTTTGTTTCTAGAACGGGTCCATCGTAGGAAATTGGGACTGTTTGTTGCGGTTCAATATTAGGTCTTTATAAGATGTCTTGGCTTGTAGATGTTTGCTTATATTTTGTTTTGATTTAAATGCTCTGTTCAGTGTTTATCGGTCGTGGATTTTTTTAATCTTGTATCATTTCTGATCCAATTAGGCAAGTCAAGCTTTTGTTCAACCCTTGAACACGATCTTAAAATATATGCATAGCATAGTATTGAAAATAGAAGGGATGGATGTTGCGTTTTTAATGTGTTATGTGTTGTGTATGTCGTGTTAATATAAGTGTTTAGTCTTACAGTTGGTTGTTCTTTTATGCCCAAGTTCTATTCTCTTAAGGAATAATGATAGATTCTTGAATTGGACATCTAAAAACTCATTGTTCGTGTGAATTAAGAGGCCTTCTACCTTTGAATTTGTCAAACTTTTGACTTAGGGATGCCAAGAACTGAATTCTCTTGTGAATTTCGGTTCCTTCACATGATCAGTTTCAATTCAAGGGCTTAAGGAAAGGTTTTTGTGAATCTTTGGGATCATTTTCCATAAAAACATAATATTACGTAAATTACATTATAGTGCTTAAGGAGAGATGGGATGTTCAGCAAACACTGGTTGGAGATGCATGTTATCTTGTTTTGTGCAATAGATGCAAATTTATGATTGGCTGGCAGCTTGCAAGTTCTTATAGACAAGAGAGCATGCTACTACAAAGCTGCCAGAATGACTGCTTTTTTTTTTTCAAGCCTGGGATACATGTGAGTATATGACCTGCATTTCTACATTGACCATTTCATTTGGATGACACTATATTGGTAATTACACACGCACCCTGTGGGTTTTAAGCCCACGACATGAGATAACCCTCCATCTTGCTTTTGCAAGGGGAGGAGATGCCACTTGAGCTTGAGCAAACTTTTTTACCTGACCTGTTTTCAGAATAAGTGTGGACCTTGCTGAAATTTGATTGGTTTTCTGCAGAGCAAATGCTCAACAGCCAAAGCTTTTTGTTGGAATGATTCTTATTCTCATCTTCGCTGAGGCCTTGGCCTTGTATGGCCTCATTGTTGGTATCATCCTTTCTTCTCGAGCTGGCCAATCCAGAGCAGATTAGAGAAAGGCTTGCCGCAAGCAACTGATGTTGGTGTTGTAGACGTTGCTCAAGGTTTGTGATGCATTCAGAGTGGGCAGTCTTGTGTCAAGTTATTCATTTTGTATGTGGACTTTCCATTTCATTATAGGAAGTTCTCTGCTAATTTGGAGCTGAGTTTTCTGAAATAAAGCTTTGCTGAGCTGTTTCTATACCTATTGCTGTATTTTAGATGTTAGCTTAAACTAGTCTAGAAACTGTCGTTGAAACAGATCCCTGTCAAACGTTCACTTCACATTTCTAATAAATATTATTGTACTTGAAGTTGTGTTTCTAGACTTTCTGTATGTCTGTGTGTGTGAGAGGGAGATTCAGATTCCTGTATTATAGCCATTTGTTGCTTGCTGGGGTGGTACTTGATGGAGCTCAAATACTAGGCTTGGACGAGCAATCAAAGGTATGAGAGTATTAGTTGTGTGGTCTGTAAGTTTGAAGATTATGATTTAGTATCTTTATTTATTATCTAGTTATTTGGAGTATCCTGCATTTGGTCCCTTTTTCATTAGGTAATTTCACAACGCCTACTGTGGTGGTTTCTTTCGTTTTTTTTTTTTTTAGGTAAAACTAATTTTTTGTTCATGGTTCACTCAGATTGTTGCACACTTCATGTTTTCTGCTACTGTTCAGAATCTATGTTGAGTATGAGTATGAGTATGACATTGCTAGATGCAAAAGTTTATGATGAGGTAACATGGTGCTAGAATTTGGGAGTCCTGTTCGGTTTCAAATAGTGATTTTATATGTAATATTTTGGAATTTAATAAGGTTATATTTTCATTGGTAAAGCAATGATGACTGAAAAGCTTATTTATTTATTTATTTTTTCCTTCTCCTTTTTGTCAAACCAAAACTTTTTATTGGTACTTTTTCTGAAGTGTAGATACAACGATTATAATCATCTAAGAGCATCTCCAGCAGTTCTGGGAACGGCTCTTTATCTCCACATGTGGAGAGCCAAAATGAAGAATTATTGTTCCAGTAGCTTTTCATCCAACTCTTCAAATTACCAAAATGTCACAGTAGCTTTTCATAAAAGCTACTGTACAATCTTCAGCCGATTATTTTATCATTTTTGATTGGCCCTATTTAAGCTTTTTTTTTTTTTTTTTTTTTTTTTTTTCTCTTTCTATTTTGCTCGATTTCTTTCTCTCTCTTCCATTTTTTTTCCTTCTCTTCTCTGTGCTCTCCCTCTGTTCTCCATAGATTTCCTCTGTTCTCTGTTGATTTTGGAAACGGGCTTGGGTTTGCCGGTTGGAAACGGGCTTGGTGGGTGGTGGTGGTGGTTGGAAACGGGTTTGGGTTTGCCAATCTCGGCCTGGTGGTCTATCGATCTCGGCTGGGTTTGCTGGGTTTGCTATTTGCAGCTTGGTAGAGTGGTGGTTGTTGCTGGGTTTTGGTGGTTGTAGCTTGGTGGAGTGGTGGTTGTCACCGGAGGGGAGAAACGAAGAAGAAAAGAGAAATGAGGAGAGAAAAAAAAAAGTTAAGATAAAATAATAAAAATATTATTTTAATAAAAATAAAGATAAAATAGAGAGTCTGTTGGAGTGGAGTTGAAAAAATTATTCTCTACATGTGAAGATAAATAGAGAGGATTGCTGGAGATGCTCTAACATTGAAAGATTGAAATATGCCCAACTATGGTGTAGGAGATGTTACTTTTCCATTGTTGATTGTGCAACCCCACATTAGGTGAAATGTTGAACTTCCTTTCATTCAAAACCAAAAAACTTAAGTCAGATCCCCTCTGAGACTCTGAAATGAGGATAGCATGTGTGGTAAAATCATAGACTGAAATGGAGCGTTTGTTGGACTGCCAAAAGTAGGTTTACGTTTGCCTGATTTGTGGACTTTCAACCTGGTAGAATGGGCTGGGTTTCGAAGAATTCAATTATAAACTAGCATAACGTAGATCCAATTAGCAGGGGTCTGAGTTGAGATGCCCTGTTTGCACAAAGGCGTAGGCCCAAATTTGCCAAAGCCAGTCATATGAGAGCTCCTTGACGGCATTGATTGGATTATTGAATTATAAGAGGGTTTAGGCTTGCCTGACTCGCCTGGCAAAACTGGCTGAATATGAGCAAGAGTTGGAAACGGCTTTGGATCATTATAAAACAAGTATTAGTCTAGCAAACCTCCTTTGATTAAAGACAATTTAATGTGTCTCCAAAACCCCATCCATCTTCCTTATTCCACACAGTTTGTTGAGTGCGCATATTCATTCTTCTAGTAATTGGATTAACCATATGGTTTCATATCATATGAGAAACCTACCAAATGAAAACCATATGAATTAAAAGAAATATTCTAAATCACAAGTTCACAACATCAATTAACCCCTGGTCCGTACGGCATTTAATCAAACAGTTAAGATGTGCAAAACCAGAAAACATAAACACTAACCATTGGGAAATTTAAAACTGTTTATATGAAAATAGATACATCACCATATACATATTAAACTTACAATAAAGGGGGGAAGATCCTTCCAACCTGAAATTTAAATGTAAATGTAGGTATTGGGGGAGTCAAAATAGAAAACTATGCACAGTTCAGTTCTGCAATCGTGGGAGCAGAGGATGTGGGAATTCATGAAGCCTTAAAAGCTAATGTGACAAAATTTAAGAGAGCAACTAAAAGTTAAACCTTTTTTGTTTTATATATATATATATATATATTAAAAAAAAAAATTGTGACAAGTGTCCTTTCAATTTAAAAATACTTCTAGCTTATTTAAAAATTAAAATTACTTTAAATACAATTAAAACCATAGTTATTAAACCCGGATTGGATGTTAACCCTATCTAGGAATCGGATCATTGGATCACAGGTTCCACCATTGGGTCACCGGTCAAACCATAGGTTCAAATAAAAAAATTAACAAAAAATATATAAAAATATTAAGCTAAATTTGATAAATCATAAAATACATAAGTAAACAAGTTAAAAATAAAAAATAAAAAATTGCTAAAGACAAATTGCAAACAAGTTAAAAGCTAAAAGTCCTTTAGCAAAGAAAAAAGAAAAGAAATAAAACAATAGCTAAAAGTTTCATCAAATGAAGAACAATAAGAAATTACTAAATACCATTTGCAAACAAGTTAAAAGCTCCCAGCTAAAAAACAAAACGTTAAAGTTAAAAGTCAAGACCAAGCAATAGCATTTAATTTTAATATAATATAATATAAGTTAATAACTCATGTGATGATATGATGTACCTGCTACTGCATTTAATCGTTTCTTCTGCAAGTCTGCAATTTGCAGTTACTTTTTAACTTTTTCAGCATTTGAGTCTGTAAGATTTGTAATTCATTGATAATTATCAAATAGTCCAACTTTAAATAGTATAAAAATATAAAAGTAGACTTAAAAATGTAATTTTGATGAAAATTTTAAACTCAACCGGGTTAAAACAACCATGACTGCTGAGTTGACCAATTTGCACAAAACCCACAGGGTTTTAATGGATTTTTCCAGTTCAATAGCACATCTGGTTTAATTAAAAACTCGAATGGGCTTATATACCGGTTCAACTCGTCGATCCAGTCCGGATTTAATAACACTCATTAAAACTACTTCTAGCCATTCTATTTACTTTTAAAATTACTTGTAATCCATTTGAAACCTTTTTTTATTATTATTATTTTTTTATTTTAACTTTAAGTGTCCGGGCCAGTTTACATGCATCTCGACTAATCCCACGAGATTCGTGCACCGCACCCCCTACACGGATCAGGATAAATCGCTGGCTTTTCATCAAGGAATGTGACCCCAAACAATTGTTTGAAACTACTCTCAATCTTCTTACCAAAATTTATAATTTATTCAAGTATAAATTTCAAAGAAGTATTTTACCATGTTCTAAAATATTGGTTAATCGTCTTCAATAAATTTTCTTACGAACTCAATTTTCATAACTTACTTGAAAAAATGTAAAAATTTAAAAAAATTCATTGCATCACAATTACAAAATTACGTTCAGTAACGAACTACCTTTTATTTTATTTTTTCTTTCTAAAATTAAGCAATCAAGAATAAAGACTTGTATGTATAAAGTGGAAACTTATAATGGGATCTGTTGAAACATTTTAATATTAATTTGAAATAATATTAATTTAAATTGAAAAATTAAATGTGAAGATATGAGAGTTTCATGTGATTAATGAGTTTAAAGTGAGAAGTTAGTGTTTTGAAAAAAAAAAAACTGAATCCCACATTGATAAGGGAGAGAAAAATTATATATTTATAAGTCCATGTAGCTATTGTGTTAAAGTGTCCAGATACATTATGAAAATATTCACTTAGCCACTAGTGAGTTAATAGTCATGTTTTTGTTAAGGAAAAAAATTTATCATTGACCATTGGTGAGTTGGCATATTTATATACGTATTTAAGGAAATAATATTCAGACATTGACTCACTTGGATCAAGATCCTCTAGAGTTCCTAGGGTACTCTACTACATAGGGTTCTCTAAATCCTAACCTTTCTTTTTTATAATAAATGGTTCAGATTATGCCACATCATCATTCCACTAACAAAATTTCTAAAATATTGATGTTAATTGATAAGTATTAACACGTTAAGTAATAAAAAGTAAAAACTAATATTTTAGGGATTTTGTTAGTGAAATGATGATGTGGCATAATCTAAACCATTTATTATAAAAAGAAAGGTTAAGATTTAAAGAACTCTATGTAGTAGAGTACCCTAAGAACTCTAGAAGATCCTGATCCGACTCACTAAATGGGCTAGCTATTGGACTCATTAACTCTCCCTATAACTCCTCATCTAACTCATTAACATATAACTGACCCAACATCAGATTAATTGGAGATTAAATTTGGGAGGCCCAATGAGCCTATAAATAGACCCCATAAGTACCATTCACAAAATATACACAAAAATATTTGAGCACATAAGCCAAACAACTACTGTTAGGGCTTATATCCGCGCCTCAGTCCAAGTATTTTTATTATAATTTTTTGTAGGTTTAAATACCGTTTTGGTCCTCAACCTTTAGCTTTTGTGTCAAATTGGTCTCTAACCTTTCAACTGTGTCAAATTGGTCCTCAACCTTTCAACCTTGTATTAAAATGATCATTACCGTTAAGTGTTGGATGAAAAATGTTGATGTGACTAACAATTTTTTTTTTAATATTAAAATATGTGACGTGGTATGCCAAATAAATATTACATGAATTTTTTGTTTTTGTTTTAAAAAAAGTTAATACACGTGTGACATATTCATTGGTCCCAAATTTTTCTCTCTCACCTTCTTTTATAACTCAGAAATGGCTTGCGTCTTTGTTTTCAAATCTTGCTTTGGATCTTCTCTTTTTGTTATCTTTGATTTCTTTGGCGTGAGGGACTGGTCTCTGGTCTGTTGGGCTTTCGTGGTGGTGGTACAAGAGACCACCATGAATGATTGTGGGAGAGAGAGCTTCTGAGGGCTTGGAAATGAAAGCTTGAGTGCTTTTCTTTGGTGGGGTTTGATTTGCTGCTTGTACTTGTTGTTGTAGGGAGAGACTGATTGGTTTGGGAATATGGTACCAGAACTACCTCCATAGCCACCGTAAATCTGATTTGATGAAACTAAACAAAATACATCTAACAATACACACACACACAAAAATAAATAAATAAAATAAGAGAGGCGATGATCCTAAAATAACACGATCAAATAGCCTAGAACTTGTTTTAAAAAATTAATCCATAAAAACAATAACCAGAGACCCCTCTCTGCCGCCCCCACTATGAAACCCCAATTATTTGGCAGGCCACATCACACATTTTTAATATAAAAAAAAAAAAAATTGTTAGCCACGTCAGCATTTTTCATCCAATACTTAACAGCAAGAACTATTTTGACACAAGGTTGAAAGGTTGAAGACAAATTTGACACATTTGAAAGGTTAGGGACCAATTTGACATAAAGGCCAAAGGTTGAGGACCAAAACGGTATTTAAACCTTTTTTGTATTACTCACCAACAAGATCCAAATTAGATTTGAATTGCATTCTAATTTTGTGTGAAGTGTCATTCGAATAAAATTTCACTTGATCTAATTTTGTGCCAAATGTTCATCAGTTTAAAATTATCCACATCCCATCTTAAGACTATTCCATGTCTCTCAAACAATTTTAGAGCATTCTATTTAAGATTCATTTAAAACTATTCCTAGCCCATTTCAAATTACTTCATATATATCTAAAACTACTTTTAGCCCATTCTATTTAACACTCGTTTAGAAATATTTCTAATCGATTTGAAATTAATTCAAATGTTCTTATCAAAACTTAGTATTAACTCAAGTATTTTTTTTATTAAAAAAAAAGAAGAAGAAGCCATTTTCTTAAAAATTGGTTGTTCGTTTTTCATAATAACTAAATTCTCATAACTTATTTGGAAAAGGTTAACACTAAAAAAATTCATTGCATCACAATGACAAAAATTACCTTAAGAAGTTTCAAGCTACATTTGATTTTTTTCTTAAATTGAGTATTTAAGAATGAACAATTTGGCATTTGCATACATACTCTTATTACTCTACCAGATAATATCCTTATAAGGTGTTTTCAAGAGTTTTTTTTTTTTGGATAAGTGTGTTTTCAAGAGTTGAGAAAAGTTAAAAATGAACAATGATAGAATTCAACTGCCCACCCCCCCAATTAAAATAGAGCAATCAAGAATGACAATTTGTCTAAAGTGAAAGCTAAATAAAGAATCCAAATAAGTACAAATTTGCATTATAATTTTGTACAAAGTGTCCATCCAACTTAAAAGAACTTTTATCAACCTATTCAAAACTAATTTTAGTTTATCATTAAGAGGGTGGTCTCAGCTGTAACAATATCTATTTAGTAGGTAAGAATGTGTGGTAGATGGTGAAACCAACCTATATTATGGTATTTGCATGTTTCTATCAAAGTACACTTTCAATATGAAACGTTTCATTAGCCTTTAAAGCATCACATCTAACCTTTTATATCATCTTATCATCTTGTTAGTCAAATTGTAACTAGTTACACACAAAATAATTTCTACATCTAATTAGCTACAATTTTTTTATTTTTTTAAGAAATGCGATAGTAACTCATTACATGTAAGTCATTATAAATCTTTTATCTATTTTTTTCATTGGTTTAATTCTACCTTAGCCCTGCCCCAGCCATTAAAAAAAATTAAATCATTGTCTTTGCTACTCTCTTCGACTCACAGCGAGATGTGGAGGAGGGGGCAAGGGAGCCTGGCTTTTGAAAATTTCCTATTCATGGCCCCTGTAACGGAAAAGAATTTGGAGTAGGACTGAATGTATTAAGAAAAAGACCTCTTCAGGATTGGTTGTGAAGGTCAGCCTTCTGAATGGATGAGCAAGCCTGCACAAGACAAATCAAGTGAGAAGGATCTAGTCCCCGGTGTTGGGGACTGATTACCCTCCGATGGTCAAGTCAGTCTGATATCAAAGAAGAGAAAGGATATGTAGTGCAAGTTGATTTCTTTCTGTGTGTGATTCTCCAATGAAAGAACATACCCTGATTTCTGCATGAATGCCCCCTTATTTATAGGCTCCTCAGTCACAGGTCATCTGCTGATTTGATTGACTTAATTTTGAACAGTGATGATGTCCTAGGATGGGACATAAGGATGTCTGTCCATCCTCACGTGCGTGGGTTGCCCCGAAAACATTTATGACTTTGTGTGCTTGCCCCCACGTGGGATATTACCTGGCGGGTCACCTCGTAGTTTCAGCATTTAATGCCCTCAACCACCCATCTGACTCGTATTGAATGCGGGGATTTGGCAGTATCCGTGGTCCTGGTCAGGCACGTCATCACTTCAATAGGTCCGCCCTGATGACGTGTTCAGGTCCGTGCATCTCCTCTACTGACAAGGTCCGTCTCCGCCTCGGACTCTCTAATTTAAAAATTTTTCCCTCACAATAGCCCCTCAGTCCAGTCCTGCCTAACATCAAGCTTGGGCGGGACGGACTGTTATTTATCCGTCCAGCCGGTCATTCCTCCTTCAACATTAGGACTGGGACAGACTTCTATTTGTCCGTTCCAATCCCCGTCTGCCGCGCTGATGATTCGGTTTACACGTGACTCCTCGTGTTCCGTGCCTGTGACATGATGAGCCTAGAGTACTGCGCGCCGTATAAGGATGACGTCACAGTTGTACTTAAACCGTCGCACTTCTATCGAGGTCATGATGGCTTTCATTTAATAGGCGGCCCCCTCTCCCACACGTTTTCCTATCTCCGGCCTATAAATACCCCATCTTTCTACATTTTTCGAGCCTCTGCTTACCTCTCTCTCCTGTGCGAATCTTCGAGCTTTTAGCTTTCTCCGCGTTTCGTCCTCCTCACAACTCCCTGTTTCCCGTGCTCTCGCCAGTAAGTCTTCCTTTTCAGGCTTTCCCTCTTTCCTTCTTGTGCTTTGCCTTCTTTTCTTTCTTCCGGGGTTTTTGGGGTGCCTAGATAATGGGTAAGAAGAGAACCGAGGAAGGACAGAGGCAAATTAGCCCGTTACGTGAATACGCCTGAAAACTATGGCCCTATTTCCGTCGTCTGTACCGGGTCCCCGATGACGTAGGTCTTAGGTATGTGCATTGGTCCGATGCACTTCCTCCCTCCTCAGGGGAGCTCCTCATCCCTGTGGTGGCGGTCGTGGAAGGGGGGAGTTCGCTTTCCCAATAGATCCCCTCCTGGCCGACTTCCTTAAGTTACTTTAGCCTGTCCCCCACCCAAGTAAACCCAAATATCTTTAGGATAGTGATGGGGACCGTAGAAGCTGAATAGGAGGCTCGGCTTAGAACTTAGCACCTACGATATAGTTCTGGACCTACATCCTCCACCGTAACTCAAAAACCGAGTCATACTCTCTCCGGCCCAGAGACATCAACTACACATTGGTGAACGGACTGCCGGACACCAATCGTGGTTTTGATGACGACTACTTGGTAGTATCTGGGGAGTGGTTTCTGCCCGGGCGTAGGTGCCCCACAAAAGACGGGGTTCCAGGTCCGTGCCCTTATTAGCATTCGTATTTAGTACGGACTCTTCAATACTTCTGTTACTGACCCATGTTTCATTTTGTTCAGATTCTAAAAGGAGAAAACCTCGAAAAAACTTGGTCAAGCTAAACAGCCTACGCCAAGTCTGGGAGTGCGAGCACTGCACGGACGATTGGGCACAACCTCGCTCCGCCGCGAAGCTTCTTCTTTACACGGCACAGACTCATTCTTACCTGGCCTGCAGGTTAGTGCCCGACCTTGAGGCTACGAAAGCTAACCCGGAGAACGACGCCTTGCCCGCAAGTGGACATCAGAGACGTGATTCGACGGCACGGCTCCTGACATGGCAGGGATAAATCTAAGGAACCTGCTCCCCACCCGACGTGAAGAAGGCACGTCTGGAGATGCTCCGTCTTCCTCATGACAAGCTTCGAGAAAAAGGGGGCGGACTGAAAGGCACTGCTGGTCCGAGCCGTCCCACTGCTGATCCACTGCCCAGTCCGGCGATTTCCTGAGGCTCCCGGTACGGACCCACTCCTTACCCAGCTGGGTAATACAATCCGCCCCGGAATGCTGCTGAGGATCTGGCTCCCAGGTTCCGTGGGGATAGGTCTGTGCCCCGCTGGGTCCTCAACATGGAGTATAGGGGAGGGGAGGCAGTGACTGAGGAGGACAGCATCCTCCCAGTTGGTGACGAGCGCAGCTCCTCGGTGGCAAGCGCCTTAAGTCAAGCCGTCCGTCTCCCTATGGACATGGGGGAGTGGAAGAAGGCCTACTGATGATGAGCTCATCAACAACCTTGAGGAGGGGCGTACTCATGGTGAGTCCCAAATTGGTCCCTATGTTAGTTTCTCAACTGCTAATTGTTGACTAATAATATTGTTGTCATGCAGGGGGTCCAAGCTTCTTTAGAGCTGGAGGAACGGTTCCGGGACCAACAAGGACCACCTCGCCGCACGGCCAATGTCCTGGCCACTTAAAGTATCAGGATGCTAAGAAGATGGCGGCTGATGCCTAAAAAATTGGCTGAGGAAGGCGGACGCAAAGAGGGCTAGAGGCTGAGGAGTCCCTCACTGCCTGCACTGGACTCACTCACAAAGGCCGAAGGACAAAATCCGAGCTTTAGAGTCTGAGTTTGACCAGGCCAAAAAGACGGCTTATGAGGCTGGCAGTAAGTGACGCCCAAGCTGAGATGGGGGATCAGCTCCCTGGGGTTTGTAACGAAGTTCTTTTCGGACGGGATGGAAAAAGGCCGTGAGCTTTTTGTCATCCGGACAGACAACGCTGCCCTCCATTGCCGCCCTCAGTGCCTTACCCTGGTGCCCGGCCTCCTCCTCCTCCCGAGGTCGTCCTTACCACTCCTCTTGAGGTACCGGTGACCTCCCATCACCGATTTAAGCACAGACGTAGTGAATCTGGACGACGAGGAGAACTCTGCTGAAGCGGCAGCTCCTGAGGATGCCGCCTCAAGCCCCTAGACGTTCCTTGATGGAGGAAGCGCCGTTCCAGATGAAGCCGGACCGGATACGTTGAGTAGTATTTTTGCTTATATTTTTATGTAATAGGTAGGGATTAATGAACATTGTATTTTAAACATCCTTTTCGAATGAAGGTTCATTTTGTTACTTTATTTTCCTTTGTGAATGTTTGAATACGTGATCCGTGCATCTCTTTAACAAGTATAGTAAAAAGAGCGCGTTATTTTCAGACTGTCCTACGGGCAGATGATGCCTTGACCGGACCCTCTAGATCACTTTAAAAATTAAATTAAGTACTCGATATGACAAATATTTTATTGCCGCTCCAGTATACTTGGTAAGATAATATGTAAGAAAATGAATGAAGTATTTTGGCACGGACATGTTGTTATGCCGTGCTAACTTGCCATTAGAGGACCAGTACTCAGAAGATAAATGTACCTGGTGCGTTTTTAGGATCCAGTGCTCGATCTGCCTTATTAAAGTGCTCCTGAGTGGGGGTTTTTTGAAAGCCTGATGTGGCCAAGGTCTTAAACATTTGGCACGGCCACGTTGTATTGTTGTTCATTAGCTCCGCTTTGAGGATTCCGCCGGCAAAGGACCTGGGCGTGGCCAGAGTTTTGGAAGCAGTCCTCACCTATACCACTTGAGGATTTACAGGATGAAACACCTAGCATGGCTAGGATTTAATGCCGCCTCTACCATACCACTTGAGGATTCATAGGTAGAGCACCTGGGCGTGGCCAGGGTTTTGATGCCGTCCCACCATACCACTTGAGGATTTCACAGGTGAGACACCTAGCATGGCTAGGGTTTTGATATTGCCGCTCTGCCATACCACTTGAGGTTTCACAGGCAGAGCACCTGGGCGTGGCCAGGATTTTAATGCCGTCCCACCATACCTACTTGAGGATTCACAGGTGAGACACCTAGCATGGCAGGTTTTGATATCGCCCTGCCATACATTTGAGGTTTCCAGGTAGAGCACCTGGGCGTGGCAGGATTTTATGCCGTCCCACCATACCACTTAAGGATTCACAGGTGAGACACCTAGCATGGCTAGGGTTTTGATATCGCCCTGCCATACCACTTGAGGTTTCACAGGCAGAGCACCTGGGCGTGGCCAGGATTTTAATGCCGTCCCACCATACCACTTGAGGATTCACATGAGACACCTCACAGGTTTTGATCGCCCTGCCAACATTTGAGGTTTCCTAGCATGGCTGGCCAGGATTTAATGCCGTCCCACCATACCACTGAGGACCATGAGACACTAGCATGGCTAAGGTTTTGATCGCCCTGCCATACCACTTGAGGTTTCACAGGCAGAGCACCATGGGCGGGCAGGATTTTAATGGTCCCACCATACCACTTGGGTCACAGATGAGACACCTACCATGAGGGTTTTATATCGCCTCTGCCATACCACTTGAGGTTTCACAGGCAGAGCACCTGGGCGTGGCCAGGATTTTAATGCCGTTCCGCTATCTTTGCAACATGTAGGACAAAAAGCTCTTGTACTTCAACAATAGATTGATATAGATACATTGGAACTTTCAGTCTGTACAGCCTACTGATAGAATCTCTTCAGGTTACTTATATTCCAAGGTCTTCTGAGGGGCTTGCCGTCCATACCTTTGAGATTGAATGCTCCCAGGCCGGCCTCTGAGACGACCTGGTAGGGTCCTTCCCAGTTTGCTCCTAGTTTGCCTTGAGAGGGGTCCCTTTTGCTTCCCAGAACTCTTCGCAGCACCATGTCCCCTGTTGCAAGGCTCCGTGCATTTATACTTCTGCCGTACTTCTTCTTTAGGTCACCCTGGTAGGAAGCCAACCTGATCATGGCGAGATCCCTGCGCTCTTGAGCCAGGTCCATATCTTCTAGCTAGCATGAGCTCGTTGTTTTCTCGATCATATTGTTCTGAACGTAAGGTAGGGAGCCCTACCTCAAGGTGGAATCACTGCTTCAACCCCATAAGTGAGAGAAAAGGGGGTCTCCCCTGTTGAGCTTCGGGGCGTAGTTCTGAATGTCCATAGGATGGTAGGCAGTTCTTCTACCCATCTTCCCTTAGCTTCCTCCAGCCTTTTCTTAATTCCGTTGAGGATCGTCTTATTGGAGGATTCTGCCTGCCCGTTTCCCTGCGGGTAGGCCGGGCTGGAAAAATGGTTTCTGATTCCGAATTCTGAGCAATACTTTTTGAATGGTCCGCTATCGAACTGCGTGCCGTTGTCAGAGATGAGGCATCTGGGGATGCCAAAGCGGGTTATTATATTCTTCCAGATGAATTTCCTTGATTCGGAGTCGATGATGCGTGCGAGGGGCTCAGCTTCGACCCACTTAGTGAAGTAGTCGGTTCGTAACGATTAGCCATTGTCTGTTTCCAGTTGCGCGAGGTAGTGGTCCAACCAAGGTCCAGGCCCCCACTGAGCGAACGGCCAGGGACTAGATATGGGATTGAGCTGAGACGCGGGCTTGTGTATGGCCGGGGCAAATAACTGGCATTTTTCACAGCGCCTGACATATTGAGCCGCGTCTTTCTGCATGTATGGCCACCAGTATCCTTGCCCGATTGCTCTGTGGGCCAACGATCGTCCTCCTGTGTGACCACCGCATACTCCCTCATGGATCTCGTAGAGTAAATCTGGGACCAAATCAGGATGTACACATAAGAGGTATGGTCCCGTGTAAGATTTTTTGTACAACTTTCCCTCTCGGGAGACCCAGTACCTCGTTGCGTTTCTACGGATCTTGGCTGCTTCTTTCTGATCTGCCGGCAACACGTCTTTCGTCAAATAATTCAGTATGGGGTTCATCCAGCTGGGCCCCGCCTCGATTTGACATATGATTGCCGGGCTACTCTTCATTATGCTTGGAGAGTCTTGCACTTCCACTGCTATAGTTCTTCTGAAATCTGGCGCCACAGAAGATGCTAGCCCGGCAAGTGAGTCTGCATGCCCGTTGTGCTCTCGTCCCACTCTTTCGATGTTGACTTCATCGAAGCTCTTTAATAGGTCTTTAGCCAAATCACGGTATGCCATCATCCTTTTGTCTTTCGCCAAGTATTCCCTCGTCAACTGATTCACTATGAGCTGAGAGTCGCAACGAATGTTGAGGAATCTAGCCCCAATTCGTTTAGCGGCTCTAAGTCCGTGCAGGAGCGCTTCATATTCTGCTTCGTTATTCGAGGCTCCGAAGCCTAATCTAACCGCTTGTTCCAGCATTTCCCCTTCTGACGATATCAGGACTATTCCCAAACCTGAGCCCCTGGAGTTTGCCTGCGCCGTCTACATATAGTGTCCACCAGCTCTTCCCTTCGCCCTGTTCGGCGCTTCTGGGGGGCTCCTCTATGGTGGGTTGTTCGCTGTGCTCTGGCAAATTCAGCTACGAAGTCAGCTAACACTTGTCCCTTGATGGATGTCCTCGGTCTGTAACGCACGTCATATGCCCCTAGATGGGCTCCCCATTTGGATATACGCCCACTGAAATCCGAACTTCTGAACAGGGCCTTCAAAGGTAGGGAGGTCAGGAACGATCATTGTATGAGCTTGAAAATAATGGGGGAGCTTTTTGGCAGTTGTGAACAATGCGAGGGCCGACTTCTCCAATGGCAAATACCTAGTCTCTGCCCCACTCATGGTCTTGCTAGTGTAGTAAACCGGCTGCTGTTCTCCTCGGGCCATTTCGCACGATTTGCCGCGCTGACCGCTTTGTCTGATGCTGCAAGATAAATGTAGAGGGGTTCCCCTTCCTTAGGTGAGGAGAGCAACGGGGGTGTTGATAGGTACCTTTTGAGGCGCTCAAATGCTCGATCCGACTCCTCATTCCAAGCAAAGTTCTTCCCCTTTTTAATTAAGTCGAAGAATGGTCAGCATCTCTCGGCTGATTTTGAGATGAATCTGTTGAGTGCGGCCGCCATGCCTGTCAGCCTTTGGACTTCCCTGACGTTCCTGGGGGGCTGAAGTCCTTGGATAGTTGCTATTTGGTCCGGGTTTGCCTCTATGCCGCGCTGCGTTACTAAGAAACCCAGGAACTTCCCCGACCCTACACTAAATGCGCATTTCGTAGCGTTGAGCTTCAGGTTGTGCCTTCTGAGTATCTCGAAGACCTTCCTCAAATCTCCGACGTGGTCCGTGCTCTTGACGCTTTTGACGACCATGTCATCTATGTATAGTTCAACAGTCTTTCCGAGCAGCTCAGAGAACATCTTGGTGACCATTCTTTGATAAGTTGCACCAGCATTCTTCAATCCGAAAGGCATTACCTTGTAGCAAAATATCCCTCGGGGTGTGATGAATGCGGTCTTCTCCTGGTCTTCCTTCCTTAGAGCTATCTGATGGTATCCTTGGAAAGCATCTAAGAAGCTCATTCTCTCGTGGCCGGCTGTGGAGTCCACCAACTGATCTATCTTTGGGAGTGGGAAAGGATCCTTGGGGCAAGCTTTGTTCAGATCCGTGAAATCCACGCAAACCCTCCATTTTTCGTTTTTCTTCTTCACAACAACAGTGTTGGACAGCCACTGTGGATATAGAATTTCCCGGACTGCTCCAACCTTCAGGAGCCGCTCTACTTCCTCCCGCACGGCTTCGGCGTGTTGTGGTGCTGTTCTTCTTGCTTTCTGGACCACTGGTTTGTACTCTGGTGAAACATTTAGTGCATGGCTGGCAAATTCTGGATCTACCCCGGGCGCTTCATACGGAGTCCACGCAAATACGTCTTGGTATTCTTCGAGGAGGGTCAGCAACTGCGTCCTGTGATCCCCGGACAGAGAATCTCCTATCAAAAACTGCCTCTGGTCTTCGTCTTTTATCACAGATACTGGCACGAGCTTCTCAGCGCATTTTTCTTGAGGAAGGCGTTCTTCGCTGCCTTCCTTGTTCTGTAATTGCTATTTAGTCCCATCAGGGCCTCCTCCTCCTGTTTCCTGGTGCAACTGGGATTTGTGTTTGATCGCGGCCACCAGGCATTGTTTGGCCGCCAGTTGGTCCCCCAGAACTTCCATGACTCTCTGCGGGGTTGGGAACCTCAACCGCTGGTGGAGTGTGGAAGGGACCGCACCCATTCTGTGTAGCCATGGTCTCCCAAGGATCGCATTATAGGGGGAGAAAGCATTGAGAACAAAAAAATTCAGTTCGGGGTCGAGACCGTTCCAGCTTTTACATTGATCGTTACCTTTCCTGTTGGGACGATTGTCTCTCCGGAGAAGCCGCTGAGCGGCCCTTCAACAAGGCTTAAGTCCTTCTTCTCAAGCCCCAAACCTTTGAACAGAGACTCGTACATTATCTCAACTGAACTGCCGGGATCTATGAGAATCCTCTTGACATCGAACTCTCCGATTCCGTAATGTTACTACCAGAGCATCCGAATGGGGTACCTGCACTCCCTCCAAATCTTGATTCGTGAAAATGATCTGCTCCGTCGACTCTTTCTTCAGGGGGACTGGAGCCATTTGTGCCGAATCTCCGATTTGGAACACTTCTCTCAGATGCGCTGCTCTTCTCATCTCTCCTCGCTGATCGTGACTGGTTGTTCCATAATGAATTACGTCAATGATCCCTATGGGGGCTGAATCCTTTATCTTGAGCTTTGGTGCTTCAATACTCTATTGGGAATTCTTCGTCTCGTCAATGTACTGCCTGAGGTGCCCATTCTTCACTAGCTGCTCCAAATGATATTTGTAAGCGCGGCACTGCTCGGTTAGATGTCCGCGCTCCCTGTGATAACTGCAGTACGACTTTCCTTCTCTTGTTGCTGGGTCGCCCGGCATCTTTGCGGGCCACTCAAAGTAGGGCTGATCTTTTATGAAGGGGAGGAGCCGGTAGATTGGCTGCTTAAACACCGTATGTACTGCCATGCAAGTTCCTGCCCGGGGCTGATCAGCTGATCTTTTGGATCTCTTGGCTTGGTTCTGCTCGGGCTGCGTCATCTTTTTATCCATGGGTGGGGCTGCTGTCCTGGCTGAACTCTTGGGGTCATCTTCTACCCTGATATGCTCCTCCAGGCGAGTCATGAGGTCTGCCATGCTGAGAGGTGGCCTTTTCGTGAGAGACCGCCTCAGTTTGATATCTTCATTCAGGCCAAACCGAAACATCTTTACGACTATGTCTTCATCACATGCATCAATGTCGTTGTAGACCTCCTAGTATCGCACTGAATATGACTTCAACGTTTCCCCAGCTTTCATCTTGAGGGCCAGCAGGGCGTCTATCTCCTTGGGCTTCCGAGTATTCGTTATGAACCTTGCAGTGAAGGACTCAGACATCTCTTGCCACGAGCGAATGGACCGGTGGTCTAAGCGATCGAACCATCGTAGTCCAACTTCACCTAAACTTGAAGGGAATATGCGACACATGAGGGGATCATTGGAAGTGTGGAGAGCCATGGACTGCCAGTAACGGCTCAGATGTCCCACTGGGTCGCTCTTTCCATCATATACTGCGAGGGGTGGCGGGACGAATCTTGCTGGGAACTTTGCCCGCTCAATTTCAGCTGAAAAGGGAGAGGATGAGATTTGGTGGAGCTTTTTCCAAACCGGGTTGTGCTGGTGCTGGTGAGGAGGTGTCTTGGGGCGATCAAGCTTGCGCCTCTTGGGGGACACTGACCTTTGATGCCTGTGCTTTGACCTTCTGTTATGCTCCTTGTGACTGAGAGTGCGCTTTGGGCTTCCACATGAACCTGAGTGACTCCTGGATCGTTTCCTCCAACGTTGGTCGCCTTTCTCCTTGTCCTCCTCCCTTAAGAGTCTGAGCTCTTCTTCTAGTTCTTCGATTCTCCTCTTTTTTCTGGCTTCCCCAAGGAAGGAGGGCTCTTTAGAAGGTGAGTGGTGCCTTCCTTCAATCCTTCCGTAGGAACGTTGCTCTTCGCGTCCCCTCTGCCCTCCTAGAGCCCGCACCTCAGATCGTATTATTCTGTGATTGAAGGTTGGCAATCTAGCACCTCCAAGGTTGTTTTCTGAGACGGCTTCCTCTTCCATTCTTCAAGGTGAGTCTGTAACCTTTTCCTGAACCGGTCTTCCCACAGACGGCGCCAATTGTAACGGAAAAGAATTTTGAGTAGGACTGAATGTATTAAGAAAAAGACCTCTTCAGGATTGGTTGTGAAGGTCAGCCTTCTGAATGGATGAGCAAGCCTGCACAAGACAAATCAAGTGAGAAGGATCTAAGTCCCCGGTGTTGGGGACTGATTACCCTCCGATGGTCAAGTCAGTCTGAGATCAAAGAAGAGAAATTTATGATGTAGTGTAAGTTGTTTTCTTTCTGTGTGTGATTCCCAGAAGAACATACCTGATTTCTGCATGAATACCCTTATTTATAGGCTCCCCAGTTACAGGTCACCTGCTGATTTGACTGATTTAACTTTGCACAGTGATGATATCCTAGGATGGGACATAAGGATGTCTGTCCATCCCCACGTGCGTGGGTTGCCCCGAAATACTTATGACTTTGTGTGCTTGTCCCCACGTGGGATAATACCTGGCAGGTCACCTCGCAGTTCAGCATTTAATGCCCTCAACCACCCATCTGATTCGCAATGAATGCGGGGATTTGGCATATCCATGGACTGGTCCGGCACGGCATTACTCAATATGTCCGCCCTGGTGACGTTTAGATCCGTGCATCTCCTCTACTGATAGGTCCTCTCCACCCCATATCTCTAATTTAAATTTTTCCCTCACAGCCCCATATATATATATATATATATATATACCCCTTTTTTTTCTTTTTTTATTTAAGAAAATGGTACTACATTTTTATGTAAATGACTAACGATTCTCCTCCCTCCCTCATTTATCTTATACAATAAGTAACTTATTAATTCAAAGTGTATTCAAGACATATTTTCTTAAAAATAAATAAATTTATATAAGTAGTTCATTTTTTTCTTCGGTTTTTATTATTCTTATACCATTACCCTTCCCTTTTATGAATAAAATTTAAGTAATGCGTTCATAGATTAAAAAAAAAAAAATTTGTATTACCTTTACATAATGACTAATAGATCATTTTTTATCTTCTTCCTTTTATTACTCTTATACCATATGTAACTCATTAAATCAAAGTATATTTTTCTTAAAAATAAATAAGTTTATATAAATGATCAATGCATTCTTTTTTTCCTTATTACACTTATGTTATACATAGCTCATTAAATTAAAACATTGTAAGATATATGTTCCCCTAAATGGATAAGTAAATCTCTTTAATAAAAGTTTTTTTATTTTCCAAAAAACAGTGTTTTATTTTATTTTATTTATTTTTTAAGTTTTTTGCTCTGCCACTGTCAACATCAACGCTCTTCATAGAGGATATATTGTTTAGGGACCATATTCGCCTGATATTCAACCTAAATCTCCTAGATTGGTAGCCTAAGGATGCTTCCTTGGCTCTCTAACCACCGTTGAGGAAGCTCTTTCATCGAAGTATTGGAGGTTCCATGACTTGAAAAATAAAAATAAACACATAATAAAGCAATAATTAATAAAGAAAGAATAGTTTGATGGAGTGATGATAAGAGTGTGATGTGAGGTGAAATATATTTTAAAAGTAAATAGCTAAAATAGAAAATATAGTTTTTCCTATAAAATTTTGTTAAAATTTTAAACAAAATTTTACACGACAGGATGTAAATGTTCTTAAATGGTCAAATCTTAGTATTAGAACTGGAAAATATTCAATTTTGCTCTCAAAGGCAATTACTTTAAATTTGAGAAAAGAGAAAAAGAAAGTCGTTTTATCTAGTTCTAATTGAGTTAAGACTTTTAAGTCATAAGGGCATGACATTTATAGCTTGAACAAAAAAATAATTTAGTTGGAGCTTCGTGTTTGAAGACGACAAATAAAATTATTAAAGCATGTGGGCGCACTGAATTAACCGAGAAGAAATTAATACGAAAGACTATACAAATAGGAGAAGATGCTTAACGGTCACTGTGTCAGATTGGACTTATTTTGTCCAGTTCTTAATCCCACCTTGAATATTTTATCCATGTCTTTTCCCTCGTTTCTTATTGTTATTGATGCGATAGGCGGACAATAGGAGAAGCTTTCGGTTATTGCTATTTGCTCTTATATGTTCCATGTGGGAAAAGCAAATCCGACGTGGAAACAGGACTTTTCTCCCCATGAGAAACTTAAATCGAGGGCAAAGCGAGAAAAAGATAATTGGTACTTCCATATTCATATTGTACAAACGTCAGTCCTCACAAAAACAGATTAGATTCCAAATCAGATAAAAAATTTGATTCCAATAGGAATAGGAATAGAGTCACATGGCCCACAAAAAAGTTCAAAGGTGGTTGGGCTGGTAGGCGAAGATTTTTCCTCTCTATTATCTTTCTGAGACTTTTTTTCCCATTCGCTGCAAATCCAGTGCAAGTGGGACCTCAAAATTTGGTCCTTATTATGCTTCTTCCTCCTCCACTGCCTCGTAATAAAAAACAGAGGGCAACAGAGAAACCCCACGTGTCGCCCTGAGAGATGGAAAACACCATTGAAGCTGTACCCTAACAACAAAAGTTACGAAGCCCAATGCCACTCTTGGGAAAAGACAGTTCTTTGAGTTCATTGCCAGGGTGTACCTCGGACCCCACACCATTAACGGCTATATTTTTACTCGCCACAACAACCGGGATTCAGTGTTAAAGCCACGTGACTAACACCAGATTAATCCTTTTACTTTTGGCGGGAATCGGTCTTGTGGGCCCCCATTGTGACTACCATTTTCGTCGATCTGGAACTGCGGCTTGTCCAGATCGTTGACTGATAGTGTTGTATTTTTTACTCATCTTCAGATGGACCCCACATTTAGAATTACAAACAAAACAAATGGCAAAAGCGTTAAGAATTTAGAAAGCGACTTCTTCTTTTTTCTTTTTTCTTTTTTGAAATGGAAAAAAACAAAAACAAAACTCTAAAAAAAACTCACTACTACTACAATAAGAAATTAATAAAAAAAGAAAATGGTTAACGTTGAATTCGGGTTATGCCGGGGAAGGTTGAGAGGTTGGATCGGCGGAGGAAGGAATATCGGGTCCGACCCGGCAACCTTCTAGCATGAAAACGATATCTGACATGGTGGGTCGGTCCAGAGGGTCAGGTGCTGTGCACAGCAACCCAACTTTCACTCCTAGCAAAAACTCTTCCCATTCTGATGATTCAGGGTCAAGCTCAAGCAAGCCAGGCTCTAAAAGCTCTGTAATTTGACCCTTTTGCAATTGTTTCTTCACCCACTTGACAATGTCTTCGTCCTGTGTGAACATTACTGGTCGCTTCCCTGTTAATAATTCGAGCAGGACAATGCCAAAGCTGTAGACATCTGATTCTTTTGTGGCTTCCCCCGTTAGAATTGCTTCTGGCGATACATAGCCTAAAGTCCCAACTGAAGTGGAAGTTGAGGCTTCAGCTGGTGTTGCGATTGTAAGGCGGTCTAGCCCAAAATCGGATAAATGGGCTTCGAAATCGGCATCAAATAGAACGTTCTGAGGCTTGACATCACCGTGCACCATTGATGAAGTGTGTAGAAAGGCTAAGCCACGAGCAATTCCAAGCGCAATGAGATGGCGCATTGGCCAATTGAGGACATGGCCATCTTGGTGAGATGCTTCTTGAAGCAAACTTGCAAGATTTCCATTAGGCATATAGTCATACACTAGGAGCCTTGAGTCGGATGAGCCAGCATAGTAGCCGCGAAGGACTGTCAAGTTTCGGTGCCTTACTTTTCCTAGTGATTCAGCTTCTTTTCTGAACATGTTTTCGTCCAGTGATCCATCTGGGAGTCTGCGGATTGAGAGCACCATTCCATCGTTATAACTGGCCTTGAAAACCAAGCCATAGCGTGTTCTGCTTAGCACATTTTCTTCATCAAATTGCCTAGTTGCTTCAATTGTCTCTGCAAGTGTGATTTTGTTGTTGAACATAACAAGCTTTGGCCCTAAACTATCAGTGCTTCCACGACCTCCACTCGCTCCCGAGCTTGCCCTTCCGGGACTCCTCTTCTTCTCCCCAGATGCTCTTTCTTTGAGCCTCTTGCGCCACCTCAATAGGCTGAAAATGTAGAAGCAACAACAAAATGACAGTAGGCAAGCTCCACTAGCAGCTACCACAATTAACAAAATCAGCCTCTTCCTCCTATCCTTAACCATTATATCCTCACAATTTCGACTCAATGGCTTCCCGCATAAGTATTGATTATCTGCAAATGCAGACGGATCGTTGAATCGAGAGCCCAGCATTACGGGGATCTCACCTTGCAGATTATTCCTCGAAACATTGAAGTTCACCAAGCCAGAAATCATTGAAAGATTAGCAGGAATAGCCCCACTTAAATTGTTATTAGAA
The DNA here is from genome assembly GCA_907173295.1 of Fagus sylvatica. Taxonomy (NCBI): domain Eukaryota; kingdom Viridiplantae; phylum Streptophyta; class Magnoliopsida; order Fagales; family Fagaceae; genus Fagus; species Fagus sylvatica. The sequence continues at coordinate 11,797,987 of OU015768.1, read as the reverse complement.
AGGTCCAGCGCAGTCAAATTTGATAGCTCAGACAATGAGACGGGTATGCCACCTGAAAGATGATTGGAATTGACTAACAAAGCAGTTAAGGACGAACATTCAGAAATTTCCCTTGGGATTTCACCTGTTAAGTTGTTCATACCCAAATCAAGCACTGTCAAATGCGAGAGGCGAGAGAGATCAGCTGGAATGTGGCCCGTGAAAGAATTCGACCGGAGCTCAAGAATTTCAATTGAAGAGCAGTTTCCCAGCTCTGGTGGAATTGATCCAGAAACATGATTATCAGACAATGAGAGAACCATCAATGACCGAAGAAAACCATAGTTTGCTGGAATGTGACCAGAAAACGCATTGGAACTGAGATTCAAATATCTCAAACTCATCAAACTACTAAAACCTTCAGGAATATCCCCAGACAACAAGTTTTCCTGCACAGCAATAACCTGCAGATTCGGCAAACCCGAAAGCTCAAACGGCAATTCACCAGAGAGACTCTGTTTGCTCAAATCTAGACTCGTTAGCCTGAAAAGATTTCCCAAACTCGCTGGAACCTTCCCTGAAAAAGCATTACCACTCAGATTTAGAACCATTAGCCGACTCAAAGTTCCAATACTCGCAGGAATTTCACCAGAAAAATTGTTCCCACTGAGGTCCAGCATTGTCAAATTGCTCAATCCCATTAGCTCCACCGGCACAATTCCATTCAACTTGTTGGCTCTCAGGTTCAAAGTCTCAAGCACAGAAAGATTACGAAAACTAGCTGGAACGGAACCTGTAAATGAATTTCCTCCAAGGGATAACACCGTCAAGCCTCTCATATCGCCGAAAAATTCAGGAATGTTACCCGAAAAGCGGTTTCCTTCAAAATCTAGAAAATGTAATAAGCTACATTTCTTGATTTCTATCGGAATCACACCGCTAAACGAGTTATTCGCCATGTTGAGCAACTCCAACTTCGTTAGGTTTCCAATCTCAGCCGGAACCACACCAGAGAAAAAATTATTTGAAAGATCCACAATTGTTAAAGTGGATATACTCGTTAACCACGAGGGAAACACGCCGTGTATATGATTGTGCTGAAGATCTAAAACATTGAGAACACTGAAACACGTAGCTGATTTGGGACTCACAATGTCCGTGAACGCATTAAATCCAAGTTGAACAATACGAAGCGACGACGTATAGAGCGAGACATTGCAAAACATTGAAGCAGGGACCGAACCTGAGAGATTGTTTTGGGAGAGCGAGAGAACCTGAAGTTTCGGTAGAGCTCCGAGCGCCGCTGGGACCACGCCTCCGAGCGAATTTCCTTCGACGCTTAGGTGTATGAGCGACGAGCAATTGGCGATTGCCGATGGAAGAGTTCCTTCCAAGAGATTGTGGTCCAGCCAGAGGTACTGAAGCTGTTGGAGCTCTCCGAAGCTCGCCGGAATCTCTCCGGTGAACTGGTTGTACGAGAGGTTGATGAGCTGGAGCTGAGTCAAGTTCACGACGCTCCTCGGGATCACACCGGAGAAGGCATTCGATGAGAGATCGAGATACTTGAGGCTGCTAGGGAGGTCGCCGGAGACTTCACCGGAGAGGTGGTTCTGCGCGAGGTTGAGGATTTGGAGTCCGGTGAGATTCCCGATCTCCGACGGGAGGTTTCCGGAGAGCGAGTTGTACTGCAAGAACACGGAGCGTAGGAGCGTGCATTTGGAGAGAGAGGGAGGGATGGTCCCGTTGAATGAGTTGGAACGGAGGCTTAGTTTCCGCAACATGGACAGGTCAGCGAGACGGTCAGTGAGTCGGCCACCGAGTTGGAGGCGAGGCAGGCGGAGCTCGGTGACTCGGTCGTTAGAACAAGCGACTCCACGCCAGTCGCATGGAGCCGACGGCGTGGAAGAATCCCAGCCGCTCAACGCTCCAAGTGGATCGTGGAGATTGAGTTTGAAAGATGTCAAGGCCTCTATTTCCGTTACTGTGTCGGCGCACGATAAGAAGGGTGCGCAAAGCACCACCACAAAGAAGAAAAAAGCTCTTAAAGCCATGGTTGGTGGTTATGGAAAAAAGAAGCAAATTTAGTTCTTAATAAAAATGACTAAAGAAATATTTGGTGGAGGTTAAGAGAGTGCGCAGAAGGAGCGTATTTTAGCAGAAATGGGCAGTGAGTGTTGTCTGAGGAAGAGGAGAAGAGAAGGGTCTCCATTTGGTTGTGCCTGCCCCCTGCGAGCGTTTACGTTAAGTTTTTGAGAGACCCACACACAGAGATTGAGATACTCACAAGTCCAACAAATCTATTATATGTTTAGGACTGTGGGGTTCCCTCTTCCCCAAAACCCTTTGAACCAACACTTTTTTAAGAAACACCATTTGGTGGGTTCTGCTCACTTTTTAACCTCATATGATGTAGGATGGGTTGAATCATTGAACCCTGTGTGTGTGGCCTTATCTTTGCTCTGTTTTTTAACTCTTTTTTTTACTTTTTTTAAATCAAGGATCAGTGAAATGTTTAATCTAATTGGTAAACCTCGTGGACTAGTCAGCTGGGACTAGAAATGATCTAGGGCCCGTTTTTGACCGTGGATTAAAATCTAGCCTAATTAATAAATTTGCATGCTCTCTGACTTTGGGGGGCTTTTATTTCAAATCCAAGCTAAATTATTGATGATGGTTTGGTTGCTCACCAATCCTTATTTTTTTATTTTTCTTCTTCTTTGATAATTTTTATTATTATTATTTTTTTTTCCTTTTCCACCTTTATTCTTTCGTCCCATTATTCTGACTAGATGTCTCTATTGCAAATCTTGCTCCCCTTTTACTTTTCTTTCTTAGTTGATTGGTCAAAATGTCAAATGAAAAGGTGAGGTGTAAAGAGGGAAAAGCTTGTGTCATTAAACATTCTCTTAATCTTGATGAAATCTTAACTTGTCAAGAAAAGGACAGAAGCTAAAATCCGGTGGTGTTAATTTAAAAAGCAACCCATTAGGTAGAGGTTAATCAACCTGGTGGGCCAAAAATGTGGCACTCAAATCATTTGAATGATGCAAAAAGATGACCCAACAATCAACATTGGCTAGGCATTTGGCGCTAAATGTGGGCAGATTTTGAAAAAAGTTCATGTCAAGTGGAAAATATATTGAATTGAGGTATAAACGTCCAGATACTTCGCCGACTAAATAAAGCTTGGTCCCTTTTGCAAAAGAAAAATGATTGGGACATATACGACATACATACTATTGCTATAATGACATGTCAAATTCTTTCTAATTCTTCTTAATACCAGGTTATCAGGGAGGGATGGACCATACGAAGACTTGTTCGAGATTAATTAAGCATGATCATGTAGGACTATTTCTCTGTGCTTATATTTATTAATAGGCCTACCATTTACCCCTGGCATAATCACCAGATGAGGATGAGCTTGCATGCGTTGCCAAGGAAGGTGTGTCATGAAGTGTCTTAATTATTTTCTTTACAAATATGTGACCTAACGTATTGTTGAACGCATAAGAATTAATATTGTCGATTCACTGCCATGGTACAATTGTACAAATCTAGAAACTGGGAGTATTATATGTATTTATCAACTCTTCTAAAAAAAAATTATTTATCAATAAAGTTAAATCTACAATAATAATTTTACAACAATATTAAAATGTTAGATTGTTAATGATATATAATAAAGTGATGAGTCCAAATTAGCACTAATAAAATTCAGACAACTCAATATTTTTATGAAATTATCATAAAAGTGTTGTACCTATAATACTGCTCTTATTTATTTGTTTCCTATGAATGAGACTTCTATAATTAATTGCACCATTTAACGTTTCAAACGCTTTTGGGGTTAGCCACCAAACGTTTGTGTTGGAACATTAATGGGGTTATGCATCATTTCTGGCATACTATGTCGGTTGAGTGAATCCTTGTTGGAGTGATGTTGTACTTATAAGTTCAATGCACGAGTAAATTTCATTTCCAAGTTCTCTTAACACATATTGTCCTTTTAATGTTATTTTTCTTTCTTAATTGCTAATACAGAAGAAAAATGCAATACGTCTTTGGCTCCTGAATTGCAAGCTTTTTTGGTCGGAAAATTTGCATGCTAAGAAACCCAATTGTCTAAATCTTTCAATCCCAAGTGTTGCGCAATTTGGTAGATAATCTATTCTTTATTACCAACCAGCCAATGAAACTATGCTTAGGAATTACCTCCTGGAATCAGATTAATTTCCACCAATTCACTTCTTCTCCTTTGGTTTTGAAATGCTCCCATGTTGCTGGACAAGAGAAATTACGTAATGCACTGATGGACCAAATGGCTCTATCATAGTCCATAATCTGAATTTGGCTGAGCTTGCTTTGGATCTCCACTAGATTTTTTGCTCTTGCTGGCCTCCAAACCCATTCTTTTTTTCTAAGGACACTACTTACTTTGGCATTAAAAGTACTTCTGTCATAGATTATTCTATGCTCATATTGTTCTAACAACACACCATTAGGATGCCATTTATTATGCCATAAAAATATATTGTTTCCATCACCTACCTCATAAGAAATGAGTGTCCTGACTTATCAAAAAAAAAGAAATGAGTGTCCTTGCTTCTATTCTTGATTTCAACAGCTTCCTCCGACCCCATGAGCATTATACAATACTTTTATTTAATTAATTCCATTTATATTTGTTGATGAGGTGCCCATTAAATGTCATCTAATGTGTCACCTGTGTTAATTAGTACAATCAAATCATGTCGTACAATCAAATCATGTCATGTCAATTTAATTATGTCACATCAATCAAAAAGACTTTAAAAATAAAACAATTCTCTAAAGTCCAAAAATGTCATATATTAAAAGGATTTTGTTAACAAGTGTTTTTAAGATAATAGTTTAGGAAGTATTTATTACTTCCACTTTATAGGAAGTAGTGGAATTTAAATATTAAAATAATACAAAAACAGCTTTTAAGGGTATTTTAGTCTTTTCATTCATTATTATAATATTAAAATTTTGTTATTTCCCATAAAGTGTAAGCATTTAATGATTCTTAACCATTGCCCTAAGGACATTTGTTAACAAAATCCATATTAAAATTATCGAATAGGGTAAAATATAAAAACTATTCGTGAGGTTTGAGCTAATAATAGAAATTATCAAGATTTTTCGAAAAAAAATATCGAGTTTGCTCCTTTAGTACAGACTACACTTAATACCATTTATGTATTTTCTCCTAAAGGTAATTTGTGGTCTTAAATAAACCAAAACAAGGACAAAGACTTTTATATCTACAACAATACTATAAACACAACAAATGTCACAATTATTAAGAGGATAGATTGTGATTGTTACAACATCACTTTATTATACACCTATCAACATTTAAAAATAATAATTTAAGATTAAATTGCAAATTGGATCCTTTAAATTTTGTCATTTTGATTTTGCTCCCGTATGCTTAAAAATTTGGATTTTTTGTTCCTAACATTATATATTACTTTGAATCATGTCCCTTTCTCCAAACTCGTTAATGATGTAATTGTTAAATACCACTCTAATTAAGCACATGAACATTTATTTATTTACTTTTTTAAAAATAAATCATCGTGAGTTCTTTTCTTTTTTTTTCTTAAAAAAAAAAAAAAATCTTCTATTTCCTTTACCATTTTCCCCTTTTCAACCTATTAAATTTCAAATATTCTCTTACAACATTTACTTTACCATTTTCTATGGGTTATTCACTTTCTTTTTTTTTCCCACTAATGAGTAATCTATAACATCAATCGGCATCCAATTGGCTAATTTTGCAGGTGTGACTACATAAAGCGTATAGTCTCACACCCATTACCACAACCAGTCGACCACAATAATTTGACCATCGGCGTCCAATTGTTTTTTTTTAAGGTCTCAGTGTCCAATTGCTTGGATGGCAAGAAAGTACTGAAAAATAATACTTTAAAATTTTAATTTTTTTTTCTTTAAGTAAATTCTTTATTTAGAGAATTATTCTAATTTTTATAATATATCTTACTATTTAATTGACGTGACATATTTTAATTGACATGATATGTAGGGATGGCAATAGACCCGCGACCTGCGGGTACCCGCCCCGCCCCGCCCCAATTACATAGGGTTTTTTCGCCCCGTTTATATAATAGGATTTCGGGTCGGGTTCTTTTAACCCGAAACGGGTTTTAATTGGGTCGGGTTTTATTGAAAAACCCGAATATGACCCGAAGTATTTAAAAAAAAAAAAAAAAACTAAAAATGCTCCGATCTGACCCGATTAAAAATGCTTCGGACTGAGTCTTCTCCGATCTGACCCGCCCCGTCGAGCCTCTCTCTGAGTCTTCTCCGATCTGCCCCGCCTGGGTCAAATGCTCCGCTCCACAGTCCGATCTGACCCGAATCGTTGTTGACGTGGCCAAGAACCTCGAGCGTGCCCAGCGGCGTACTCCGCCAGGTGTTCTCGATCACCACCACCGCCGATTTTCGAAAGGTCTCGAATCTTCGATTCTTCTCGAATCTTCGATTGGAGACGTGAAGTGGTTGCTCTCCATCTTCGATTCCGAGGGTGGGACCAATCTTTCTCTCCCTCCCATCGCCAGCAACGACCCGATTCTTTGGGTCCACACCGCCACCGTCCTCATGGGCCAGCCCAAGGACCGGACCGACGCGGCCCAGGAACTCGCGTTTCTCGCCAAGGACAACGACCGGAACAAGTTTGTTCAAGTCGTGCATTCAGCAATCTCTTTAAAAAAAAAATTGAATCGGGTCGGGTACCCGTCGGTCTGGGTTAAACGGGTACCCGTTAAAGAAGACGGGGCGGGGCAGTAAACGGGTTTTTTTGGGCGGGTATCTAAACGGGTCGGGTCGGAACGGGGCGGGGCGAAACCCGACCCATACCGCCCCATTGCCATCCTTAATGATATGTTTTAATTGAACCAACTAGCACACGACTTAATTGACATTTAACAATCATAGATGGAAGGATGAGATTAAAAACATATGTAAATTAAGAACAAAAAATGAATTTTTAAACATAATAGAGAAAAATCTAAATGACCTCAAATTTAGAGATTATAAATTGCAATTTAGTCAAAACTTAATTACTATATGGATTAATAAAATGTATGCTAATGTGACTTAAATGAGATTCTATGACGTAGTTTAAACAGAAAATTTTCGTTATATAATGTCAAGGAAAAAAAAAAAAAAAAAAAACCAAAATTATAAACATAAAAGAGCAAAATCAAAATGTCGCCAATAATGTGTGCAATTTAGGACAAACTTGTTTATTGTTAATTAATACTATTTGTTTACAAAAACATGACCCAAAGGCCTGTTGGCTTGGTGTCATTTTCGCCGGCAAAAAGGCCAACTAGTGGACAGGTAATTGAAGATGCCATAATTAAACATCACCTTATAGTGAAAGTAAACTAGTAAAGAGCTCACAAATGACTAGACCTACCACCTCGATCATCATAAAAAAAGAAAAGAGAAAAATTTGTTATCAAACTGAAGCGAGGCAGTACGCAGTACTATTCTAAATTCCTTATGACATTACGTACACAAAAATGAAATGTTTATAATTCACTAAAAAAAAAAATGATACTTATGGTTTGGTAGTTAGACCTGCTGTAAGGACGGCTCTTCGGAAGCCAAATTTGGTAGAGGTGCAACCTTCTTATTTCTTGATGCTTTAGTAATTGAAAAAATACAGTCTAGTAACACAGCGAGAAAGCCAAGAAGGCAAACGATGATCTGACTGATAATTCCTATGCAATAAACCCAGGTCCAGTTTTGCTTTGTAACTTTGTTTCTACGCCTTATGTCATTGAATGCTGCATATAGCCCCACACCGCATACGGCTGTGCATGAGGCAAATACGAAAGCTCGAAACCAAATAGGCTTGCCTTCTTTATTACTGTCCATGATGCTTCACACAGTAGTTTTAAGAGATAGAGAGGAAGACGAGAGATTTTCTCTTTTGGGGTATGAGTATGAGAGACGGACGGTTGAATGTCATATAAATGGAGAAGATTTTGGAAAGTCATACGGAAATGAAAAACCGGAATGGGTTTGTGAAAACAGAAGGGCTATTGCAGTTTATTATTGGCCAACGAATAAAAAGTTAGAAACAGTAGAAAAAAGAACAAAAAAAGGAAAAAGGATCATAACAAACAAGAAGTATATCAATATGGGCAGGGGCTAGAGGCTAGCAGCCCACAGGTTCTTGTTCAAATTTATGACTTAGCTAAATTTGGTATGTGTAATCTAGCTTCTAATCGTTTTTGGTGTTTTACATAGATGATAGATCTGAACTAATTTCTACAGGTAGGAAATTTATGGGCACCGAGGGGTTTCGCCCAAGCATTGACTTGACAATCAAGTTAAAAATCTGACACGAACAATAGAGGGCAGAATAAATACCGTTCGTCACTAATGAGTAATGACCGCGGAATACTAAAGTTCAAAAGTTGCCTATGGTGTCGTTTACGGACAAATGGATATTGGTGTATCGTTTTGGAATTTATTAGGGGTGCAAAAATTCTCCAAACTCTATAATCCCCACAAATCATTCATGTATTATTCACCAAAACCCATCTATTTAATAAATGGGCTTAATTGGGTCAACCTATTTATTACTTATTTAAATGGTCTTAATTGGGTAATCTGGATTGAGATTTGGTGCAATAGCCCTAACTATTGCACCATGCAATACTTTTTTAAAGGTTTAGATTTAAAAGTTAAAAAGTTATCTTTAATCTAAACCCTTGAATAAAAAAAACTTTTTAACAACTTTTTAAAGTTTTTGTGTATTACTGTTTTACCCTCAACTTTTTCAACTTTTTGAACTAACAATTGCATGCAGCTATTGCACATGATCTCAATCTGGGTAATCTATTGGGTACCCAATGAGTTGCCTATTGGGTAAATATTTTAGAAACTTTAAGGATATTTTGGTAAATTTCAAGGTTTTAGAAGTATTTGGATCATTTAGGGTATTTTGTTATTATATATATATATATATATATACATACAATAAATGGGTAAATGGGTGAGTTTGAGTTTTAACTTATATAATTAGGTTGAGTTGGGCTTGGGTAATACCTATTTTGCTAAATGGGTATAAATGGGTAATTGGTTTTTTAATACCCAACCCATTGAAAACCCAACCAAACCCACCAATTTGCCAGCCCCTAGAATTTATATACATTTATATATATGAATTAATATATTTAGTAAGAGTCTAGTCATATCCTCTTTAAATAGAGTTGATATCTCCTATATCTGACATATATGAATTGGGTCTCACGCTGTTGTGAGGGGGTAGATATACAAAATTATTTTTCCTTTAAAAATTTAAGTCCATGTAATAGTTATTTAAGAGTATTTAGAGTTATGTAAGTTTTGAAATCTAATAGCCCCTCCACGATACTATGTATTGGAATTTTTATTTTTTATGTGGATGTCTGGACTAATTTGCACGCGCCTCCACTAATCCTAAGGAAATACGTAACACCCTACTAGCCACGTATACCATAATAATCGCAAAATTTTGTCCCAGATAAGTGATTATTAGAGACTCGAACTAGTAACTATTGGACATTTGACATATTATATTTATTAGATCCAATGCAGGACGCATTGACAAATTCACACATCTTGCGTCTCCCCCTACCCTCATTTGGACTTAATCCATTTCATTTTTTTAATTTTTAATTTTTGTCTTTTCTTTTTGGGTTTTCCTTTTTTTTCTTTTACATAAAGTCCCAATTACAAAGTAACTCACCTCACCGCCCCTACCCTCATTTGGACTTAATCCATTTCATTTTTTTAATTTTTAATTTTTGTCTTTTCTTTTTGGGTTTTCCTTTTTTTTCTTTCACATAAAGTCCCAATTACAAAGTAACTCACCTCACCACTCTTCTTTATATGCCCCCTTCCAAGAATTGGACTCCTAAGTTTTTCCTTCATTGGCCCTTGCATGAAAAGCTAATACATTTCTTATTATTATTTATTTTTTTTTTTTTTTTTTTGAGAAAAAGCTATTACACATTTTCTAAAGCTCACGATAGAAGGCATTCAAAATATTGTTGGTGGGCTTTTAAACGGCGAATAGTTCATCACCTACAATGTCCATATATAAGGGAGTTTTGGCCAAAAAAAAAAAAACATTTTTTTTAAACTTAATTTGTCAAACATGATATGGTAGAATTTAATTTGAAATAGGGTAAAACTTGGGTATAATTTTTTAGGTCAAGTACATTACATTCCTAGTTGAATTTAAATACATTAAATTTAAATATTCTTGAAAAATATAACATTATTTGTGTTTCATTGGATAATGCAATAATGTGTTTAAATTCAATTGGGGAACTAATGTACTTGACTTAAGGAACTGTATATAAGTTTTACTCTTTGAAATATAGATCTTGTGTTTTGTAAAGACAAAATTCAAATTTGAAATATAAATCTTGTATTTTGTAAATGAATCTTGTCTTTACAAAACACAAGATTATATATATATATATATATATATATATTATTATAATATTTTAATTATATATATATTTTTTTTTTTTTTTCAATCTCGTTTGTTAGAAAAACAAGATTTAATTTTAAATTTAGTTCACCCCAAACTTTTCTAGTTGGGGTGCAACTAGATCTAGAATTAATCTTGTTTTTCTAAAAAACAAGTTTGTTAAAATTTATACATGCACATAAAATTTTAAATTAATCTTGTCTTTAGAAAAGACAAGATTCAACTTAAATTATAACAGCGCGCGTGCCCCGTGGTTAGATGAATCTTGTCTTTAGAAAAGACAAGATTCAACTTAAATTAAACAGTGCACGTGCTCCCATAACCACACATTCAAAATTTTTAAATGAATTTTGTCTTTAGCAGAGACAAAATTCAACTTAAACTTTTCAACTACTAAATTTTCAGATCACCGTTCTGACACCTCTGACCTCTCTCTTGAAGGTTGTATTTTAAATCAAAATGAATCTTGTCTTTCCTAAAGACATGATTCACTTTAATTAACACTTTTACATTGCTTCATACTCATTCTTTTGCTTCATACTCATTTTTTGCATTACCCAGTAGAAACGAGCATCTTCCCTCTACTCATTCTCTATCTTTCCCAATTTTCACTTATTCACTCAAATCTTCCTCTTATTTTATTGATTTATTTGGATATCTCTTATCTCAAAATACAGTAAACAAATATACATTCTTATTATTTTCAGATCTCTTTCATCTATTATTTTAATATTTTTTTGTTTGTTTGTTAAATTATTATTTTCAGATGTAGTCTAGGAAACACTAACAATAATTTTGACTATCTCAGCAATAGACTACGATTTGTGGCTTGTTTGATGTTCTAACGTCTTATCTTTTTTTTTTTTTTTTTCTTTAATAAATTCTATTTTAGATCAACATATATTTGATTATATCTCTCATTTCAATTATTTGATTATATTTTATTTTATAAATGCCAAACACTAGATTGGGTACAAAAAGATCATTGTTTTATTAGAATAATGTTATGAGCAATTTATTAAAAATAAGATAAAATCTAAACTAAACTGTAGAATACACAAGTTGAATGAAGAAATAACAATAAGTAACATTAATTGTGACAGGAAAAAAAAAATTTCACAAAAAAATATAAATGAAGAAAAAAAATACAATTGGCTCACATTGATGTTCATAGCTGATGATCATAGTATATTTATAACCATCATAGGCATATAATATTGTATTGAAAAACAAAAAAAAAAGAAAAAAATAGAATCACCCAATAATATGTTGAAACCATTTATTAATCTTGTATTTAACAAACACAATTGAGAGAGAGAGGCAAGAGTGAAAAGAGTTTGGTAAAAAGTAACTTATTTATTCAATCTTGTATTTAACAAACACAAAATTGCTTAAAAAAAATGATTCAATCTTGTATTTAATAAATACAAGATTGCTTAAATAAATTGTAGTCTTCTCTCATCTGGTTACGTTGGGACAGGAGGGTAAAATTTGTTTTTAACAATCTTGTGTTTGTTAAATACAAGATTAATGTCAATCTTAAGTTTAGAAAAAAACAAGATTCATTTTTCAAATTAAGTTCAACTGGGACATGTTTGGCAAAATAACATTAAAAAAACATTATTTTGAAAAAACGGCTCATATATAATCTATTTGACATTTGTAACTTAGGTGATTCTTTTTTAGCTTTCAACTTTTCATTGGGCCATGTTTAAAGTGGATTATGACCTTGTTGGCCTATTGTTTCCTTGTTTTATTCTCTATTTATTTCTTCATTTTTGGCTTAATTACAAGAAAAAACAAACAAACAAAAAATAATGACATGCATTCAGGGCCACCCTATGTGCTGGTTCTAGGGCTTGACAAGTGTTGGTTAGATTTCCACAGGATTTCGTCCTTATAGATCCAAAGGGAAGGTTTCTCCACAAGCTAGGGGGCCCATTTATTTAGTTGGCGGGTCTACCAGTTAAGGCATCCAAATCCATAACAGGCATACACAGGCCCTTTGGTGTGATAGACTGATAGTGAGTGGAAACCAGGGGCCATGATTGGCACCATCATGGGTGACTAAAGGTCATAATGTGCTTGTGTGCATTTTGTGATTTTGTGTTTTCTTAGTAAATATTTTTAGTTAAATCCTAATAATACTTCGAAGTCTAACTCTTTACCCTAAATTAAGTCATGCCACTCTGAGTGTCATGGCGGGTCGAATAATAAGATTGGGAATATTTTAATTATTAGGTGGGTTTTGTTCTTTGGTCGAAACCCTGGAGTTTAAGGGGGATTGTTAATGTTATAATAAGTCCATTGGGCTTTGGGAATATGCTTTTTAACTCCCTTTCCTTGTACAGCACATTACTTGGCATCACTCCCTTTCTTTGTATATCCTCATATGCCTCCTATATAAAGACACTTCTGTATTGTATTACTTCTCAATTACAGGATTATTCATAAATTAACAAAAAGCATGCATGTAATTTACTAGAAGGCTCGTTGATTATAGAATATTCGAAAGAGCATATACTTCTAAAAAATTTCGTTGTTGAAAATGTATAAAAAATTTCAGGCTAATACTACGTACTCGAACAATTTGTAGTTTCTAATTTGCTCATAAGAGCATACATCATTGTTGACATTAACAATTCCACATCAGCATACAAAATTCCTAATAATAAAATAAAAAAAATCCTTAATTGATTTCGAAACCGAATAATAAAAGTAGACTATAATTAAACCAAATCCTTAGTCGACTTGGGTACGGAATGATAAATCATATGTCATTATGAAACAGTTGTTGGTACCTTATGAATACACATTGTGGCATTTAATAATAATTCATTTAGTTATTTTTTTTTCAATAAAATATATACTTTTATATATTTTATAACTTCATTACCAAAACCGTGCAATGCACATGCCTTCAACTAGTATTAATAAAACCCTGATGTAGTAGATAACTTAAGTTCTGGTTCGGTTTTGGCTAAATTACCAATTACACTCTTTAAGTTTGGTGAAAGTTCACTTAGTCCTTCTAAAGTTTTGACCCGTTTCAATTTAGTCTCTAACTTTAATTTTGATTCAATTCAATTTCTCCATTCCACTTTCCGTTAAGTGTTCCGTTAACTTTGACTATTTTTTATTTTTTTAATAATAAAAAAAAATCAAGAAAATTAATAAAAACTAAAAAATCCACTTCCGTTTATCTCTCTCTTCCTTGCTATCTCCGCCTTTGCACTCTGCCTCTTCCTTTGGTCGTACCACCACAACATCCATCTCTCGTCTAGCCACGTCAGGGACGAACCGAGAGGCATTGTGAGCGAGCAGGACGCGGTCGAGGGCGGGAAGATAAGCAGCTGGCAGAAGCGTGGGGATTGGGAGCCGCCTTGAACCTGGCAGAGCCGAGCAAGGAGCTATCGATGTCGCTGGCATCTGGGTTTGGTTTTCTGGGTATTTTTGGTTGAATCTGGTTTTTGGTTGGGGGAACTGAAAGCGACGGTGGATAAAGGATTTGGTTGAATTTGAATTTGATTTTGATTTTGGTTGAATGTGTGTTTGTTTTCCATTCCCTTTTGGTGCTGGGATGCTGCGAGAGGCGGAGTGCAAATGCGGATACAGCAAGGAAGAGAGAGAGATAAATGGATTTTTTAGTTTTTATTAATTTTCTTGATTTTTTTTTATTATTAAAAAATAAAAATAGCCAAAATTAATGAACCCTTAACGGAAAGTGGATGGAGAAACTGAATTGAATCAAAATCAAAGTTAGAGGACTAAATTGAATCGGTCAAAACTTAGAAGACTGAAGTGAACTTTGACCAAACTTAAAGGGTGTAATTTGTAATTTAGCCTAAATCTTGATGAATTTCATTAATGCAATAAGTTTATATTTTTCCTACTTCATTCCCAGCCATTAGAATTGAAAGTTAAAATTCAAATCATTCTCTTCAAATGTTCAATATAAGTGAATCAAACCGAACGATCACGGATTGATTTATATAAAATAATTTCTACAAAATTTATTTTGTAGGTTCAACCATTTTTTTTTTTTTCTTTTTTATCATCTCTTGCACGTAACCAAAAGTTATGTTGCACACAAAAAAAAGTAACTTATTTCCTATGCCGCAATCAATTATAGAATTTCATTTCATATTATGATCTTGCTCTTAATTAAATTATACTCTCAAACTTTGAGCTATATATTTTTTAATTTAGTCATTAACATTTCAATTTATTTTTTTTGGGAAATGATTGGTGTGAAAATATCAAATCACGCTGCACAATATCACACCAAGATTTGATATTTCCGCACCAATAGTGCGGAAATAGCACCAACCTTTTTTTTTTTTTTTTTTTTTTTTTTCATTTAAGTCTTTTAACTTTTATTTGTTTCTAATGTAGTCTTTATTTTTTGATAATTTGTTTCTGATGTAGACATTTTTGTCCAATCCGGACCGTTAAATTTACCTAAACAACCTTATTGTGAAAAGTGAAAAATACTAAAAGTTATAGTGAAATTGAATGGAGTTAGATGAAATGACTAAATTGAAAATAGATTAAACTTAAATGATTGAGCCAAGAGTCATAAAACTTAGTAACATCGGTGGCATTGCCCGTTTTCCTTTATGAGGAGAATTAAAGGTTCCTTATCGAATTATCAAAAATATAATTATAGAATTAAAATGAAAAAAAAAAAAAAAAAAAACTTAAATGATTAAATTGAAAATAAGTCAAAATTTGAGGGTGTAATTTATAATTTCATTAAGAAATTATTATTTTCTAAATCGAACATTTAAAAGAAAATTAAGGTGCATAGCCTTACAGTCTTACTCGCGAATTGATACGAAATAAAACTCTACACAGCAGTGCGTCTCAACGATTGGATCAAATTGTAGCAAGCTGCCATAGCCAGGAGGAGCAAAAGAATGATAAGGACAATGAGAACAATAGTGAAGGTCACGCTCAATGCAAATATCGATTTGGCGAGTCGGTTTGGATGTGCCATCACCCTCATAAACCGTATGATCAACCACACAGCAAAACAGGCAATTGCTACGTACCCTATGGTTCTGATTGCATAAAATATTGACGTATGCCTTTTCTTTTCCTCCATATCATCGTCCATAACCATCACTGATAGAGAGAGACAAACGGTGATTGGATATAAGTATTTGTGTAAATCCTGTATTTCTACAAGTATATTTAGATTTGCGTGAGGTGCCTATATGTTTGTTCACTGATATTTCATGGAATTCTAAGTAAAATAAAAAATAGTAACAAAAAAAATTGGGGTTCTGCATGTGGGCAAAATTAGAAGAGAAACCATACTTACCTCCTTGTAATTGTAACCAAGTTGAATTTTAAGCTCTTAACGATCTTTGACACAAAGTGTTGTCGAAGTTGAATTTTTTCTTAAATATATACCACAAACTAGAGGGTATAGGAAGAGTTTGACAATGACCAGTTGAAGCTTTGAATCTTCGTAAGGTATTTTAGTGTTCACAATGAAATTTTTTCAACAATATGGATCACTACATCAAAACCACCCGATTTATGCCTTACTACAATAAAGTGATGGTGGGCTAATTTCTGCGGGTTAGGCATCTCTCTACATAAGCCTCAGTATCTTTTCTTAGGGGAGAATAATAGATTCTCTTTATTTTCGTTCCTTTCCGGGAAAAATTCAGAAAATCTCTCGAAAAATAAAAGATACCTTAATAAAATCAGAAGCTCTTTTGGAAATTATTCATTCAAAAGAAAGAAAAAAGATTTAGAAAATCTCGCGCTCTGAAGGTGGAAAGCAGTTTTCAATTGTAGTCGATCACAAGTTTCCAAACTAAGGGAAAGATGGGTCGGGTCAACTAGGTTTGATCTCAACCTTTTAATAAGGTAGATAAATTTGTTATTTGAACATGTTTTTGCATTTTATGTTATATGATTGAGATATTAGAGATATTAGAGATACTATGAGTTTTACTAGGAACTAGTCGCAAACCTGTGCGATATACAGGAAAATTATTGAAAATAAAATCTAAATTAATTTTAATTACTTTTACTTCTTTTGTTGAAAGACAAGATTTGGCTACAAACTAGTTTGTAACTCGTTTGCTACAACTCACTACGTGGCAACTTATAAGACCATTCACATATATTATTTAAAGAAGTCACATGACTTATTAAATAGGTCATGTGACTAAAGTACACATGGATGATCTTATTAATTGCTATGTAGTGGGTTGTAGCAAGCTAGCAATAAATCAGTTTGTAGCCAAACTCTTTTTTTTTTTTTTTTTTTTTTTTGTAATTCAAAATGTTGTAGGCAAGATCGATAAAGAGACTTTACGAATCGGATTTAGGATAGATCTTACTTTTTGGTTTAAAAAAATAACTAAGAAAGTATTTACCATAGGATAATTAAAATTTAATATAATGTAATTTTTCTTTTGGCATAAGTTGAATATAGTCCAATTTTTATAAAACATGATTCATGTTTATATTTACCATATTATGGATCATGTTTCCATCCATAAAATAAAGGATACTTAAAATAAGAAGAAGGATAAATAAATACATGACATGACATGATATTGATCAAACTTAAATAATTTTCATAACTTTCTCACATATTAAACAAATCCATCCATTTTCTCCATTGCCAGCAACAAAATTAAATGAAATACATAGAAAAAGAACTTGAAATCTTGATGAAATTGATAATTATGATTATTAAAAATATAGTTTTGCAGTCTTACACTTTTGGCCCTGTGTTTAGGGGGTGTTTTCAATTTGGTCCATGTTTTAATTCATTCGATTGGGTCCCTGTGTTTTTAAGCCGTTTTCAATTTTACCCTGGAGCTAACTCCGTTAGTTTTCTCCTACGTGGCAAAGAAAATGACATGGAATACTATAAAATGATGGCAAAACAAAAATAATTAATTAATATTTAAAAAATCCACGTCATCATTTTAATAAATAAATAAAAATCACATTAATTAAAACAAAAAATAAAATAAAAATCCAAATCTTTATTTTCTGAAAATTTATTTTCTCTCGTTTTCTTTCACTTTCTTGCCAACCAAACACAAACACACACTTACTTCTACCATTCCCCCACAATACACCAACTGGAAACTTGATTTCACAAACAACTTAATTCCAAATAGCCCAGGACAGCATATATCGAGCTCCTCTCTAGAGAGCACCCAGAAATTTCACAAACAACTTATTTATCAACCCACAAACCAGATCAACACATCAACACTATCTTGATCCTCCACCAGTTCAAAAAAAAAATCAATCTCACAAAGAAATCGAACCTGACTCATGGGTTCGGGTTCGAATCTTCGAGCTTCGCTCTCACTTGTGTCGTGGAGTAAAGGAGAACTAAAACCCGACTTACTTGTTTACTTTCTTCACTTTGGTTTCGCACGTTATGCCTGCTTAACAAAATCTTTCCTCTTTTCTCATTTTTCTGCAGCTAGGAGCAGTCATGGAATTGTTATAGAGGAAGGAGGAAGACTGCAGGCTGCAGCAGTGGAGTTTCCGTTAGGGGTCAGCCAGGGCCGATGTCTGCTGCAAGACCTGTAACTTCAAGAACTTCTGTTCTTGCTGATATGGATGCCTTCTTCCGAGAATTTGAGCGTACGTCATTCAGTTCCCGCCATGCTGAGCATTTCTGGACCTTTGATGACGCAAAGGCTGACTTTGAAGTCTTTCGGGTACCTCGAGGAGGAATCCGGTTCTTGCAGGCCCTGTGGGGAAAGTACGGCAGCTGCTCATCGTATTTCAGCCGTGGTGTGCATGTAGGGAGTTCTTTACTGACTCTCCTATGTTGTGTGCTCGCTCATATGGAGCATACCAGGCTTGGAGATATCACTGAAGTGCATATCCTTGAATGGAAAGCCGTAGTTCAAGAGGCAATCGAAGGCGGTTTCAAATTTGGCTTTATTCTTGACTATCTAAGGAGGTTGGCTCGTGACATATTTAGCAGGAGGGTCTTGGCTGAGTTGAGAGAGGCAGAGGCTCGTGTTGCTGCTTTGAGGGATGCTTTGAATGCTGTTGCACCGAGCCCATGGGACTTGGCTTCTGCCAGAAGGGCTTCTGCAGAAGCTCGTACTGAGTCAGCCCTCCAAGGCTTGCTGTCTTGAGCACATCACCTTCTGCACTTTTCTTTCTTTTCTGTTTTGTTGTTCTTTTGTAATATGTTAGCCGTATATAGGCTTTGACAATGAAACTTGATGTTACTTTGGCTTTTTTAGCACTTATTTGTTAAATACATTTGCTTATGGACAATGAAATTTGGAATTGTGTCAACTTTACTTGCTTGGATTACATTGTACAAAAAAAAGTTGACATATTTTGCAATACAAAAGAAGGGCATTTTAACTTCTATTACTCTTAGCCTAGCACAAAGTGCTTCAAAAGCCATTTCAAAAGAAGAAAGATACATAATGCAAAATCTGCTGTAATGCATCTTACGAGTAATAGTGTTTCAGCCATTTTCCATTGATAGGATCTGCCAAGGTAGTTCCATCAGGCTTAGACAGCCTGTAGTAACCACTTCCATGCGCTTCTCGGATAATGTATGGCCCGTCCCAATTAGGAGAGAACTTGGATGGAGATGGTAGGTTTCTCCTCACGAATTCCGCGGCTTTTAAGACCATTTGTCCCTCCGCAAAAATCGAACTCGAAGGGCTTTGCTGTATACATTGGCCATCTTTTGATAGTTTCTTTGAGCTTTTGCCTTAGCCAAATCCCTTGCCTCATCGAGTCCTTCCAGATCTGCCTACGTGCTTCAGCACACATATTCCGTTTTTCACTCTTGCATTACTCGTGGGCTAGGTACAACCAGTTCAGTTGGGGAAAGGGCATAAACAAGTGAGAAAGGTGTAAACTGTTGCTTCTTAGAACTTCGTATCAGAACATTCCAATGGGCTTTCAGTCGTTCCATAATCCATTTTGTCATTCCAACACTGTTCGTGGCCTCAGGCCCTACCTAGGATAATACGGTTAGAACTCGATGCTTATCGGTAATGCTCTAGCACTTCCCAATCAATCCAAAAAAGAAAAAGAAAAACACAATCAATCATAAGAAGAAAAAAGTACATATTAAATCAACAATCCCATTAGGAGTTAGATATCCAAAAAAATATAAACTAAAACTTTTTATTAGTATTAACATAAAATAGTTCTCAATGTGTTTTGCATTTGGCTCTTTCTCAATTACTTGTTCCAATATGCCTTTTTCATTCACAAGGAGAATATATATTATGTGGCTCATATACACATGGAAAAGTCTAGAGGAGAAAAGTCATGTCTTATCCTCTCTAGCAAACCATCCAGCTTCACAAGGAGAATATTATGTGGCTCATATACACATGAAAAAGTCTAGAGGGCAAAAGTTGTGTCTTATCCTCTTTTGCAAACCATTTAGCTTCACAAGCGTAATATCATGTGGTTCATATACACATGGAAAAGTCTAGAAGGCAAAAGTCTTGTCTTATCCTCTCTAGCAATTCATCCAGCTTCGCAAGGATAAATATTATGTGGTTCATATACACATGGAAAAGTCTAGAGGGCAAAAGTCCTATATGGGAAGCTTCTTGATCAATTTCCTAGTCATTCAATCCTTGTCTGTTTTATGATTTGTTACGTTCCATCATTGTATGTTAACCACATTATGTTGATTGTCTCTAGTTATGCAGCTTTGACATTACACTTCTTTGTTGAAATATTGTAGTAAACCTACAAATTTCTCTTATTTTTCCTTTACTTACATTAGTGCAGTTAACAATTCTCTTAGTCATGATTTAACAATATATTATCACTAGAAGGAGTTTTGAAAAGGTCTGACTTTCTTTACTTATTTTTTGAAATAACCAGCAAGATTTACAAATTATCCTTGGTTAAATGTACTATTAACTGCTCAACAGTATTACCATATGTTGCAATGGAACAAATTGTTATGTATCAGGAAAGATTTGCGTGGATGTATTCCAGGTGGGCTTGTCCACTTGCAATGGAACTAATTGAGCTGATTATAAACTTGATTCATAAGTCAACTCTAATTTTTATTTTATCAATCTTGAATTGAATTCCTAATATTTTGGAAGCATGATTGATCTAATGGAATATCAATATTAATGCTTTTAACTCCACTAGTCGTAAACCCGCGCAATGCGCGAAAAATTCTCAATTAATTTTTTTTAGTGTGTACATATATAAAGAATTTTTTAGAATGTAGACATTAAAATATTTAATTATATCAATTTTATTAATTTTTTAATGAATATAAAGGAAGGAATATGATAAATTATCATCTTTCAATATATATATATTATATATATATTAATGTTAGTAAATAAGTTGGGCTAATGCCCTTTGCAATTGCGAATGGAGTACCATTATCGGTGATGAGCTTGTATGGTATGCCAAAACGAGTGATTATATGCTCTCGGATGAAGTTTGCAACTGCAGCACCCGTTGCCTTCCGGAGAGGGATAGCTTCCACCCACTTTGTAAAGTACTCGGTAGCTACGAGAATCCAAATGCAACCACCGGAAGCCGGATTGATGGGGCCTATGAGATCTAGCCCCCAAGTATGAAATGGCCAAGGGGTAGCCATGTTTTGGAGGCTAGTTGGGTGAGTATGGATCAGATTGGCTTGGACTTGGCAAGTATGACATGTTTTCACAAAATCTGCCGCGTCCTTTTTCATTGTAGGCCAGTAGTATCCGAGTGTAAGCAAGCATTGGTAGAGCCTCTTTTTCCCTTGGTGTTCCCCACATTCTCCCGCATGAGTTTCTTTCATGACCATTTGGGATTCCGAGAGGCTAAGGCATCTAAGTGGCTCTCCATGAAAGCCTTTTCGAAAAAGAGTTCCTCCTTCCACAAAATACCTCAAGGCCAGTCTTTTAAGGCGATAAACATCCTTGGGGTTTGATGGCAAAATTCCTTCAAGCAAGTATTCTAAGAACGGTGTGCGCCAATCAGCTGAGACAAAAGTGGCACATACCTCTTCATTGCTGTAATGGAACTGGCAAGTTGGGCATTGGTTTTGTATTTCTGCTGCTTCTGCGCTCATGCTTGGCCAGAAATATCCCAGCCGTTGAAGTCTGCGGTAAAGGCTGACAGCTCCTCCATCTCCACAAGTTGTCTCATGGATTTTAGGCAACCTTTCTTTTGCTTCTTCAAGGCTAATGCAGCGTGCCAAAACTCCTCCAGGCAGTCTTCTATAGAGATCCCCAGAAATCAAGGTGTAATCCTTGATTTCTCTTAAATCTGCCGTATCAACAAGAGATACAAGCTTGGCTTTGATTGGTGCTCGCCAGTCTTCTGGGTCTTGAGGCAGCTCTTCAAACTCCTTTCTCAATGATTTAGTGATGGGCTTCGCTTTCTTGCAGATGGTAACATCCATTTCTTCACCCTCGAAGGCCATTTGGGATCCCAAAGTAGCTAAGGCATCCGCATATCAGTTCTCATTCCTTTGGGCATGTTCTATCTCGAAGGTGCTAAACCTTGCTTCGAATTTCTGTGCCAGAGCTCTATAAGGTGCCAATGATGGTTCCTTGAGTGAGAATTCTCCTCGGGCTTGACATACCACCAGGTTAGAATCGCCTATAACCCGTAAATGCTTGATTCCCATTTCATATGCTATTGCTAATCCGGCCAGGTAAGCCTCATACTCAGCTGCATTATTGGAACAAGGGAAATCAAACTTGAAAGATTTTGTTACAGCTTCCCCATCATCCTTGTAAAGAACAATGCCGGCCCCTGCTGATGTAGCAGTTGAGGAGCCATCAAATCTCAAGGTCCAAACAGAATCTGCCAAGCCTGTCAGGAATACTTCATTGATCTCCCCGGGTACTTCATCTGTAATGAATGAGTTATCTTCTCCAGGAAATTGAGCTAATAGATCAGCAATGGCTTGGCTTTTAACAGCAGTTGGTGTTTCAGCAATAATCTCATACTGTGACAGCTGCAGAAGCCATTGTGCTAATCTGCCAGACAATACTGACCGATGCAGCAGACTTCTGATAGGATGAGACTTTGTCATTAGCTGGACCTTGTGAGCTAGGAAGTAGTGTCGGAGTCTTTGGGAAGCATAAATCAGAGCTAAGCAAGATCGCTCAGCCCCCGAGTACCGGCTTTCCGCATCCTTAAGAGTGCGGCTCACATAGTAGATGGGTTGTTCAACCCCATTATCGTTTTCTTGGGCTATTAAGGCCCCAATTGCTTTACTATTTGAGGCCAAGTAGAGTCGAAGAGGTTTTCCAGAAATAGGTGCGCAAACAGTAGGGAGTTTGGTCATGATGTTTTGTACCTTTTCGAAGGCTCCTTGGCATTCGGAAGACCAACGGAATGATGCTCCCTTCTTCAAGAGTGGTGAGAAAACAGAAGTTACGGCAGCGAGTCCAGGAATGAACCTTCTTATGTATGATAGCTTGCCTAGGAAACTCTTCAGCCCTTTATGTGTGGTCGGTGGCTTCATAGTGGCTATGGCAGATGCTCTTGTTGGATCAACATCGATACCACGCTGATGTACTAAGAAACCCAGAAATTTGCCAGCTGAAACTCCGAATGCGCATTTGAGAGGATTCATCTTGAGTTTATACAAGCGGCAT